>JBBPDC010000002.1:10975599-11025554 GCA_037974485.1 Hemigrammopetersius urotaenia | reverse complement strand
ACACACACACACACACACACACACACACACACACACACACACACACACACACACACACACAGACACACACACACACAAACACACACATGCATTGGTATAAATTCTTAGTCATTCTGCATATTCATAGCAGTGGGGTTGCTGCTATCCTTTGTTTGCTGTTAATTATTGCCACATTGCAAAACCAGGCATGGAGCTCCACAGGAAACAAACACTGATTAACATGATTGGGCCTGCTGAGAATGGGAGTCCAGGTGAAGTGTGTTGACGGCTAAACTATTCCCACCCTCTAACCCCAGTAGTCTTGCCTCCTTACTCTTTAGGCCTCCTGAAACAGATCAGCAGTAAATGCCTATGCTATGTGTCTGGGCTGCATGCACATTAGGCTAATTCAAGTACTGAGCAGCTTAAATGAGGTATTTTTGTTCGATAAATGTAGTAACTGTTTGATCAATGTAATAATAGTTCAAAAGCGGATTATGAAAGAGATATGATAATTATGAGACAACCCAAACCTGTGGAATCTGGACCGCGGAGGTGCATTTATTTAAGGTCATATTTATTTGCCTTCGATATGTTGAGGCCAGCTTGGAGGACTGTATCCTGTTGTTTTTGCTCTTAAAACGAGAAACTTGACTGCAGTCTCTCTCTCTCTCTCTCTCTCTCTCTCTCTCTCTCTCTCTCTCTCTCTCTCTCTCTCTCTCTCTCTCTCTCTCTCTCGTCACACACACACACACGCATACACACGCCCTCTCTCTCTTAAGTGTGTTTCGACATGGACAGGAAATTTATTCCTGTTAGCACCAGATAGCCCAGGCTTAGCCTTGCCTTGGACTGACACCTGTACATAGAATTTAAATGTACTACAATAAATATACACATGCCATATCACTAGATATTCACTAGACACGTGCCCGTGACCATGAAAACGAAATAAATATTTATCTTCCATACTTATTATTACTGCCCCCTACTGGTCTGTCAAATGAAAAGCAGTCCCTTTACAAATGCTAAGTATTTTAAAGGAAGAGAGTTATTAATGCTGTAATTCTTATCATATCACTGGCATGTGCAAATTTAACATAATTAATGCTGCTTCCTTCAGAAAGAGTACCTTTTTTAGGAATACATTACATTGAAAAACAATTTATGTAGGTTGAGGAGAAAGATAAAATATCAACTGAACTGATATCAACTGAACTGATATCAACTGAACTGAAGTCTGGTTTGTATGGAGATCCACTTGGGTTGACTGTGCAAGCTGTCTTAATGACGTCAAATGATGTTTTCAACAATCTGGCAATTTCTAAACGGCTAAACTTTGGGCTCCTTTAAGCCATGTAACAATGCTCTGTCTGTGTTGGGGTTTATCATTGAGTCCATAAGGGATAAATCACATTTAGGCATGACGGTGGTGTTCAGAACAATCTTATTATCCATGCCACCAGCTGCTAAAGCTATTAGAAAATAAGAGTGCAGTGCCCAGTGAAGGGGATAACTACTCTTACTAAGCCAGTGGATCACCGAAAAAAAGCTTTTCTTGCTCTAGCTTAAAGCGTTAGGCCTATGTATAGCCTGTAAACTGTGCTAGATATCCTGTGCATTTACTACTGTATGACTGAGACTTTGGCCTCATATCTACATGAAGCAGAATACTGTATACGTACTGAATACGCACCGAATGGACTTCTGTTTCTCACTTTGCCACTTCTTAATTTCTCTTTGAGTCTAAATCAAAAGAGTAATGCTCATATAATCAGTGAAAATCAAGCCAAAGTGAATATTGTGACTAATATTAATAATGCCTTTGTCATTTAAAAGCTTCATCATTTGATGTAGGGTATATTAAAAATCGACTTCTTTCTGTTGCCATGTGCACAAAGGTCAAAAGTTCATTTTATTTGGCCACCCATGAATACATTTTTGAGTGGAGGATACAGGTGTACGTGTAACTCTTAACCCAACTAGCACTGTAGATGCAAGAATGGCTAATCTGGGGAGACACAGCCAGTGTTTGTTGAATGGTGAATTAGACTCAACAGGAATCAGCATGCATTCTGTTATCAAGGCCTAATCATCCTTTCAATTACAGAGCAGAAATATTCGCCTCTAATTGATCTGGCCTGCCGATTTGTTTCGATTTCTCGTTACCTCAAGTCGTTTATCCCCTCTACCCACTGGCAGCTAATGAATGGACTCGTTAGGAGAGGGCGTGCCTAAGTGAAAGTGACTCTAAGCATGGCACAGCCAGATGCATGATGGCAGGGAGAAGGCCGAATGTTAAAACAGCAGGCAGTGTAATGGGCACCTCATTGCTGGAGAGGCAGGCAGGAGAGTGGGCACCTGTCCATTAAGCCCCACTGCGGGAGCAGGAGTTAAGTGGCCTAGTCATAGTGGAGGTTTGAAGGGACAGCTGCCTGCAGCAAGCAGCTGCCAACCTGTGAGGTGGTGGTGGCGGCGGTGGTGGTGAGGAAGATAGGAGCATAAACGAAGAGATGCACTACTTATTCATGAATGTGCCTGGTTTCTCTGTGCATTTTCATCATATAATATAATGTGTGAACACTGGGGGTGGGGAGAACACTAGAAGAGGTGCTAATGAGATTGGACAATTTTGAAGGCTTAGTTTAAAATTGCTGTTATCTTTTTTGTCTCTCTGTTAAGGCACATTTTATATACTGACAGTTTCTAATGGCACATTCGGTTCTATGTATGTGACTACATTTTCCTAACTGGCTCCCTTTTCTTATAAACATCTTCCTTTCATTCAAATGTAATTGTGCAATTGCTTGTCAATTACATAGTTACATAACGAATAGCACTGACTTTCAGTTTGCATTTTTGCAGTAACAGGTTTGAGTCTGTAATTCCACTTGTTTCAATGAGCTAATTAATATCAAATTACAACAACTTGCATCATCACAGGCAATAATTACATCTCTGGCCTAAGAGAACTTCTAATTAAATTGTAGCATCACTTTCTATCAGATAATAGTACACTATCCAAAAGTCTTCTGAAATCAAGGGCATTACCAGGAAGTTTGTTCCTCTTTGCTGCAGGAGCAGCCTCTATTCTACAGAGAAGGCTTTTAAGTAGATGGTGGAACATTGCTGAGGATTTCCTTCACTCCAACTCCAGAGAGCGCACTGCTCCACAGACGCTTGGCATTTGTCATGGCTCATATGCAGCTGCTCCAGAGTATCCTATTATATTGGAGATGCTTTTCTATGAAATTTGATTATACAAGCTGAGTTTGTGCAATTGAACTTGTGCCAGAAATGAATGCAGTTCACTATTTAGAAGGCCTGTCTGAATACATTTGGACATTTTGCAGAATTCTTAGTATTAATTCTAGTTTTTAATGTCAAGCAGCTCTTGGTATATGACACATTATCTAGCTCCATGATATCCGCTATATTCCTAATTTGATTTAAATACCCCATTGAATCTGCTTATTCAGTTCTGCAGTATCTATAGCACTGTGCCCCTGGGCATTCAGTTCTTTTGCCTTTTAAGAAGAGAGGTGGAGGACTGGAGCTGTACTATCGAGATTGAATTAGAGCAAACATCTGAGGAGTAATTGACAGGGGGATGAATTCTCACTCCACTCCCAGTGTCTCCTGACGTGATCAGCATACCTGCAGTGCTCGGTATAGAGAGTATGCTTGCAGAGTGCTTGATGGCCATATCAACACGTGATCTCGATGCCAATTTAGACTAGCCTGCCTGCTGTTCTCCGCTTCGCAACCAGCACAGTGCAATGAGCATAAGTAATACTGCCTCAATTTGCTGTATGAAACAAAATCAAATTTTCTCTAACAGCGTTTTACTTTCCTCGTAATAGAAAATGCTTTGTTGAGACATTGTAGGGTAGCAGGCTTTTCTGTGATCAGCTGTTACTTTGCATAACCCTTTTGATGTGCTGATGCTGGATGGGCTGGCTTAGTTGCAGAAGTTTGATGTTTGAGTCAGATTCCTGCTTCACTATGACATTTCCCACGGTTCCTCTTTGATCAAGCATGTTTCAGCACTATAAGCTTGATCATTAGGTCATTATTATCATATCATTAACACATAAGTGTCATTCAGCCCTGATAATGCACTCTGAATTAAAGCTGCCAAAACTGTTCCTTTGGCAGTATGGCCATCTTCTGGTCAGAAGTGGGATGACATGAAAACTCCTACCCCTTTTTTAAGACCCCTGTGATAAGATGATATTGACTGTGTCAGAAATGATCTGAAGAGCTGATAAGGCAGATCGAATAAGCAGCACTTGTGTCAGATAATCAATCACAAAACACAAAAGCATTTTATATTTAAGCTGTTTGTTTTTTTCCATGTAATTATGCTGTTAGAAATGACCTGGGATACTGAGCCTTAAGATGACTGATAGACAGATGACTCTGCTTCCCTCAAATATGTTTATTCTGGCTTGACTGTTATCTCTGGTTCTGTCAGTAAATGAGTCATGTGTGGGGTTTGTTTAGTATATCATAGAGGGATTTGATCCAAAAATTTTAAAGAGGCCATGATTTTTTGTTTCCTCTGACGTACACATGACAGGTGTATGTATTGAAAACAGTCATAATTAAATTAAACATGACAAAATGTTATTACAGCTCCTTTCAACCTCTCTTTTTCACTACAATTACCTTGCACCTTTAATGTATATATGCACACTATATGTACAAAAGTATATATTCAGGGTTTGGTCTAGACCCCTTACTTCCAGCGAAAGGCAACCTTAATGCTTCAGCATACCAAGACATTTTGGACAACACCATGCTTGAAACTGTGTGGACACAGTTTGGAGAAGCCAGCATGATTGTGCCCCTGTGCACAAAGCGAGCTCCATAAAGACATGGTTGGATGAGTTAGTTGTGGAAGAATTTGACTGGCCTCACAGAGCCCTGATGTCAACACCATCCAACAGCTTTGGGATGAACTGGCCTTCTTGTCCAACAGAAAGAATGGACACACATTCCCACAGACACTCCAAAGTCTTGTGGAAAGCCTTCCATAAAGAGTGGAAGCTGTCATAGCTGCAAAGGGGGAGGACCAACTTCATATTAAAGTCTGTGTATTTGGATGCCATTAAAGTCCTTTGTTTTCTGTTTACCGTGCCTTATTCAAATACTTCAACAGCTTCAGTGTGAGAGTGAATCTACTGTAGACTGAATATGTATTCATTGTTTTTGTTAGTGTGGAAATGGATTTTTACAGCTTTGTTTCCATATGCAGGAGTGAACCAGGCTATTTGAACCAGGCTAATGTACACATACTAAATAAAACTTTGCTGATTTATAGAAAAAATGTACAGACCTCATCACCAATGTAGCTTGGACTTAGTAACCTGTAGACTTAATAATTCTGCCTAAGGGCTGAAATCAGTGGGAAGGTTTGATGAAGCTGCTGAGGAGTGTGATGATGTGCTTGTGTGTGGGAGTGTGTGAATCATGCTCTTTGGCTCTTGGTCTGAGTAACTGACGTCAAGGCACATAGACATGGACATGGTACGGAATGTTCTCCTTCTGATTAGTCAGAAGGATGCAAGGCTGTATGATTGCCCAGGCCATGGCACTGATCACTGCTACCACCTAAAAACCTGAGGGGTCATAAAGTATGAAGCCCCCCAATCTTGTCTCCTATACACTCCCCATACCCCCTAACATAAACACACACACACACACACACACACACACACACACACACACACACACACCTAGAGATGATGGGGATTCCTATCAATTATATTTTGCATCGTGGTGGACAGATGAAGCTCTTTAAAGATGACAGTTTTTTTCAGCAGCCATCACTGCTCCTCGTGTTCTTTGGACGCTGCTCATTATAGGCGGTTCCTTCGCGTGTATCAGTGTGTTATGATACAGGACGATCAGCCCAGGTGTAGCTCGCTGTATCTTTACACGCTTCTTATTGAGCTGCTCTATGATGGGCTCGCGCATCTCGCTAACAGCGCGAGAAAGAGCTCCCCAGTCGTTTCCTGGATTCTCAGAGACGGTCCGACTCCCTCTTCATCACAGGTAACGTGAAGTGTACTTCCATTCTTAGCACAGCAGGCTCGCTCGTGTTTATCTGGAGATGCAATGAAACGCCATGCAGAGCAGCATCAGGCAGAAATCAATGCTTCTGTGGCGTCTTTCATGTTGACTGTGCTGAGAAAATCAGCGCGTAGACGTTGATGCAAATGATACATGACACATCGATTCAATTGCACATTTTTATACTCATTAAATTGATACAGAAATATTTACACTAATATAAATTATGCAATGAAATACTATATGTGATACACTAATATGATTGCTAGATAGTGACAATATGCCAATACAATATCATATTAGATGAGTTGTGTATTTTTTTATTATTGCATCATCATGTGTCATCTTTTTTAAACCTTATTTGTCATAAAGATGAAGTGATTAGGAGTTATCCTAATGTCAAGTCAGATGTATTTGTATAGCACTGTTTACAATGGTTGTTGTCACAAAGTAGTCTGAGTGGCATGGAAAACTCCCTAAGACCAAGTGGAAGAAATCTTGAGAGAAATCAATGCTCAAATGGGGATGACTGTCAAGACAATAATTTAAGAAGCATTCAGAATTTAAGGAATAGCTTAAGAACATGTAGTTATTAGCAACAATTGTGAAAGAGATGAGGCTACCTATCATTATCATTAGATAGATTAGCTAAGAGAAACAAATTATTCATGTTGGAGTCTCTAAATCAGTCTCTAAATCTAAATCAAAGATGTGCACAAGCCTGTGAAAGCTATAAGGGGGTTAGTATGAGCAGGTATGGGACTCAGTATAGTGTACAATGTGCTTAACTCGATAATGTGTTCTCTCTACCATTGAGCATTACTTAAGCAAACAGTGTTTCCACCAGCAACCGTATGGATTACAAGCCAGGGCACTTTGGTAGGTGATATAACACGGAGTTGATGTTGTGTTAAAAGCAAACTGTGGAAAAACAGTTACTTCCATTCTGAGTCCTTCACAACTTCAAGAGATCCTGTGACCAAAGACGAATATTTGCCGTGATGTATGTGATTTGATGTCCACATAAGGGGCAGTCATGTCAGATAAATGAGAGAAACAGACTAAAAACACATAGTGGAGCTGAAAGTATTGGTTAATGTGCTGCAAGTGGCCTGTTCTCCTGCATTTGTATTTTCCTTTATGCAATGAAGAGAGGGATCTTTTCACACAATAGGCTAAGACTGTATTATCTTATTAACATGCTTGTTTTGAAGAGATCCATCTCTTATGTGAAGAGACAAAGATTCAAGTAGCTCACTTGAAGTACCTATGAGCATATGTGTGAAAATTTTGGTGCAGATAAAATATTTAGATGCTCAAACGTATAACAATGATATATTTATGAAAGTCCTCAGAGCCTTGGTGGTTCTTAAAAATATAAGCTGACACTGATGATAAACAAAATGAATACACTATAAAAAAAGTTCAGGCTATCAAGGCAACATGATGCATCAAGATTTTTGAGAATTCGTTTTGATGGAACAAAACCTTGTAGCTCCGTTTTGGTCATTTTTACTTTATTGCTTTACTTTATCTATCTACCGTTTACATTATTTGAAAATGTTACAATTACTTTAAAAAAGTTAGTTTACATGGATGACCGTTTTGAAGATACAAAGCTTTGTTTTGGCAGTGATCATTTGTTCATTCATCCAGAGTTTGACTGCCAGTTTAATTTTAGCCTACATTACATTTATGGCATATGCTTTTACCCAGAAATTCCTCTAGTTTAATTGTGTTACAGCAGATATGTGATTAATGTAGTCTTTCCTAGCGATGCAGACTGGCACAGGATAGTGCACTTCCCTGGCTGGGGAATCAGACCTTGGAATTCTGGGTAAAGAGCAGAGGTGTTACCCACTGTGTTATATAAAACAAAAGCTAGAGACCAGAAGTGCAATGTTGCTATTGCCATTTTTATTGAACACAAACCCATGACTCAACAAGTGTTTAATTATATTACATTACATTACGTTATTATATTACATTACATTGAAATGTCATGATATCCAATAAATAAAGCGCACACACACAAGCAGTCATTGAGACATGGTGTGTTAAATGAAAATGACACAGGTAATGTCATTCTTCTAGTATTCTTATATACATCCCTGAGCTGGCCATCATATCCCAGAACATACACGTATATATTATTGGCAGCAGAAAACAAATCTAAGTTGGTTAAACATGCTAAGTACAAACAGTACAGTATTAGTATAAAAGCAGCTGATGAGAAAAAAATATCTTAAAGTACAATGTATAATGTGGGTTTTGAATTCTCTCAACAGTTTCCTTTCAGATTTCAAAAAGCAAATAAATCTAATTGACCTTGATTTTGACAAGAACCAAATTGAAACGGATGGGTGACTGGGTCAGAGCTTGTCCAAAACAGCAAGTCTTGTGAGGTGCTCCCAGTATGCATTTGTTAGTATCGACCAAAAGCGTACCAATGAAGGACAAATAGTGAACTGATGACCAGGTTATGAATGCCCAAGTCTCACTGATGTGCATAGGAAGTGAAGGCATGCCCATCTGGTCTGATCACAAAGAAGCTTCTTTCAGTGACCAGTCAGTTTTGCAGCCAGCTGTGGTGTCACCCCTAGTGCAATATTTCTTTCATAAAACGTTCAATATGTACAATGTTATCTTCCTTTTGAAACATACATATTTCAGTTGAAGCTATTATTTGTGCATTGGGTAATAAATATATGCAACAGAGTATCTTCTGTGCGTGTGAGCATGTTTAGTAGGGTAATACATATCAGTCTTGCTGATTTCTAAATGTGTGCATGCATTATGTTAATTCTCAGGCTTGCAGAACTGCATGAGAGCTCTTGAGTTTTAGTAATCACTGCAGGAGGGGCTTTCAGGGCTCTGAGTGGTCGGTTAGGTCATGAAATACCCCTCTTGCAAACATTTCCCTTCATCCAATCATCATTTGAAAGGGCAAATGGCTTCTGTACTTTTAAAGCCACACTCAGAACTCCTGCAGCCTTTCCTTCAGATAATGACATCAAACCTGCAGGCCAGCTTTCCAAACCTGTCACACATTCAGTGTATTTTCACCACATTTTCAGGTGTTAAGCTCAAAGCTAAGCATTTGTCGCTGGACAATTCCTAATAGATGCAAAAAGCTCATTTCTATTCTAAAACACTGCAATCATAGGTGTTCTACCATATTCCCCTACACAGCTTCTTCAGAGAGCTCTGACTCTGTTTGAGAAAGAATAAAGCAGTAAAAGTAGAATTCATCAAATAATTGTTCCTGGTTCACTATAAGAAGACAATGTAATTCCATGATTCCATGAATGGTTTCACTGCCAGTTAAAAATGAGTGAAATTAAATCCCAGCAGACAATCATTTACAAAATAGGTCACTGTTACCCTGCGAGGGAGACATAGGGATGCTTATTCTGGCAGAAGGGATTTTCTCGTTGCCATGGAATTGATGACCTGGTTGCTAAGGCGGCCATGTATTGCCTTCTTCACTACAGGAGGTCCTCAAAATTTAGTAATTAAGCCTAAACCTTTCTTTTATTGAATTGTTTTGTAATTTGGAGTATAAAACAGACCACCCTCAGTGTCAGTGCTATAAATGGTTAGTGGTGTAAATCTACTATAGTAGTTATTTTCCCTTTTGATTTTTACCAAGTCAGAAATGCTGACACAGACAGATCTTCTTAAAACATCTGATTTAATTTGCTATTAATCCTTGAAACATTTTATGGGAACATCATGTTCCACAGAAGAGGAAAACAGTACACTGACATCTGACGTTTCTGTCTGCAGCAGGCTCTTGTCTAATGCAGCTTGATGTAGCTGATCCTGCATTTAAGAAAGAAGATCTCCACTGAATTGTGTTGAATTTATCATTTGCACCGAACATTCGACCCTGTCCTCAACCGGGAACAGCCTGCTGCAGTAACCATGGCAACTACAGCATCCAGTGGGTGAGAATACTTTCATCTTTTATCTAAAATATGAAGTAGTGATGCTGTGTTCATTTGTATGTTTAGTGCAAAAATTCACCCCCCTCCTATTTTTTAATATTAAACTATTACGAGGACAGGATACAAATGTAAAATGATCATATGTTGAGAATACTTAAGTTTAAATGTTTTTTTTAAATCTAACCGATAACTGGCCTCTCACTGCCTGCATATCTGCTTGATGTAATTCTCTACTAGTAACACATGCACTGGATTTCAGATCTATCCCCATATTCTCTTTAAGGAACAGTAAGCTGAAAAATCAAATTTTGCAAATTTGTACATTTTAAATGAAATATTAGGAAGCAAACACTAGCCTGCCAGCTACATCCTAATTTCTATATCTCTCCCAAGTCTAGCAGCTTGAGGAGGCAAGCCATAGGGGAAATACTATTTAGGTTGAGGACTGGATCAAATGAATCAGATTCTTCTGTATTTATGACAGCTGTTTTCATTAAAACTGAGCCTAGAATCAGTCCTACTGCTGAGGTGTTTTGTGAAAATACACCATTATCTAACATTGCCTGCCTGTAGCATCTGGGTACACTGTGAAGCTTTGTTCAGTTTAATAACTCACAGTAAGTCATACTGTGTCCCAGAATATATTACTGAAACCACCTGGATGAGGTTTTAGTTTGTTATGGGAAGTTTTGGGGCTGTATTTACAGATAAGATGTGGGTGACTGTTGACTTCTAGTGTTAGAAATGGGCACCAAAAACAATGGGCACTTATAACAGTATTCATTCTCTGTTGTTTTAGGTTAATTCTTTAGAGAGTGACAAAGGGTGCTAAGAGGTGACCATGGTGAAGGAGTCGAGCTGATTCTTAAGTCATGGACTAAATTTGCTTTGAGTGGACCCTGCTACCATGTCCGTGTGTAATGCTACCTCTTCGGAAGGATGTGGTCTGCTGGAGCCGATGGAGGCTGAGCTGCAGGATGCTGAGACCGCTCTCATGCCCGCCATGCTCAGAGTGTCACTGGCCGCCATCATGATCTTTATGATCACTATCGGTTTCCTGGGTAACGCCATTGTGTGCCTGATTGTCTATCAGAAACCAGCTATGCGATCGGCTATCAATCTGCTTCTGGCCACGCTGGCCTTCTCGGACATCATGCTGTCACTGCTGTGTATGCCTTTCACCGCTGTCACTGTGGCAACAACGGACTGGAGTTTTGGCACAGGATTCTGTCGAGCATCTGTCATGTTTTACTGGCTTTTTGTCCTGGAAGGTGTGTCTATCCTGCTTATCATCAGCGTAGATCGCTTCCTGATCATTGTGCAGAGGCAGGACAAACTGACGCCACACCGGGCCAAAATCCTAATCGGAGCATCATGGGCGCTGTCCTTCTGTGTGTCCCTCCCTTCTGTGGTGGGCTGGAGGACAGCTGGGATGGCAGAACGGGCACCTCAGTGCATCCTGGGGTACAGTGACTCACTGGCCGACCGGGGCTACACTGTGCTGTTAGCTGTGGCTGTTTTCTTTGTGCCGTTTAGTGTCATGTTGTACTCCTACCTGTGCATTCTGAACACAGTGCGGAGGAATGCGTTGCGCATCCACAATCATGCCACTGAAAGCAGCGTTGGGCTCAACCATGTCAGCAAGCTGGGCCTAACAGGTCTGCAGCGCCCCCCGCAAGTTAACGTGGACATGAGCTTCAAGACCAGGGCCTTCACCACTATCCTCATCCTCTTCATCGGCTTCTCCGTGTGCTGGCTGCCTCACACAGTGGTGAGCCTGCTGACAGTCTTCAGCCGCCAGTTCTACTTTAGCCCGGCCTTTTATCCTGTCAGTGTAGGAGCTCTGTGGCTAAGTTATCTGAAAGCTGTCTTCAACCCTGTCATCTATTGCTGGAGGATCCGCAAGTTTCGGGAGGCCTGTTTGGACTTCATGCCCAAGACCTGCAGGTTCTTTCCCAAGGTTCCTGGTCGAAGTCGCAGACGCATTAGACCCAGCAATATTTATGTTTGTAGCAGTGAAACCCAGTCTTCAGTTTAGAGTTTGGACTAAGAATATCATCAACCTTCAAAAGAGTAATACTTTATTCATCAGATCAACCCAGCTGCCAGTCATTTGTCTTTCTTGTTCTTCGCAGTAATTTGTCAGGGCATATTAGCCTTGCATTTCAAACAGATTGTGAATTTGAAATACTTGCTACAAAAAAAGGCATGTTTGTGGTAAAGCAGTTTGCAAACAAAACCACAACAAATGTTTCACATCTTCATATTTCTCATTGTTCACCCAAGCAATACAGGCAAATGTTTCTAAACTGGGTCTTATGTTTTGTTTTAAATCTGTTCAATCAAATAAAGCAGTTCCTGTGTAATGCTAATTAACAGTGAATCATATTGTGTGAAATTAAATAACAGATCATTTTGGTGATAATATAGTGTTACAGAGCAACAAAAGATTGTATTTTTCAATTTCAATTATTTTATTTTTCAATTTGTCTTATTTAATCTTTTTCCCTCTAAAGGCAAAACACAGCTGTCCTTAAACAAATAGCAGATTCTATTGATTATGACAATGACAATCTATTCATAGTGACTACCAGTCATTTACATCACAGGTCAAATCTCTGCTTATGGTTTATCATTGTGCATGTGTTGTTCAGGACAAAACTGTTGGGACTGTAGGTTTCACACTGCATTACTTTAATTAAAGCATTTGGTGGAGAAGTTACTAAAAATGTAAGCTTTGAAATAACATTTTTGTATGTCAAGTTTTATGTGACTCACTGAATGTCTGTACTACCTATGATTGCCCTCCTAATTGACTTTCAGAACTGCTGCTTTTGCTGTATTATTACCAATAAATTCAAACTTTGAAACATAAACTGCATGAATGATATTTGTACTAGTAAGAAAAATTGTCTCAGCACTTTGTCTTCGCAGTATATGTGAAGGCGTTTAAATCGTTGTATTGATTTTGATAGCCTTTTTAAAGCTCAAGTTTCAAGTTTATTGCCATATATAGATAGCAATGGGGCATCAATAGCAGTAATGAAACTCAAGTTTGCACAGTACAAAAGAACACTTAACACTACTCTCATTTGACTCATTTTCTTTACTGGGGTCGTGGGTACTCAGAGCCCAACAAAGCACTTATCACGAAGTAGGAAGAAAGTAAAATCATTCCTGTACTAAAATAAATAGTAAAATAATAAGGTGCAAGGTTTTCATTTTTGAGGTCTGAGACATTGTTTTGTTTTATTTTTGAGATGGAATTTTGTAGACCTCACAATCCGAGGGCCCTATCACCACCATCATGAAGAAAATCTCTACAGTCAAGCATTTAGCATCAAACCACATAAAAATACTTTCTTTCCATTTCGACTATATTTTTTTAATCTGTGGAATTTTTCAGTCCTTTTTGGATCCTCCAGGTTTTGTCGAAAATTATATAAATGTATGTATACAAAATTTGTCGAAAATTTAGTATATATATAGACATGACAATATTTTTGAGGCAGCTGCTGGTTCGAATCCCAGGACTCACTGAGATACCCTTGAGCAATGTACAGACACATGGCTCCCTGGGGTCCTGTGTTCCTGGCTGCCCACTGCTGCACTTGGTGAATTGGTTAAATTCAGAGAAATTATTTCACACTGCCCACACTGTATGCTGTGCTGTGCTGTGCTGTGTTGAGTTCACACACGGGGCTATAAGGGGCCACTTATAGCTAGTGAGGACTTTTATCCAAGCCAGGCTGAGTTCGAAAAATTAAAGTCCGACTTCCGGTACTGTGGGCGGTGGGAGAGAGAAAGATGGCTGCCTACAGTGCTAGTCGAGACGGGAAGATGAGACAATCTGAGGGAAACGAGGCTGAACCGGACCTCCTACTCCACCCAGAGCTTCTGTCTGCAGAATTCATTAAACTCATGTTACACGAGGTGAGACCAGCAGACACGCTTTCCAGTTAAACAGAAGCCGGTAGGGAACTGCAGAACTGAACCAGTGTTTACTGTCAGAACCCTGCAGCAGGGGTGTACAACAATATCGGGGGTATACGGGGGGCTACAGGGGTGTATAAGGACATCGGGGGTGTACAGGGGCCATTAGGAGCGTGTAGTTGGTATCAGGAGTGTACAGGAGGCATTAGGTGTATAAAGTGGGTATCGGGGGTGTACCTCAACTTGTGTGTACCTCAACCATTGATAAAATTGTCACGCTATACAAGTAGTACCAGTGTGGTAAAGTTGGTTTTAGATTTTTTTCCTATAGATTTCACCTATACCCTCTTCAGGTGAATATCTTTCACCTAAAGATATTATTAGAATTATTAGGATATATTATTAGAAAAACAACTGGCATTATATTCCAGAGCGAGATACAGGATCTACTGCAACATTACACTTTGACTGAAATGTGCAGCATTTGTTTTTGCTGATTAGTCACTATTCAGCTGCTGTGTTTCATCAACAAAGATACTGCAGTAAATAAAGACAGAAAATACAGTACATTTTAGTACATATTTGTAGTAGGCTGCTAATTAGAGTAGATATACATTGACAGGGATCACTCATGAGTTAAATGTTATGTCCATGTCATTTTGTTGATCTTCAGAGAATTAAAAAAATAATAAAACCTTGTTAAAAACTTATGTTTTAGTGGTTCCACATATTTAGTGGCATGAATGACTACAAGAAAAAAAATTCCCCTGTCACCTTATACACCCTTGATGAATTGACATATCTGATGTGTATATTGTGAAAATGTATTCATGAATATGATGTACATGCTATATTGTTACATTTTAGCTGTATCACCCACCCTTATCTTGAGCTCGTTTTCACAAGGCAAAGATGAATGTCCCTCTAGAGGAAGAGGTAGTTATAGGTATAACAAAGCTTCAAGAGGTGTTAGATGAGTTAACAACTTCTTAATTCACTTTTCCAGAGGAAGATAAACACAGAAGATGATCAAGATCATGACCAACTCACAGACTTATATATTCATCACGTGATCCCTCGACCGCAGCGAGAACTCCCCAGTAATAGATGGGGGAAAAGAATGGAGAAGACAAAAGCACGCCAGGGCTCGAATAGTGCACACAGGTGACATACAGATACAGCCGTCTTGTTTCTTGATACTTTTAAACTCTCATAGAATGGAAACCATTTGATCTCTAATAATTGTGTCCTCTTTTTGTTTTTTTTTGTTACAGTTCAGCCACAGATAATGGCAGGAAGAGACCTCTGATTGTATTTGATGGAAGCTCTTCCAGCACGGCCAGTGTTAAGCTGAAAAGGGCCGGTGATTCACCAGGACCTGCAGTTACAGATCGCTTAAAGCCCCCACCTTCTAGCATCAACCTCACCAACCCCATACGCAAGCTATCAGGATCCTCCACAAATTGTTCTCAGTCGTCATCCGCTGCGTCTTCCAATCGGGCTCCAGCATCAGCCTCAGGTAGTACCAGGAGTCCAACAGGCAACGGCAGCCTGAATTCCTCTGTGCCATCAGGAAACTCCAGCAATACAAACACGAAGCTAAAGCGTGGAGCACCAAATGATGGAGTGCCTGAAAACCCTGTGAGTACCGACAAAAAATACAGACCAGCCCTTTGTCTTTCATCACTTGTTAATGTTGTTATAAAGTCTTCTGCATGAATTTTGTGCATCTTTACTCTTCCAAATTAGACCTGCTTAAAATTTGTGTCAATCTGAATTTGTTGCTCAGTGTGATTCGATTCAAGAACAGTGTTGATTTTGCAAGCAGCTATTGAGGGTGAAAGGATCACTGCTGCGATAAGGCTGTCTGTAGAATACATATGATTTCTGTATCAGTGCACAGATATCTCTGGTCTGTTTTACAAACAGGATGTTCCAGATTTACTTGTGTAAAGATTTTCTCTACCATGTTGTTAGAAGCCAATATTACAAAAAAAAGCAGGGTGATGCACATGACCAGCCTACATTGCTCTGTGATGCTTGCTATTTCATATGCTTGCAACTTACAAGCATGTCATTTCGATGAAGCAAAGAGATTTTCTGTACATATTGTATTTTATGAGCTGCAAATGCCTTTATTCTGTTTGCTGCTTTAATAAACTTTATGTAGGGTCATAAATACATACGGTATAAGTTTGGATATTCCAGTTTGGGGTGGGGGGCAGGGTTTGCACCGACGATTCACTTGCATGGAGGTAAACCCGGATTTCCAGTGGTATGTGTTTTCTCCTATCGATTAAGTGGAATGGATTGTTTCACGAAAGATTTAAGATTCAAGATTCAGCAGTGCTGGGTGAACATTTTAAGTTAAATGTGGGGGGTCCAAACAAAACAAATATTTCTGAAATGTGAAGGCGGACACGTCCCCTTCAGATTGAATGGTGGTGACGCCCATGATTCTATTTATTTATCATTTCCATTTTTTGATTGGTTGATTGTTTTATTTTTGTTTAGTTTTTTTACCTAAACATTAAATAATTTGATCTCTCGGACTGCTTAGGTATATTGGGTATATTGGGTGTTTGCTGAGGTGTTGCCATTTGGTTGCTGTGACATCCCAGGTGGTTCCTAGGTAGCTGTATTACCCATGGAAGGAGTTATGGTGTCTCCTGGTAGTTGCTAGGGTGTTGCTGGGCGGTTGTTAAGATTTTGATAAGTCGTTATCAGTATATCCGAAGTGACTGTGGGCGCCAAGTTGTTACTATGGCCTCGTTTACACTGTCAGTTAAATGTGACCCAAATGTGTGCCGATGCGACTGCCTTGTAAAAAGGCAGGTCGGATTTTCCTAGGCATTGCGTTCTGTACGTCATTAACATTAAGTCACTGTCAGGCACACTGATGCACTGCTGATCCTAAACAGATGCGCCAATGTGCGATAGCCCACACCTGTTGCAAGCCACCAGAGAGCAACCCCCCCGAGGCGCGTCTGCAAAGGGATGGCCCGGCAAAATGTTGTCGTTGTAAGAGAGGAATGCGGACAAACGTTGACTCAGCAAATCAAAAGTTGGCTAGCTTATTCTAAAATTTCGGACCCATTGCTCCTCGCTAAAGCCTGCCAGTATTCTCCCACCAATCCTGAGATCTGTCACGCATCCAGACCTTCCTCTGAATGGTCGAGGCCATAATAACTGAAGCATATGCGCAGGCTGAAATAAGCGCTCTTTTCCTCCTTCTCCGCCTCAAAATCATGGTGTTATTTGGCGAATTTTGCATATCGCAGAGCCAGCATTAAGCATATCTCGCGTTCGTCCATCTTGGCTATTGTGTGGTGTAACAACCCCCCTTTGCCATAGCAAGTGTAAACAAGCGAATCGGATATAGGTCACAATTTAAAAAACATGTAAACAGAAAATCAGATATAGGCAACAAATCAGAATTGAGCATCAAGACCTGCAGTGTAAACGAGGCCTATGATGTTATTAGGCTGTTGCTATGGTATGCTATGTGGTTGCTTAGGTATTATAAGGTCATTGCTACGTTATCCCAGGTGGTTGCTGAAGTACTGCTTGTGGGTTGCTGTGTTATTCCAGGTGTTTGATTGCGGTGTAGTTGCTGTAGTCTTCCATGTGTTTGCTAAGTTGTTTCAAGGACACTGCCAGGTTGTTGACATGGTTTCTATGCGGTTGCTAGGATGTTGTTAAGGTATTCAGTGTTGGAGGTAAGTTGTTATTGGGTATATTGCCTGAGCGTGTGTATCTATAATTGCACACATCTTGAATATCTTCTGTTTATTCTGTTTTAACTTTCTGAGTAAGTAAATGTAAAATGATTTTAAGGCATTTTGGACAATTTCTATTGTTCTGTTCATTGTGAAATATTTACAAAATATACCAATAAAGACATCTGACGTTTTCTAATTATGTACAAAAATATGTTTTTGAGGTTACAATATGCCTACAGTGTTTCAGAATATGCATACAGTGTTCAGAAACTCCAAATAAGAAGACAGTTGGTTGAATGTTTATATACTGAAATGACTAATGTTGCCTGGAAGTGAGAATCAATAACCTCTGTACCTTCGATGCTGAATCTGTCCATTTTTTGCCTTAAACATTTTGGAAAAATATTAGCTCAACAAAACTTGCCTTTAATGTTATTTAAAGAAATCATTAATGGTTACATAAAAAATGACTTCCTAAAACCCATAATCAGTCAGAGATGTTTTATCCCTTGGCTGCAGTTAATCTACACATTCTCTGAAATACCTTGTTGATTTTCGGAAAAAGTCTTCAATTTGACATTTGACTGTATGTTGTTCTTATAAATGCCCTTTTCTTTTTACAGCAGGAGCTCAAGTCACCTGAGGCGAAAAAAAAGATTCAGCATGTCACATGGCCATGATCGCTAATCAAGAAGGACTACTGTTCCCTTTGCTGTGTCACTCAGCAATGTGTCCAATGACAGAAGAAGCCATAAAGGGGTAATGAGCTTCTGCACTGGAATCTGGAGGTGTCCTGTGTTCCACAGAACCAGGGATGTCCACTGAGACCCTCACATATATGTGCCAACTGTGTAGTAGTTAAAGGACCATGTCTTGAACGTGATGCCTACACCTGGTTCTACAAAATGATGAGTGTGGATTTCTTTGGAAACACAATTAAAATGTCGTTTTGATTTAAATAAAGAATGCTGTATGTGTTCGCTACATCTCCTCTCAACATGCAAGGATTGTTTTTGTTAAATCCTTCAGAAGAGACTGGAAATAAGTTGGACATTTTAACACCTGAAGATTTGTTTCTGTTTTCAATTCTAATCAGGCATTTTATAGTGGAATGTCTGTCCATGCCTGCAAGCAGTTCTGCTATACCCGTTTTTTTGGGTTTTTTTGTCAATAGTGAAATTACTCAGCCTTTTATGAAAAAGTATTTATGTAATCCATCAAAAATAAAATTGTTTTGGCCAGTCTTTAACCATTTAAGGGCCCATTTTCTACATTTCCCTTCTATTCCATTTTTCCATGACGCTGAATACGGAAATATATGTTACTGTAATGTCACTAAAAGTAGGATTTGAAATTGGTGTAGTTTCCATTTATGAACTGAATGGATAAGGGAGTGAACATTAATTTTGAAACTTTAACAATGTTTACATACTTCAAGCCTTTTTAATTGATGATGCATGTCCTTTAATATTGCAGCTGCAATATGTAGTGGTGTCATTGGAACACTAATATTTTGTCCACATGGTTTGGCCCTACTGTGGAGTAACATTTACATATATCCTTATATCCTTATAGACATAATTCATGAGTGGAATTAAACTTGGAATTTTCATTTCGAGTACTTTATTTCATTGTACTGTATGAGTTTATTTCCTGAATAGATGTCCAGGTAACCATTCAAAGTTTTTGGTTGCAGTAACTTTGTTGCACACTAGGTGGTGCTGTTTTTCTGTGTTTTATAGAAATATCACTAGTTTGCGATTTTAGTGTGGCAAGTGTTTTTGGATTCAACAGGAGAAAATAACTTTTTTTCAAATATTTATTTGTATTCTTGGTTACATATGAGCATTCTTGAGAAGTCTTCACAAATAAAATGCCAGACAATCTTTGTGCTTGCTCTGTTAGAAATGTGTTAGGCCACAATAAAACCTCTGATGAACAGAAAGCAAGGGCTGCGTGTATAAATGCTCACTATCAAATCAGAGAAAAATCACAAAAGTCAGGATCATTAACTAGATTAACTTATTAATATACATCTTAACTGTCTAATTTTTTTCTAACATTTTTTGCTGTTCTTTTCTAAATGTATCAGTTTCATCATGAAGCTTTTATTGCTCATGCTACATAAAAAATACTAATGGCAAAAATATCAGTGGCAATTATTTCACCAACTACTGAAGCTGTTAATGGTTAGGAAGTACATTTATTTGCCTGTTCCTAAGTGTGCATCAATGGAATTGCTGGTGTTAATATCTTTTGTTATGATCAGGATTCGTATGGGTTCGTATGCCCGCACTGCTTGTTTCTGCCTTTTGCTGTTGTAGCTATGATTTTCTCTGTCTCAGATGTCTTTTCCGCACTCGGGGCACAGGATGTCGTCTCTCTCGGTCAAAAAGCCTCGGCCCACGAGAGACACGGAGCACTTCTTGCAGTTGAAACAGTCGTTGTGCCATTGGCGCTCCTCAAAGGAGATGTATTTGCTTCCTCCAAGACCTACAAACCACAGGTAAGAGTTAAAGACACAAGATAACAGACGGCCGAGTCTGTCCAATACAGGATGAGCAAAAGGACCTTCTTTTGGGACATTTATCACTTTGGGATTACCTTATCCTGCTTACTGAGAACTTTAATAGCTGCAGCTGCTGGAGCTCTTGGAGATCTACCTCCCTGAAAAGTTTCCTTGCAACCTTGACTGAATATGTGTGATCATCTGTCCGCATTATTAATTCTGGAGATTTAGATTTGGACTGGATTCTGCAAGAAGGTAGATCTCCTGGAGCAAGTGATGACTATCATAGGCAGGAGTTTCACAAGATTAGATTTCACAATTTAGCTGGATTGCCAAACAAACATGTCTCTTAATTCTGGGTAGAGCTGGCTTTGAGCCTGGCTAACTGAACAATCCTACTTTGTCTGTGGCCTATACATTACTTTATTAGCATTTAGTGGCAGGTTGAGAAGATGCAGCGGTGCTTCACGGGACTCGGATCCCACCTAGTGCTGTGGTGACGTGATTTAGGAGAGCTCCAGCTAGTAGGTGGAACTTATAGCTAGACAAAGCAATTCAGATTTTTTGTATGTGGCCTCTCGTATAACGCAGGTATGACACACTGCCATGTTGTGAGCTGATGTAGTTGTTAAAGGGGCTAAATGCAGAGAACTGTGCTGTGGTATGTTCATGGATGACAAATGGACACATTACACTTTAAGTTTAAAGAACTGCATAATTTAAATGCCACATCAACTTTGAATAGCTAAACTGATCAAGTGACATTGTCTTGGTTTTCTGGATAGCGAGGTTTTAGATGAAAATGTGTGTTTACCGCTAATGGGGCTGGTGCAGGAGGCACACTTCTTGGCATACAGGTTGCAGAAGCAGTTAAGACAGTAAGCAAATTCATCCCGGGATGTAAAGCGCTGGCCGGAGAGCTGCTGCTTGCAGCCAGTGCACAGGAAGCAGTCCTTATGCCACGGCTGGTCATGGTAGGTCACTCCTCCAGTGGTGATGGGCTGGAAGGAGGAGGAGGAGAAATAAAACATGAATACCCACACAGTGCTTCATTGTGCATTCTTGAGATTCTCTGAGAGCTATTAATGCCATCTGCTCTCGCACAGAAATTCCAACCTATTGTCAGCTCGTGTGTAATAGTGTTATGCTTTCTTCCCTAAAGCGGTTTTGATGTGTTTCCTGGAAGAATGGGTGTTGGACTCCAGAGTATGAAATAAGTACTTAAAAATAACAATACCTTCTTGCAGTGCACGCACTGCATAGCGAACTGCTTCTCATAGCAGGGCACACAGTAGTTATTGTTGTCCTTGGGTATGAAGCTCTTGGTGCCAATGGGCTGCTGGCAGCGCTTACAGGTGAAGCATGTCTCATGCCAGCTGTTGCCCTTATGCTCCATCTTCCTAGAGCCTGTCCAAACAAGTCAAAGAGATGCACAAAAAGTTTTTGAAGTGGGAGGGGATCATTAGCATGCTATAATTAGCATGCACATTTCCTGCAAATAGTCTAAGCTATGCATTGCCTTAGATCACACTATTTGAGACTTGGCAAAGCCCTTTCTTCATGTGATCCATGGTCAGATTAGTTTAAACCTATAGTGTTAAAATGTTTTGTTTTATTAATGCAGAACTTAAACCAGATCTCTTCTATTCAAAGTGAAAACTTTTAAAGAAAATCTCAGTCCTGTTGTGTAAATACAGGGAGGACAGACTGCTGCATTGTTTTATGAAGCGCCTAGTTTGATTCTGAGATCTTTCCTGTAGCTGAACAGATTATTCACTCTGAAAGGGGAGTGCGTCTTGCAAGACGGTGAGAAACTGGCTTAGTTTTGCATACCAGAGACAGTTCTTATCTTTATAATATGCAGTCTGCCTGCTTTATGAATGCTGCTGTACAGAAAAACCCAAGTGGAAACCAAGATGGTTATTTTATGTTAAATACTATAGGATTAATGTAAAGAGTAAGGGGAATTATTTTATTTACATTTCTGTCGTTTCACTCTACGTGAAAACCGCGTCCGAAGGATTTTTGTAAAATAATAACTTGTATGCCTTTCTGCTATGCACATTCATCAAATGCTTTTTATGTTCACATTTGTTAGTAATAACCCACATTATATAATCAGGATAGCTACAGTTTTTGTATATTTTGATGGGGGCTGAGTAAGGGCAGGGTGATGCATCAGTCAAGGTAACCTGTAACCTGACATATTTCCAATGGTGAAAGGAACAAAAGGTGTAGAGTGTTATGTTAATGTGATATTATAGTTCTACACTGAAATAGTATCTGCTCTCCATAAGTCCTAGGCTGTTTGCCCAGTCTGGAAAGTTGCTCTTCATCTTCTCTGTTGAGGCTGCGGTGGGGGACGAATTGCTTTCTCTTTGAAGGAGAGTGCCTCCATTATGTGAAAAGGCATTTTAATAAAAGTAAAGCTAGATTGTTGGCTAAATATCTGCTTGACTCCCAAACTGAACTGTCTCTCACCAGGCATGATGGTCTTCTTGCACTCGTGGCACTTGGAGGAGTACTCGTTGGAATAGCACTCAGTGCACAGCAGCTGCTCATCCTTAGTGGAGAAGGGTTTGTCCACCAGTGAGCGCTTGCACTGGAAGCAGTGGAAACAGTCCTCATGCCAGTGGCGGTCTTTGTATGACAAGTCCTATGGCAATAAGAAGGGGATAAACATCATCCTTGAAGAGGGTGAGGATATCAAAATTATGATCTGAATCATAATTACAAACATTATGATCTGAAAGGGTATGTCAAAAAGGTGGCAATAGTAATAATAATAATACCAGTGGTTATTTATAGGGTATCCATTTACAAAAAACAGCACAAAGTGCTTCAGAGTAGACTGTAATAACATAGCAAAGACATTTAAAAGTCAATATATGGAAAAATAATTATATAGAGAATACCATTGTTGTGGTCTGTAATAGATTAATCTAGTTTATTGTTATTTGTGAACTTCTAATTTAGACAAATGTCATTGTTCCACTGAGGGCCCATCATACGTTTTATGTAGTGGGATTTTGCTTGACTTTGTTCACACAATTTGATGAGCAGCCAGCTCTCAAATGTGTCACTTGACTTTGAAGTGTTTTATATGAGTATGTAACTATGGAGTATGTATATGTAGCCTTGTTTACTGACACTATATTTTTTATTTTTAGTAATGCATTTTAACAGTCAACATATTTATGACTGTGTAATATTCATGTATACGTATGTTTGTTTAGACTAGGGCAGTCTATATACTGCTACTGTCATGTCAAAACTAACTGAACTGAATTTTTACACTGATTGGATGATGCCTAACTCTAAAAGCAGAAAAGGCTGAAACACTCTGTATCACCTCAAGATGAAATAGGTGGCCAAAATGCTGTAAGGTCAAAAGGTAAATGTAAATTAGATTTTTTTTTGTGACAGCACCAAAACAAAAATGATATATTTCAAATTTTTAAAAAATTTGTACACCAACTTATTAAAAAAAAAGAAAATCAGTGATTTATGTACATAATGTCTAAAACTGATGGGCATTCATTTACCCTGCTGTTGCAGCCAATTGGCTTCTTGCACTCCTCACAGGTGTTGGAGTACAGGCTCTCGTAGCACTTCACACAGTAGGGGTTCTCTTCCCGCAGGACGTACTTCTTCCCAAACAGGGACTCCTTACAGTAATGGCAGTCATAGCGCTCTGTCATCCTTCCTCCTGTCCGCTCCTCCTGCCCAAAAAAGGTGATGTGTGAGACAAGCGTTTGACGGAGTGTGCCCTGCATGTGCCGGAATCATTAGAGAAGTTAAGAATGTTTTGGATGGAATGAGAGAGCTCATTTCTGTTTGTTACGTAATGCTGCTAGGGAAGCAAACAGTTCAGCACATGCTGTCTCTCTCCATCCCTCAGTGTCAGATTTGTAGAATCAGACAATCAAGTATGCAAGGAATGCCAGACTGTTAGGTAAGTATAGTTTCAGCATACCAATCTACCATATTTAACTGTCCGGTCATCAGTCGATCCTACTTTTTCTATCCCTTAATGCAGGGCAGCAGTACAGCAGGATAAAACTGGACGGCATTCCTGAACTCACAGTGTCACACCATAGTAACCATCCCCCCTCTGTCCACGAGGACAACACTGCATGCGTGCATGTGTGTAAATCTAATACTCACTGGAAAAAATGCATGTCCGCTTTGGTTTACCTGTTTTATTATACCTCCATACAGACCTGATATTGCTCATAATGTAAATTGCCCATGCAGCCCACTCCATAATGCTTTTTCAAACTAAATCCATGGATAACATATCATGTATGTGGCAGTACATATCCTATTTTAGTACATATACTGTGTTACATATACTGTTTTAGGCAGAAGAAAATTGTACCGAAAATGTACTAGTCTGGGCATCAAGCACTTAATGGGCGTGCAGAAAAAAACACTAGGTCATACAAGTAAAATTAATGAATAGTAATTTAATGGCTGTTTATGAGTAATGTTTAAAAAACCCTTATGGCAGCCCAGTATTATTTGTGACTATCATTTAATTAATGGTTTGACTGGTCAGTCCTTATATGAAGTCTTCATTAAGTGCTTCTCCTAATGGAACTGAACAAAATGTGGCCGGAGGCATTTGTTTTGTAATTATTACTGTTATTAAGTTGTCACTGTGAAACTCGTGGAAACCATGTGATTCTACATAAAGGCCTGTGAAAATAGCTGTTAAGATGTTTTAAAGCTTAATCTGATGGATCTGTTTTTGGCATGCAGTGACAGAGAGTGACACAGAGCGTGATTCCTGCTGAATGATGGAGAAAGGTGAATGCTGGCATGCTGGTATAATGACTACTCACGGCTGCAGCTGTCTCAGTCCTGGCCCTGTTAAGCCCCTCTGCTTATCCCTCCCATGAGCCCTGTGGAGCTGTACCACGTCTTGCCGAGTGCCAGCTGTCCTGCCTGTCCTGCTGTGTGCCCTGCTGCCTCTGCGCTGTCTGGTGTGTGTGTCCTGCACACGGCTGTCCCACTCCTCTCACTGAGCGAGCCTGACTGAAGCCCTGCGCTGCCAAGGCTGTACTTCACAAAATCCTCTTCCACAGTTTGACCATATAAGGCAGCAAATGCTGGAAACTGGGAGAAGCATGCTTTCTTGCTTAAATTCCCTCTCTAAATTCTCTCTCTTCTCTCATTTACACAGGCTCTCGCTCTCTCGCTGCCCCCCCACAGTTTTTTTTCTCACTCCTTCCTGTTTGTCTTTGCTCTTTTTTGCTCTCTCGCTCATCCAAGCTCTCTCTCTCTCTCTCTCCTCCTTCAACTGGAAAGATATGGCTCTTTTTTCCACCCGTTTGTTTCACACTCTGTCTCCCCTCTTTTATCAGAATAGCTTGCTTGTCATTTGGCCATATTTCCTTCTTCCGCCTCATTCCCATCTCTCTTTACTTGCCCTCCCACACACTGAGGTCCTGGGGATTGAGTTACTGAGGCCCTAAGCACATGGCAAAAATGCACAGGCACTCAATATCCCAGCCATTTGTTTTGCATCAACTGTCTACTGCCTGTCTGGTGTGGCGACCATTAAACACTACTACTTTGTCATAACAAAATATCAGCACAGTCCCCCCCCCCCCCGTCCCCCCCCCCTTTCTGTCTACAGGTTCTGCTTGTATCTGTCTTATCCTGCCAGCTTAAATATAGCTAGTTCCTGAAATAAAATAGATTAACCAGATCACTAGCATCACCACAAACTATTTTGTAAAGTTATGCAGCTGTTGGTAGGATGAAATGACATTCTGTCTTTGATCCCCAACTATAAAGTGGTTTTAGATTTGGAGTTGGCATGTCTGCAGTAAAGGGACTAGATGGACTTTACAGAGAATAGAGTCAGGTCTCGTTTCACCTTTACCCAATAAGGAATGGTGACCTAGAGGTTAGGTCTCATCGTTTTTGTCGCAGTTAAGTAACGTTTTATTTGCCGCATGTTCAATTATGTTTGTCTGAAACTTGAATGTTTCCTCACATTGTAAGTCACTTTGGATAAAGCATCTGCCAAATGTAATGGCAGATTATGTAATGTAATGTAATGTAGTACCAGACCCTACAATCAACCCCTGCAATAACATCACCCTTTTTTATGAACAACTGAACACTCTTCTGACATTTTTACTGACCTTGAGACCTTTCTGTCAGCCCTTTAAGGCCACCAAGCATGCTCCTAATCTCATACCCTTTCACTATCTCTGCCTAAGTTTAGCAGCCCTGCTACCACAGGCACAACCCACTTCACACACACACACACACACACACCCACCAGCCGAGAGTGTAGTGCAGTCTTGCACAGGATGCTAAATGCTCTTAGAAGCTGGAGTGAAAAGAGCACTAGAAAGACAGGTGGAAGGATCTCCGCTGAGATTAAGACTCACACCCCAAACCGCAGCCACACACACCCATCCATTCTTCCTCTCAATTTATATGCACAGAGTGGATGGTGGGAGGAATCTGACCACCCAGCGTGGCTCTATAACTGTCAGGCATTTTCATATACATGGTAACGTTTCATAAAAAGCCCCTGGCAGCCTGTTAACAGTATAGCACCAGGTTACTCCTCATACTTACATAGGATACATTTCGTAGCCATTACACTGCCTAGTCCAGATGTGTAATAAATCAATTTTCGTTTTACTTTCTTTTAATTACAAATGTTAACACACAAGTCAAGAACCCCCACCCCATCCCCGCTGCTTGCATTTTATACAATGCACTTAACCTGACATTGTCTGATAATCAGCAAAGAAGCTGACATTCAGTGCATACCACATACAGTTTGACCTTATGAAAGAATGAAGTCAGGCTGAGGAAGGAAAGAACTATTAGACTTTGCTGGAAGTCTAAGCAATAACAAAGTAAATTGTTTGGCTTTTGCTGGTTTTATGTCTTTATTAAATCTCAAAGTGCTTCAATGGAAGGCAGAAAACTTTCTCTTTAGCAGTCCAGATCCTCTGATACTTAGAGTAAGAGTTTTACATCCCATACAATGCATGAATATGTAATAACATTAGCGAGTGTGCGTGTGTGTAAAGGCGTTGCAGGAAAAAGAGGGAATCACAGCTTCATTCCAGGAACTTGCTCATATTTCAGCCAGTTATTGGCAATGTTGCATCTTTTGGATCCAGGTTTGCATTTAGCTTTTCTATGTTTAAATGGAAGTCACGATTATAACAGTGGTTTTTCTCTGGTTGGGTTAGTCTTGATAGAGAATGGAAAGGTGCAGTGAAGCTTGCGGCTGCATGTTAGTAGCTTACCTGTGTGAGCAGTGGTCCTTGCCTCAGAGAGCCGCTTGTCAGCGTGGTGAGTCTGGCTGGACTGACCAGGATGCCTCTGGGAGGGTGCTCTAGACTCTCCTGATTGAATTACTCCACCTATGGGGCGGCTAATTGAGGTGACAGGGTCTGAACAGGCGCTCTTTATCTAGATGGGCTAAAAATACACCACAGTGCCACCAAAGATAAAAGCCACTTACTCTCACATAAACACACCCTCTTCGGTCTCGTGGCCTTTTAAGGCCCTTCATTGTAGTATGGGTATGCACATAAGTCTTAAAAAAAACAGCATCACACACTTAAACTCATGCAAAACCATGTTAATGAGTGTACAGCGTGAAAGGATTGAGGCCATTTTAGTAATTTTACTACTACCAGACAGTGCCTATTCAATAAAGCAATGGGTGAAGGGTGCAAATTTATGGCAGCACAGTAACATCAAGCATTTTTATGTAACCCGAGCACTGAAGGCAGCAATCCCAAATAATTACGGGCAGTTGATGATGACAGAGACAAAGATAAATGATGATATGTAGAGAAAATGCACCCAGTGGTTCTTATTCCCACTGCACAGTGCTTTCCAACTGCACAAACAGAATTAAATCATGAGGGAGCTGCGTTAATATATCTTGCATCCATCTTTACCCTCAAAACCTCCCCACCATGTTTGCAAATATCCATTTACTAAGAGGGGAGAGCCAGAAAAAACAAACATCCGGTGAACAAACTTCAGACCTCCCTCTGCGTTTTCAGTAGAAAGAGGATTTCAGATACTAGTTGCAAAGCATGTCTAATAAGCAGCAAACTCACTCTCAGTCGGCCGTTCTTTTCTCATTGTGTGAGTTTGTCTGCGATTTTAAATGGCTTTCAGTCTTCCATTTGGATATCTGACAAGAGGTATTTTCTGTGCTGACTCTTCCCAGAGCACAGATTATCAAGGCCCAAAGCTATGTGTCTTACTAGTGTGTGTGACAAAAGGTGAAATGTCAGTGCTCCAATCTCATAGATAACTTTCAAAGAAGTTTCTTTTCCACAGCTCACATCCCACTCTGCACCACATATAACTCCCTGTGTCTGCCCCAGCACTTCACCCAACCTCTTTATCTCTCTCACTCACTGTCCTTGTCCCCTTACTTGTACCACTCACTCCTTTTTGAGAAGTGTGCTAGGGACGCTCTCCAGGCCAACTGCTGATAGATTTTCCAATAAACTTCTGGGAATATTCTAGTGCTACTTTTTTATAACCCCCATCTCTCATCCCACACCTTTCTGCGACTAGTGCTTCTCACCTTTTTCAACACCTTCTCTTTCTGTCTCAGTGAAGGTCCTATCCCATGGATCCCTGGCCCCTTTCCCAATTAAAGAGCTGTGTCATTTCTGGCAGTGGAATGCACTGGTCTTCTAATTTTGCTTGCAAATGAAGGCATCCATTGGACGAGGGCCTTGCTGACGCATGCATAAGCAGTCCTACTGTATGGTACAACCAGCACAGTCCTAGTGTTCCTCTGTGGAGCTATCAAATGGTACTGCCCTTCCTGGAAGAAGCACACGCGTTGAAGGATGACATTGAGTATAGTCCGAGTGTGGGAGTCTGGGAACTCCTTTCATCATCAACGCAACAGATGGGCAAAAGAAGGCAAGCACCCTGCACGTCACTCGGCCGTCAACTTAGGGCTTAAAATATTACCATCCGCCAAGTTTCATGTGGAGGAGTAGGGATAAACTCCCATCCTGTGGCTTGATAACCATCACCAATTGAGACTTAGTCAATGTCTATCTAGCACAGGGGCCGGCTCCTTTTGTAAACTTTTTAAATCTAATGGTATGCTTGTAATGAACAACACTATCAAACATACCCATTATAAGTAAAGTGGCCCTTATAGTCACATGTGAACACACCACAGCACACAGTGTGAAATTCTTTCTATGCATTTTCCCCATTCACCAAGTGAAGCAGTGGGAAGCCATCAATGCAGCACCCAGAGAGCAGTGTGTGGCTAAAGTAAAGTGTCCATTCATTGTACGTGAACACACCACAGCACACAGTGTGAAACATTTTATAGTTGACCAAGACCGGTCTACCAGGCCAGAAATTCCAAGAACTGACTTGGGGCGAAAGTGGCATCCTACGACAGTGCCATGTTTAAAGTCAGTATTCAATACAACATTCATTGGTGTTTGTCATTGGTGATTGCAAGGCTTCAGTTTTAGACCTGTTAGCAAAATATATGGCTGAAATATCTGAATGCAGTAATTAGAAGGGGTGCCAAAATACATTTGACTATATAGAGCATACAGTGAGGAACATAAGTATTTGAACACCCTGCGATTTTGCACATTCGCCCACTTAGAAATCATGGAGGGGTCCGAAATTGTAGATGCATTCCCACTGTGAGAGACAGAAAATAACATTGTATGAATTGGTAAGAATTTATTTGTATTGCACTACAGCACATCAGGCAATCAGCAAGAATTCTGGCTCTCAAAGACATTAAGAAGTCCACCTCTATTCCACTTAGTAATCCTAATTAGTAGCATCTGTCCATCCTACAGTCAGTCAGACTCCTACTACTACTATGGGCAAGACCAAAGAGCTGTCCAAAGACACCAGAGATAAAATTGTGGACCTTCACAAGGCTGGAAAGGGCTACAGGGCAAATGCCAAGCAGCTTGGTGAAATAAGATCAACTGTTGGAACAATTGTCTGAAAATGGAAGAGGCTAAAAACTGTCAGTCTTCCTCGGACTGGGGCTCCATGTAAGATCTCACCTCATGGGTATCACTGATGATAATGGTGAGGACCTTTCACCTTTATCTAACAGGTTTATGAAATCAAGCACACAGCCATGCAGTCTCCAAAGACAAACATTGGCAGTAGAATGGTTAGTATGGAAGAGCTTGGTGATTTTAAATGTAGCACTGTCATAGGATGCCACCTTTGCCACACCTTTGTCAGTTTACAACATTTCCCTCCTGTTAGAGCTACCCTGGCACACTGTGAGTGATATCATTGTGAAATGAAAGCATCTAGAAGCCACAACTGCTCAGCCACGAAGCTGTAGGCCACCCAAAATCACAGAATATGCTCCATTGAGTGAGCAAGACTGTAGTGGGTATCCTCTAAGGCATTACTCACTTCACAGTTCCAGACTATTCTGGAAGAAACATCAGCTCCAGAACTGCATGAACAGTTTCATTAAATGGGCATCACTGGCTAAGCTGCTGCACACAAGCCTAAGATCTCAATGTGCAATTCCAAGTGTCAGCTGGAGGGGTGAAAAGCAATCTGTCACAGAACTCTGAAGCATGTTTCCCCCATCTGGAGTGATGAATTACGTTTCACTATCTGAGTGATTAGAGTTTGGTGGATCCCAGGAGATTCAACACAACAAGGTGCACACCGTAAGTTTGGTGGAGCAGGTAGGAAAAGTGGGCTGGGGTTGCTTGTCTGTGCTTTGCTCCTTAGTTCTAGTGAAATGTAATGTTAATGCTCTTGCAATACATTTTATTCAGTTATATGCTTCCAACCTTGTGGCAACATATTAATGTCCCTGGTTTTTCAGGTGGCAGCCATCTCAGAAAACAGCAGTCCTGGAGAAAACTGATCTTGGTTCAGATTCCTCTGTTCTTATAATAGCACTCCAAGTCACGAGTTGGTTTGTGAAAAAACAGACCTTCACCTTCAAGTTTTGTAGTTTTGTGTTTTTTTCTCTGGCGGTTTCTCAAGTTACATTGTGTCTTAGACCAATGGTTCTCAACATTACGGCCCTCCTATCTATCGCAGTGTCACCAAAGCCCACTTGGCCACATTACATGATATTAAATAGCCAATTACGGACCAATGGCCTGTCTCAATTTTACATTCGTGGCCCAATCAAAAGCCTTCAGTGGTTGAGAAACCTGGTCCTAGACCATATCCATAAGTCCATGAAGTATTAGAAAATAATTAATTGTAGTTGAAGTAGGTTGAGAGATAAATGACAGATATTATAATAAGACAAAAGAAGACGCTTCATAGTGAAAGCATCTTGTAGGAACTGCTTTGTGATTATTGAGTTTAGCTGCAGTCTGAGAGTTGGCCCCGTTATGTATACTGGAAATTGAAGTCAGATGATATTTGCTCTCTTCTTTGTTCTTCTGGCTGTGTTCTCTCACATGCTTGGTGGTGGTACAGGTCTTGTGTATGGTTGATCTAATTCAATTCTCCTCTGCTTTCTCCCTGACTGGAGCAGTGTTTTTTTTCTTCTGCTCTTTCAGGTCAGCTCACCCCATCTGATTTATCCAGCCTCCCCAAGCTTACAACTACTCATCTGCTCTTTATTCCAACAGATGATAAAAACTGCTGTTACTTAAACTTCATTCTCTTTTCCCATCAGTCTTCTCCGCTGTGCCCCTCTCTCATCTCCTGACACTCCCTCCAGCACTGACGAATCTATTTATAGACTTTCATTCCACAGAAAGGTTTAGGGAGGCTTTACCAACCAAGAGGTAAAGTTTCAAAAGAGTCCTCCAATACGCACACACACACACACACACAAACACATATAAGCCCTAGCTGGACCAGAACAGAAATATGTGCCAAACATTTGGAGCCTGAAAATAAACTTCATGGAAAGAGAACTCTATGTCATTGTTTAAGAGTTACATAATACATGCATTGTTGAACTGCTTTGTTGTTGGACACTTGAAATAAGCATGAATTTATACATATACACTTTATGGACAAAAGTATTGGGACACACCTGTTTTCCAGGGTTTAGACTAGGCCTCTTACTTCCAGTGAAGGGGAATCATAATGCTTCAGCGTACCAAAACATTTTGGACAACACTCTGCTTCCAACTTTGTAGGCACAGTTTGGGGAAGAACCTTTTTTATTTCAGCATGACTGTGCCTCAGTGCATAGGTCCATTAAGACAGGGATGGATGAGTTTGGTGCAGAAGAACATGACCTCAACACCACTGGACAAACTGGAACAGAGATTGCGAGCCAGCACTTCTCGTCCAACATCAGTGCCTGACCTCATAAACGCTTTACAGAATGAATGGGCACAAATTCCAACTCCATATTGAAATCTAGTATGTGTTCGAATGCAAAGACATTAAAGTGCCTGTTGGTGCAATCAGGTGTCCCAATACTTTTGTCCATATCGTGTGAGGCGACAATCCTAGATTTCTAAACACCTTTTAATACATATTGAACTCAGTGTGTCTATCTACCTCCTGAGTAGCTGATAAAAACCGAGATACCCAACTCCACCCCCAGGTTTCCCCTCTCCCCGTTGGTTAGAGTTACCCTTTCCAACACTGCCCCGTTTTGGTCTAGCTGATAAGACCCTATGGACACAGTCCAAATCCACCCGGTCTTACCACTGCAAATGCAGAGATGAAATGGGTTAGACGAACAAATGCAATCCAGCAAACACACCCAAACCAAACCCAAACTTGGAGTTAGTGTTGGATGTCCAGAATGTTATCCCTTATATATCCTATTCTAGATTTTTCTCTCCATTCGCTTGGCTCATTTGGTTCATTTGGATTCTCACTTCCTATTCTGGAACAGTATAAAGATGACGGTCAGCATTCATGCTTTTTTGTTGGGTCAGTGTGTCATGAACTTTACTCTGGAAGACTTAAAAACTGGATCTGGATGTCCATTAGTCAAATAATATTTTTCTCTATATTTTAACATGACTGGAGGGAATAAGCAGGTTTGCTGGACCTCACTGGGCATGTTTTATTGATATGTGCCTTTGTTTACTGTATTACTAAAAAACCCTTTGGTTTGGGCACAATTAAATGTTCTGGTTTCTGCCAAAATGGAAGACACATCTTGCCCAGTAGGCAATACTGTTGTGACTATCTGAGCTGGGGGTATCACTGCAAAGCTGTGTTTCCCTGAGTTTGTCCCATGGGGCAGTAAATACTAAATTCTCTGCCAAGTGATCTGACCTGCCTTTTGAACAGATCTGGAGAGTGGGTCTTTCAGTGTCAGTATTCGTCTTGCTAAATCAAGCTACGCTGAGGTGGAGACAGCTGGGGCTCAACATTCAAAGATACAGATACAGGGGCCAGGAACATAGCTCTCCCACCCCCCAAGTCCACAACTGATTAGGAACTAGAGAATGAGATGGGTGAAGGCCAACTGCTTCAGTTATCATATAGATATTTTAGTGTAGTTAATAGTTTAAGCTCTGACTGGAGATTGTCATGGCTGAATGGAATTATTAATGGTTAAATGTTGGAATCAGTGATCTCTCTTTGAGCTTAATTTTTAAAGAACTCTTATGTGGTTCTAGGCTGATCGGTTTTCAATATAGAACCATGCTGAGAGGCATCTGGAGCTTTTGACCAGTTTACATCAAGAGATGCAGAACAAGTGATTCATTTTCATCTATGATATATGATTTCTAATTATCAAATATGAAACCATAGTGATGAAACGAGATATTTGTGAGGAAAGAAAACTGCTCACTATCCAAGTCATGTTATTCCACTTTATTGATGATATAATAGCAAAAGCAGAAGGAATTCTGAAATCTTAAAAAAAGGTTATTAGATAACTATGAAAGAACCTCTTTGGTAGGCTATGTATTTATAAAAGTAAGGATCTGAAAAGTAGGCCCACATACAGGCCTTGGGACTCTAAAAATCAAAGTTTCTGAATGACTTTTAGATTCTGGCTCTAATAGAAATGAGATATTTAATTGGTACTGAACTTTAACATTGAGTTCAAGTTCTTTACAAATACATGCAATTTACAAAGACCCTTAGAAGAGTGGGTAGGATACCTGCCTCTAGACCAAGAGGTCATGGGTTCAAATCCTACCTTTCACACACCACCACTGGGTCCCTGAGCAAGACCCTTAACCCCACGTTGCTCCAGGGAGACTGTCGCCTGTAGGTAGGGAATGGAAGTCGCTTTGGATAAAAGTGTCTGATAAATGCCGTAAATGTAACCATCCACAAAAAGATTATTTGTAGAGCCAAAGGGGTTCTTCTATTAGTCATTTCTTTTTAAGAATGTGGGTCTAGATTGGTAAACTGCAGGTTAAAGACTTAAATAAACCTTCAATGTTAAGGACTATATTTTTTTAATACTGACTGAAATGCCCTCAAAAATGGAACTGAAAATTCCAGGGCCAGCAGATAGTCATCAACTGCAAAGAATTCACAACAAAATACTAAACATGATCATTTGAAGTTATGTTTTGAAATGGATGCTCTATGTGTTAACAGATCTGTTTTCCCATGGATTACCCAATATAATGTATTTTTTATTATATTTGTAAATAGAAACGAACACTCTGGATTTTAATCTCATCATCTAAATTCCATTCCAGATTCGATGTGCAGGAGTACAGAACCCAAACATGGTGCAGTGCTGTAAAAATGATATAATTTTACCTAATATTTAATTGTCATGGTCATGAAAATCGACTGCATGCTGCAGTGTAAAGAGGAATAATTGTTTCAGTTGTTTCAGGTAGACACAAAGATGCCTCACAAAGTAAAAGCCGTGACAGTAATGTCAGCCCCCGAATCACAAGCCTCTCGTTATCTCGAGAACCATTCATTTATTTAATACAGACATGTGCCTGCAATGTTACACCAGAAGACATTGCATCTTTCTCGTCAAAGGTTCCACTGAAGCCTTTTTTGAAAGGTGTTTACTATGAAAAAAAAAATAAAAGTGTAAACCTTAAAATGTAGTTCATTAAGATTTTAGGTGTTCTTAAATAAAGGAGATAATATGCACAGCCATTACAGTTGGTTCTAATTTAATTGGAGCCAGAAGCTTCCGAGACTAACTTTATGGGACTTTACTATGCTTAATTTTGTTCCATATGATCAGATTAAAATAGACCTAGGAAAGAAATACATATGTAGATAATATTTGATTTTTTTATTTATAAATTGTGAACTTATTTCTGAAATGTGTGATGCTTCACTCCTAGTGTCCAAATTCCTCATAGCAGTCTTTTATACATGAATTGTCTTTATGAATGGCTTCCAAACAAACTAGAAGCTGGTGGTATTAATGTCTTTATCTTTCTCATACGATGCAGGTTGGAACGAAAACTAAGATTAAATGTTAATTCACAGGAAGAAGATTTGCGAATAGTACCATCTTCTGGGAATATTTGCTGCCCTAGTTGTTAGGATGTGGCATAATTGAATACTGAATTTTAAAAAAATAATTAATCAGAAAGGTCAGGGGAAAATTATAAAATATTCATGAATAGAAATGTAAATTCATGATGTGTTTTTCCATGTAACAGGTATGTGTTTGCTGGACATTCATCACTAGCATGTAGCCTATAGACCTTGACAGCCAGCAACAGAGATGTCAGATGTAGACTCAGTTTAAACCTGTTTCATACAACATAGACTGTACCTCTTAACCCTTCTGTCTCTCTGGCTGAAGACTGCTGTGTGGGGAAACCCCATAGAATTTGCTATGACGGCAGAACGTAACAGGTGGAGTCAAATGGAATGACCTCCACACTAACAAGGCCCCGTCTGGTGAGTTGAGTAAGTGAGCAAAGCCATAGGTCATTTATGAAAATATTTCACACCTTCCAAGTCTTCCTGATATTCCTTCCCAGGCCTCAGCTTGCCTTACGGGTAGTTGGTGGGTGTGGACAGGCATTGGGCACAGAAGTGGCATGATGAAAGGAAAAATAACAGGGAGCGTTTATATCATTCATCATTATGGAATGCAATTCAGGGATGGAGGATTATGTGATTACTTTTACAAGACCATCTCTTACTTTTAATGATGCTGTGTAATGGATGTAAGCTGATATTAAATGATCTTGATTTTCAGAGGCAGCTTCTGGGGAAAACAAATCTAGTAGTGATTTGATAATGGTGGATTTGTGGAAGTTTATTTATACACTTTAACCCTTTAACAATATTGGTTATGGTGTTTAGGGAATTTGGGAGCAGTTTCCCTGTTTGGGTGGATTCTGTTCAGTCATTCAGCGATTGCATTAGAAAACTCACTTTACTGGCAAACTCAATTTTCAAAAAAAGCCTATGATGGTCTATTGTTCAGCAGTGAATATTCTTCTGCTTCTGATACTCTATATACACTCACCTACTTCTTTATTAAATTCATTTTCTTATTTTAATTGAATTTGCACAGTAAATGATACAACTGACTGTATATATGTAAAACTTGTGGACAGAAGAACCCTATGGAATACTATGGAATGCATGAGACTTCAAGAATATGATATGAAACACATATTTGTATCCTAAACACCTTATCAGCACTAATTACTTAATTTGATCTGTGTTGTGACTATTAATGAACGGAGTAAAGTGGGTTAATAAACGATGCAAAGAAACAGAAGGACTACAGGAAATAATTGTAAACTTCAATGAATAACAATGAATGGTGATACAAGGATGGTGTATCTAATGAAGGGGCTTATCAGTGTACGGATACATGGAAGTGAGCACTACACACTTTGTCTAGTTCTCCTTTTCGATTTGTATAACACTGCTACATGATAGAATTTTTCAATATAACGACAAAGGGTTACATAGATGTCGTTTTGTTTGCGAGTTATGTGAGTTTCATTTTGCTGTTTGTAGGCTATTTAGGCTTATGCCATTACATGACATTACATTTCTCTGCGTCTAATATATAATGAGTTGCATTTAGTCATTTAATCCGTTAGATTTCTATATTTCCTGCCTCCTAGGACTGATTCAGTCTATTTTGGACCACATCATTAGCAGGCCTTATTTGACTGCTCTGATAGTCCAGTGGAGGAACTTATGGAGATATGCACATATTAAAGGTTTTACTCTAAAAGAAATTTGAATGAGAAACCTGAGCTGAGTTTCTTGACTGTTGCAACAAAAGACGTATTCCTGTCTGTCTGTTGAGTGTGAAATAATCTTTAACATGTTTTTTTTTTCTGCCTCTGCCCTTCTGTATCTGAATATATGTAGTATTTATGTAGTTTACACTGTAAAGTACAGTATGTTGTGCAGGATTTTTTGCAACAATCACAAAGCCAGTGACTGTTCAGTCTCTTTACACTGAGTCTGTCTCGGTGTTTTTGAGCCAGAGATTGTCCTCTGAAGAATAATTTTAAAAAATGGTTCTTTAGAGTACAATACTCTGAAAGTTTTGTTCAAGAACCAAAGGTGCTTCTTCTATGGCATCATTCCAAAGAACTCATTTTTAGCAGCATTATTTTACTGCATCACATACATGTCTGAGCTATTACTATTTCCCAGCAAAGACCCGTTTTACTGGGAAAATTCACTTAGCAGACCAGAAGTCATGGGTCTTGTGTTACCTTCTCACGAACAGTTATCTGTTCCCCATCTGACTGTTTTGACTTGATTTGTCTTTGTTTGCTTTGTACAATAGCCCACAGTTTAGGTCTCTTGACAGGTCGGGTTGGGTCAGGAGCGACCCCTGTTGGTAAAAATGTACAGCTCAACTTCAAAGTGAAGACGAAGTTCATCTGAAAAGAAGGAGATGAAACAGTTTTCAGGTAACAAAGTGCTGTGGTCCCCTTAAATTCATTACATTACAATAGAAAAATGATTCAGTTTTATAAAGAATCTTTCAAAGGATTATCCATAAAAGAACGAAATGAGGTATGTAGTGTGAAGAACATTTTAACATTTAATGTCCATTCATATATGAAAGTGTTTTTTAGAACCCTTACATTGTTAAGGAATCTTATGTGAAGGTTCTTCGGACCCATTGAGTGTTCTTCTTACTAACATATGTTCCTATAGGGAACTAAAATCTTTTATGTCATCACTCAGAAAATCAATATAAAACATAGAGTCAAATCAAACATAAAATCAAAATCAGCATTATTACTAGTTAATAAGCCTGGTGTACTTCCACTTTAATAACTAGCGGTTATTAAATAAACTTTAATAACACATGTATTTTATAATATGATATTTCATTTTAATAATTTTAAAATGACTGTATTAAAGATGATTGCAGTGACAATATTCTAAGGACATAAAGGATTAAACAAACAGAAACAGGCGCTGGAATGACCTTAAATAGCAGGTGGCTATAAATGTCATTCTGAAACAGCAGAGGGAGCTAAAACTGTACTTTACCTCTGCTGTCTTATTATAAACATGCATCACTGTTCATATTACAGTATAGACTCAGAGAAAGGTTATATGGGCATAGAAACTACAATGTTTAAATGTACTTAGTGTCCAGGGTGGAATTATGCCTCCTTCTGAATCTGCATAATGCAATCTTTCCTCACATTCTTGGGGAATGTGTCCTACCTTTCTGCCTGAAGGATTTGCCATGAATAATAGTGCTGTGGTCTGTGCACGGTCAAGGCTGACTCGCTCTTCTCTCACAAAATGTTCTCTTCAACCCCCATAATCCTCTCCTGGCCGGGCGTTTTATGAGCAGAGTGGCCCTTAGCCGTGTGCACTGAACCTTAGCCCATAACTAATATGCACACAGGCAGATACAGCCTTCTCAAAGATGTGACTGGGTCTTGTGGGCATGGTTTAAGCTTAGTTTGAACCCATGACTGAAGTTGCAGTGGTTTTTCACCATTAAAAATTCTACTGAGTCCAGACTTAGGCCTAATTACAGTCTGAGGAACATGGCCTGTGATTTACATTTCACTCTTATTATCCTCTTCCGCCCATTATGATCTAATACTGGTGGTGGACACAGCCAGTTTCTGTCTTAGTGGTTTTTCTGTATCTAAATTGTAATCCTGCACATTCAGTTTGACAGTGTTGAACCCACACAGACTCAGTCCACAACTTTCAGGACCTAATTTACTACTCATTTGACCGAAAATGTTTACTGTTTACTGCACTGGCTTTACTTCTCACTGTACTGGGTTACTTGTTTGTTTAACTGGTGTTGACTGTTTATTGAACTGTTATAGGCTGTCTGCACTGGAGTTGAACCTGGAATAAATATTTTATAACACTTTTAAGGAGAGCAGCTGTGTGCACTCATTCCCATATTCCACAGAGCTGGAATATTTTCTTTAATTAATTTATTAACAAGAAGAAACTTATATAAAACATACATTTTGTCTATAAAAGATATAAGTGAGGACAAAAGGCCAGAATCTACTGTGTTTATAAACGGTTTCAGTATCAACTCTGCTTTCTTGGACTCTGAAAAATCAAATTGCTGTCTGCTGCTTATGGCTACAAACAGACGTATGTTTCCTGAGCACTGAGTACTTAGTGAGCTGTTCATCTGTAGACATTGACCATGGCCCCATTTAACAAGCCTTAATTGAGAGAGATGTGTTTTTCCAAATCCACAAATGGTCTCATTAATTTTGTGTGCTACAAGAAAATGTATTTGTCTGTTATTCTTTCAAACCATATACTTTAATGGCAGTTGATTTCCAGTGTTCGGGATTTGTTCTGCATCCTCTGGGAATGTCAGAGCTGAGAGGAGAGTCTGTAACAGGTCTGCTCTTCATCGTTTAGCAGTGAAACTGTAATGTATTGTCATTTTTTTCCCAGCAATAAAACTGATATGTGTGAATATCTGGCATCAGTAATAAAAAAGTGACTGAATAAGTTGAATTAGGTGAAAGGAAATTGCTCTTGATATATTTATTTAGGCATTTTCCCAGGGAGCTAATCTAAAGATTCATGAAATATTCACAAAGACTGATTCACTCAATAAAATCATAAAAGCTCTGCTGCCTCAGTGTTTATGCCCAGTTATTTAGAGGCTATATGTACTTTATGTGAAGAAAATTCAAATCCATCTGATGAATTGCTTCATGGCTATATTAAGGGTCCAAGCAGTTGGTGGTGGAAGCTTATTGTCTTTATAAGGAGAGAATGATGGACTTATGAATAATCTTCTTCAAAACATTTCAGCACTGGCTTTTATAAGCTGCCTTTAATAGTGAATCTTAAATGATGAACGGACCAATACAAGTGCTCCAAAATAACTTGGGTATTAAATGCTTAACATAAACTTACTTTTAAGGTAGCGTTTCCATTTTGGTTGCTCTTGGAGTTTCTGACACAGTTGTGATATGAATATTCATGACATATTCATCATCTATTTAAATACTGAATGTATTGGTTTCTCACTGTGTAAATATCAGCTCTCACATGCAGAAGGGGACTGAATTGTTCATTGGTGACACATTTCTTTTGTGTGTGTAGGAAGGATATGATAGCTTAGTCTCTCACTAATGATTCAGGAACAAAGCCCAGGAGTCACACATGAACAACAGCCACCCAGAATAACCACCTGCTGGGAAAAAGAGGAAGAGATAGAACTCCTTCAATACTATATGCTACTGATTCATGCAATGTGCAGTTTACTATAAATAGAATGGATGGTGTATGTATGTGTTTGTGGATGCAATAAGATTAAATTGGATTATTTCTTATTACCTCATATGTCGACTAGCATCCTCTCCTACCTGGACAGCCACTTAAAGGAATACTCTGGCATTTTTTCAACTTAATCTCTTTCTGCCACATGATGGATCACCACAGACAGTAATTGCTCCTGGATCTGGAAAAGAACAGGAAACCTCTGGACTCGAAGCACTCAGACAATGGGAATGATGTTATAGCAACTGCCTATTGGTTCCTTTTATAAATGTGTTTCGAGTCAACCTCGTTTCTGTTCTTTCACTGAGTGCAGGGAAACGTGTCACAATCCTTGCCTGAGGCAAATGAATACGTGCTACAGCTGCATCAAACAGAGATTAGGCTGAAAAACGCTCCAGTACTTCTGTAAACAGAGAAGAAAAAGCATGAGTGGAGGCCGAGAGAAAAAGTGAAGCATGTTGAGCTCGCTAAAGATGCCTTTTAGCAGCCCACAAATGCCATTATATGTCAGGCTGCTCCTGCTGTGTTTACAGCGCAGTCGGTGCTGTGCAGCTTGCGTCCTTCAGGTGATATTGAGTGACTGTGATCTAGAGAGCACACTGATTTAAGTCAATACACTCTGCTCCCTCCCCTCGGTGCTTATCAGCCCCTGGGTGGTCCAAATCAATTTGCCTCACATTGGAACTGAGCAATACCTTGTACATCTCTGAGGAACATATACAGTAATGTAATACTGTTCCAGTTTAGGTCCTTCAGGCACTTGAATGAGGAATATGATGACTTTTAATGATAAGTAGTAGATATGGAATACTTTATGGTGGCAATAAGAGACTTTTTATTCTATGTTCTATGACTATCAGTGTACTTTCAATTGCAGGTGATTAGGGTTACTCAGCATTAACAGTAAATGTGCACACAGGTGACTTTGTACTTTGCAACAATAAATCAGGACATCAGAGTCTGAAACACTTTGCAACCAAAAGCATTGACTGACCTCGCTAGGCTCATTTTTGTTGATTTATTTTTTCATGTTTTTTTCCCCAAATCTGTGCCTTAGTGGTCAGAATAAAATTTGCTAAGGAAAGAAAGTGTGATCATTCCCACTTTGTTTTAATAAACAATACAATGCACACATACTTTAACTGTTCCCAAACTATCAACAGTTTTAGGATTAGGTTTAGGGTTAGTTATGGGTTAACTAAGATATGGGTTAAGGTTGAGATTAAGTTTAATATTTGGGAAATGTTAAGTTACAGGTTAAAGTTGAGGTTTGAATTCGTTTAGACTTAGAGTTTTATTTGAATTATGGGTTAAGATTAGGGTTAGGATTAATGTTAAATTTAGAGTTAGATTTACATTTTGGGTCAAGGTTAGGGTTAGATTTAAGTTGTGGGTTAAGGTTAAGATTAGGACTCGGGTTAGATTTAGGGTTACAGTTAGGTTGTGGGTTGAGGTTAGGATTAGGTTTAGATTAAGGATTGGATTTAAGTTATGGGTTATGGTTAATGTTAGAATTTGGTTTAGATTTAATATTGGATTTGTTGTGGGTTAAGGTTGAGGTTAGGATACGGGTTGGAGTGAGATATAGCAAGGTTTGGTTGCACTTATCAGACATGTAGTTAAAGACAAGGTGTAGATCTACAAATGATCTACAGTGGACCTAAAAAACAGAAAAATCTTTTATATTAAATTCAACAGGTAAACATTTCTAAGCCAGACTCAGAAAAGCAGAGTTGAAATATGTACACATTTTTCCATGATCACTAAACATTTTATTTAAAACAGACAGATAAAAGCTTGTCTGCCTGGTCCGGCAGTCTGGAATTGCCAAAATAGCACTACATCTGCCCCAGGCCTGAATTTACATTGACAGTCGTAAACTGTTTTGGTGTATTGATGAAGGCTTGTACAAGAACCAGTTATTTAGCTCATCTACCTGCACTGAAAAAAATATTTTCACAAACACAAGATAGAAATCTTGAACACTGTAGTTGCTGTAGGAACGAAGCTGATTTTTTCCACATGATATTAAAACATCACCTGACTTGTAGATTGAATAAAAAATATTTCATTACACATTAATGTATTTCCTTCACCTTTTAAAAAAAAGCCTTTTTTCTGGAAGTAATGACTTAGATGCACAGAAAAATACTGTCTTAGTGTAGAAATAATCTATTTGTTTTGTTTAAAAAACATTGTGGATGCTGTTCAGTTGTGTAAGGCTGAAATAGGGTCACCTTTGGCACATGATGTTTACTATAATTATTTACAATTATTTGTACTATTTATTAATAATACTAACAATAGGGTAGCTGGTGCGGACACGTCTCTGCTTTTGTCCGGGAAGTAAAGTGGCCCCTTATTTTCAAGTGCATGGGCACCAGACAATAAGGGGCCACTTTACTTAATTAGGATTTGTTATTAGTTATTATTTTATGTCTCTGTGTGAAACTATCTTCAGGATATGAGGTCTTTGTCACTTTTGCAGAATGTTTTAAGACATGGTGTCTGTTTACAGACTTCATGAACATGCTGAGCTGCAGCTGACTATGTTGTGAATTAAGCCAGGACGAATTTGCAAACGGCCAAGGTGCACAAGCATGTATTATTTGGTGCTAGGAAAATTGGTTAAAATAACAACACACACACACACACACACACACACACACACACACACACACACACACACAAGCTTTGTTGAAACAATTTGTCTGATCTCGTACCAGCTGTCTGCTTTACTGTCCGGCTTAGAGCAGCAGGGTGCGCCTCGATTGCCCTCAGTCCCCGCCTCACACGCCGTGCAGTTCTATGACAGCTACTAACCTGCTTCTTCTTCCTCCTCTTCTTCTTCTTCTTCTTCTACTACTACTAGTACTACTACTTTCGCCTGCTCCGGATTAGGGGTCTCCAAACTGGATCAACCGTCTCCATTTCCTTCTATCCTCTGCATCTTCCTCTTTCACACCAACTGCCCTACCTGCATGTCCTCTCTCACCACATCCATATATATGTATGTGCTATCTATCTATCTATCTGTCTGTCTGTCTGTCTATCTATCTATCTATCTGTCTCTCTCTCTCTCTCACTCTCTCTCCCACTATTAGTGGGACTAATAAATTGTTATCTTGTTTTATTGTATCTTAAACCAACGCAATCTCGCCTCTCTAACTCTTTCTTCCAAAAGGTCCAACTCGAGCTGAATCTATAATAAACTTATTTTAACTAATTCTAGCAAAACACGGACACGATCAGCCAATCGCCGTATGGGGGCGGGGCTTGTCGGAATACGGGTGGAAAGTTGACGAGAACGCCTCTCGCTGTCCCCTGGCATTGGTGACGTCACTGGCTATGAGAGTGGCGGAGAGGGAGCTGGGGCAGGATCGGAGCTGCCTGGGCCCGGAGACAAAACCGGATCAAAACTGACAAAACACGGATTTATACTCCCCCCGCGGTGTCTCCCGACCAGCTCAGCCGGAGAACGGGCTCCTGTGTGACCGCGTCCCTGAAGCCGTACTGTCAGGAGTCACTCCGAGGTAAAGAAAAGAGCTGAAATCTTAAAGCGCGCCGGGGCTCGCTGAAGTTGCCTGGTCGTGCTTTCTAGAGAAAAGCAGCAGGAGGAGAGAAAAACATGCTGAACAGCCTTATTAGTGTAGTGTGCTCGGTCCAGTGAATGAAAGTGAGTACGATTTCGAAAACAAATTGGTTTTAAATCACTTTTAGTCCTCTCTGGTGGTCTCTCTGTGCTCCGTTGGCTACTGGTGTCTCTTTTGTGTTTGTTGCATAGCCTATTGAACCAGCCAAAGGTTACTAATGGAACCAACGTTACCACAACATAGTGTTGGCTTTTACACCGGCTCAGAAATGTTACACAGGTCTTCTTTATGTTTGTTGTTTTCTTGCGTTTAGAAACGTTTGGGAGGTTAATGTTTTTGTGCGTAGATGGATTGCTGATTTGTACTGGCTCTAGTTTAGACACAGAGACCACAGAGGGCTGAACAGGCTGTGTCCTGGAGCATCTTGTCCAGCTCTGCTCATCTCCATTTAGCAGCATGTCTTTCAAAGAGCTCATCTCCATTTAGAAGCATGTCTTTCAAAGAACTCGTCTGGACAAAGCATTTAGTGAGTAGTCCCCACTCTTGTGTGCATGATTGAATTTAACACCAGACTGTTACACATGGCAGCCTGTAAACCCCTGGTGAAGTTTTGCCTGATTGAATAAAAAAAAGGTAAAGTCGTATGTGAACACACCACAGCCCGCATGTCAGCAGCACATAATTGTTCTCTGCATTTAACCCATTCACCAAGTGAAGCCGTGGGCAGCCAGGAACACAGCGTCCGGGAGCAGCATATGGGGGCGGTACCATGCTCAAGGGTGCCTCAGTGGTGCCACTGGCAGTCCTGGGATTCGAGCCCACAGCCTTTTGATTGCAGGGACAACCACATTTTTTGATTTTCAGTAGCTGGGGCAGCTGGTGGCCAGGTGTTCAGTTGTAGCCTGAAACCAGTCTATTTCTCAAGACTCTACATCTCAGCAGTTACATATGTTCCATTTAAAGTAATTTTAATCATATTTTTAAATATTTGTAGCCATACCCGAGGACACCAGGGGTGTTTTTTTTTAGACGTGATTTTTTTGTTGCCAGTTTCTATCTCTCACTTGAAAAAAATGGCTAATGTTGGATTTTTTGTTCTTCATTTATTAGACTTTTACCTACAGTGTGGGGGGACACTATTTTCCCCCCAGTACTTTCCATCAGTCTACAGATCTTAATGTATTTTCTTTATGTCTTTCTCCCTCTTTATCGCTCTCCCCAATATACTTTCAGGATTATGGTAATAGAATTTTACACCAGTCAGGATTTCACCCACTCGGCTTACGACACATAAGTGAATCAAGTGGCCTGCTTTGAAGACAATAATCCTATTTTTCATAGTTTTTTTAGGAAACGTCCTTGGAGAATTAGTAGAACTAACCTGCTTATTTGAAGTACATATGAGTGTCCATGCAAAGGTCTTCTGTTCATATTTGCAAAGCTGAACTGTTTTGTGAATAGAAATTGATTGGACATATATTAGCGAATTTGACAGTATCACATGATCGTGGAGGAGGTTCTTCAAATGTGCACAGTTTTTAGATAGATATGATCGCTGTTACATAAATGCTTCTTTTAAAAACTGAGGCGTGGGAACGGCACCTACAGTACTGAAATAAATAAGCCCCTGATGAGATTTCTGGTATTTCCACTGAAAGGAAGCAGACATGCCTCACAAATGGCTGGGAGTAATTACATATGCTGATGTCGCCCCCCAACAGAATAATGCTGCACCCCACCAAATGTTTTCGCATTGAAGCTTCACTAACAGTCGGGGTGGTATCCTGTGGTGTATGTGGTGCTTCTGTTTAATGTGAGTGTTCTCTCCACTCGAGTCTATTTTTTTGTCTCAGCTGAGCAGGTCTGGTTTTTCTGTGCAGTCACAAGTAACATTTTCAGTTTACTCAGATTTTTAGTATGATTGTATACATGATGTTCTGTACCAGAATTGTGAATGACATTCCTGTTCTTTTCAGTCAGCGTCATGAAACCAACATGTCTAACATATTTTGTGTCTCTGCAGTCAGCCATTGTGTAATGCTCTCTATTTCACCTTTCACCAAGAAAAATGGAATTCAAACTCCGATGGAACTTTGGTGAACTTTTGGTGTTTATTCTGTCCAATCAAAATCTGTCCAATTTGCTCTTTTCGTCCTATGTACGTAAAACAGTGGTGAACTATTAGAGCCACATCTTTAACGGTGGGAGAGCTTGGCAGTGTCTATACACCAGAACAAATCATCTGATTGTAAAGTTTTTCTGGAATTGTGTAAAATAAGAGTAAGACTACAAAATAAATAAGAGCAAGTTTACAAAAGAGGATGTAGAGTGTGATGACCTAAATTACAGACACATACTTTTGATTTCACATAAATCACAAGATCGAGCATGATGATTCTCCACTTATAAATCATTATTGGTACAGCCAAGTGTTAAGGGTGCAGTAGGGCTGGGCAATTAATCGAAAAGTAATCGAAATCGACATTCAGAACCTATAATCGATCAAATTTTTCCAGGTTGATTATTTCGATTACTTTCCCTTTAAAAACAGTACCGCGTTTGAAGTCTCGTAACCCCGCTCCGTTATGTTACGTTATTCCGCCGACATGTCGAGCATGGAGAGCTCAAACACTGAGACAACTGAGCAAATTTATTTAAATAAATAAAAAATAAATAAAATAATCATTCATTAATCGTAATCAAGTTAAAATGTTCAATTAATCGAGATTTTGATTTTAGGCCAAATCGCCCAGCCCAGATTGTGAAAGAACATGCTGGAACCTTATTCCTTTTCTGACGGTTAGAAGTGGTTAGTGTTTGTGTTCAAATGTCTGCTCTATAATCATTTGATTTTTAGTGGCCAAGGGAAAATCAGTGCAAAGTGAAACATATTTCAGTCTTTTCTTTCGCCATGGAATATTAAACTTGCCATGTTTTTTTGTGTCAAGGAACATATGATTTTGACTGAAGGTATCAGTTCTGCAGTGATCACATGTCTGCAAAAGTGTTATGACACTGGGTTCCAGGTTCACCACTCTGACCTAAGAATGCCTCCGACTCCTAGCAAGGAAATACTTCTAAACCCTTCATGTCCAAGACTCTTTTGACTGATCTTATTTATAATCCTACTGTTATTTGGGTTTGAGGTTTGGAATTCATGTCCGCTGCAGCCTTTCAGTACCAGTCACCAAGTTTCAAACAAAGAGCTGCTCAGTATTCCTAGATGCCTTGTTTGTGTTTCCAGAGGGGTTTACTCCCCAGCCGCTCTCTTTAACTGTATCTGCATTGTCTGGGCAAAAAATCAGCCCCACCCATGATATCCCTGATACCCACAGGAACAGTGTCTTCGTTCCTGAGCTTACCTGAATTAACACAGCTAGTGAGAAGCGTTCTTCTGTTAACTCACGCCACGGTAGGGCTGGGCGATTTGGCCTCAAATCAAAATCTCGTTTAATTGAACATTTTAACTCGATTACGATTAATGAACGATGATTTTATTTTATTTTTTATTTATTGCCCTCATAGTTCACTGACAAGTTGCTCAGTTGTCTCAGTGTTTAAGCTCTCCGTGCTCGACATGTCGGCGGAATAACATAACATAACGGAGCGGGGTCACGTGACTCCACACGCCGTAGTGTTTTTAAAGGGAAAGTAATTGAAATAATCGACCTGGAAAAATGTGACCGATTATAGGTTCTGAATGTCTATTTTGATTACTTTTCGATTAATAGCCCATCTCTACGCCACGGGTCTGATCTCTTTTGGTTTTGTGACAGTCCAGACTTACATTGGAGGTGATTCTTGTAATCATGAAAACCAAGAAATGCTGTACCTCACAAACATATTGAGTTAGTGTGCTGCCTCAGACATGATTTGTATAAAATTATAGTGTGCGGCCACTGGTAAGTGTGTCTAGCCTTGAATTCTGCAAGGCAAGTGTTTTTGTACGTCTCCCAACTAGCTTACTCAGATCTCTCCAAGACTGTCTCTCAGAACACAGACCTAAATATACTCTAACGTCTCTATAAAAGGCTGTAATTACAGTGTTTATGGACTTGGCTATGTTTTGCAAGAACGCAGCCTAGCCCCAGATAGTTTGCGGTTCAGGCTTTTTTGTAAGTGTATTGATTTATCACGTGTTGGCAAGTTAAGGGCACCCATTTTATGTTACTGGCTCTTTCTGCCAGAAAGTGGTGTCAGTATTGTGAGTTTGTAAATGTCTGCAACATGCAAATCCTGTTTAAAAACCCTCTATTACAGCTTTTTGGTCATGGTTGACCATGACTGATAATGTGGAATCGAATCAATGCCATTGCCTCTCCTTCCTGATTTCAGAAGGCAGTTGTCATAGTGGGAGAAAGCAGCCTGTATTCGAAATGTCCCTTTGCGATACAGATTTTGTGGCTTGGAACAGGAAATTGGTTCTTTGTGACCTACCAACCTGCTGTAAATTCACATTTTTCCAAAAATAAAAGGTTTAATAAGAGAAGAGGCCCAGATCGCTGGCCCAAGGGACGGAAGGCTCTGTCTAATACATCACACACATGATGACGGTCAGAGTTCAGGGTATTGTTATTTTTACCATAAGCATCCGCAGTCTTGAGCAGCCATTAGCTGTGAAACTGACTCAGAAATACGAACGTTGTAGAGCTGAATGGCTTGCTGTTTAAAGAGCTGCCTGCTCTTGTTCTTGTGTGTGAGAAATTGTTCTATAGGTATCCTCTGTGCATGTCTGGAAACAGTTTTTTGTTAAATTATTTTTTTTTTTTACTTTGTAGTGGTTTTGTTTTTCTGCACAGGGATCTTATCTGTGCATGTGTCATTATTACTGGTTGATTAAGGGAATTTTTGAAAAAAAGCTGAGTGATTGCTATGCGAATTCAACCGGGAATTTGTCCCTCAGCTGAACCTCTCCCTTTCGCATTCTCCTTTTTGTGTAGACTGTCTAGTTTCTTTTTGTCAGAATGATCAGAGTAATCCAGTAAGCCTCGTCCCACAAAAAATCCTAAAGCCTTCCAGGTAGGATCATTGCTTGGACGGCATCAAAATGGAAACTGTGGGCTGATGCCAACATTTGATTTTTGCTAATGCCGATGAGGACATATTTATGAAACAGATCCACTTGAGTGTAAATTACAAAGAAATTGAACACATATTTCTGTCTACAAAAGCAGTAAAATGGACAACACAGCTCTTCCTATGTACAATAAATACATCATTAGATATAAATTTGAAATTGTGAAACAGATTTGATAGTCAAATGTCTAACTGCTATCCACCCCTGGTATGGCAACCAAATGCCTCTGTTTCTTATTTCTGTTGTTTTTCTTTTTGTATAGAGGAGGTAGTTGCCACCTCGATTTTGTTTTGTTTTCTGTGCACACCGACTGTCTGTATTAGCTGGATTATCCTCTTGTATAATTCATCCCATGTGTAGTGTTTTAAGTAGGGAAGGGCGATTTGGCCTAAAATCAAAATCTCGATTAATTGAACATTTTAACTCGATTACGATTAATGAACGATTATTTTA
>JBBPDC010000002.1:10928348-10939917 GCA_037974485.1 Hemigrammopetersius urotaenia | reverse complement strand
ATCACACGTCTGCGCTTTGTTTCCCGGCGGACCGAAAATAAACGCGACGCTCGCGTCTCCCGGAAATCCGATAAAATCCAACCAATCAGATGACGACTTCGAGATTCCTGAAGTGTTTCCAGTTAAGTGTACCATATGCATCAGACGTTTAGCCTACGTTCCGTGGGCGTGACGTCTGAGGCTGAGACTAGGGGTGGTGTTACATAGGAAATATCAGTGTCACACTGTGACTAGTGGTTTTAAGAATTAAGAAGTACACATGGAGCTAATTGTGTCTCCTGGTGTTTTAATGCACTGTAATGAATGATGTGACAAGTTCACATCCCAAAGCATTCCATTATCCTCTCTTTGTGGCTAGAAAGCGAGAATGATACTTTTTAAAAGAACTGAGCCTAAGATGTTTTGATAGAAAATACAGACTACTGTAAGTACCATGACTTCTCTCTGTCAGACAACCAGGATTACAGTGCATTTAGCTTTGTTCAAGATATTTACCAAACAGGGGTGGATTATGGAACATAGGGCATACAGATTGATACATGCAGCGTCAAAGTCTCAATATAATTGCATCCACCTTGTTTTAATCTGTAAATGTGAGGAGGTCCATGTATTTGTCTACTGTATTCTTTTTCTCAGTGGTCATTTATTGACAATAGAAAGCAGAAATGATCGATAATGATCTGCTATAGATGGTAGGGACTGGGATACTAAATAGGGTAACAGGAGTAATGTCTGATGAAAAGGTAAAATGAAATGGACTCTCATTACACAGCATGCTAAGACAGCTAGCGTGGCTAAAGCAGAGGAGTTGGACTCATTCACACTGAGAATTCTTAATGATTTCCAGGGCTGGACTTCTGAAAGCTGATTGGCTTTGGTTATAAAGAAAAATGCTTTACATCTGTTTTCATTCTAACAACATGTTTGTTGAGATGCTTGTGCTTTCCCAACAAAGCACAAGTAGGCTAATTCTCTTTTGAGCACTTTAGTTTGACAAATGCTTTAACAGAAGTAGACCTTACTATTTGAGGTAGAGCACCATTTCAACAATTACTGACAGTAATTTGTTATTGTAATCCAGTACAAATCTGCAGTATTTGCAAGTCTTTCAAGTAATAATTCTGGAAAAGATTCTCTTCTATAATTGTAGACCTTCCTTGGTAATTGTAGTCTAATACAAAGAGACCTCACAGTGATGTAATAACACCAGTTCATAGAAATGATGCCCCTATTTTTGTTGTACTGAGAGATGAGGCGTATGGCTAAATGGAGCTTGACTTGACATAGATAATTTTAGCCTCAGGTTCAATGCAGACCTATTGCACTCTACACATTTTGGTGAGGGCCTAATTAAAGTGAAAAACCAAATGTATTAACAAACAAAGACATCCCCATGTCCTACATTATTCATGTATTTATACACAGCTATGACATTAAACCCTCAGAAAAGTGAAGTGAATGACATCTGTTCATTTCATTACAATGGTCACAAAAGCATCGCAACTGGACCGTGGAGCAATGGAAAAAGTGGCCTGGTCTGTTGAATCACATTTTCTTTTACGTTATGTGGACAAATGGGGTGTATTCATTGCTCATCTGTTGATTTGAGTATAGCATTTCAGGTTGAAGAGATGTGGTCTACTTTAGCACTGACGTTCGTCGCTCTGAATAAGAGCGTCTGCTAAATGTCGTAAATGTAAATGGAAGTGGTAGCGCTACTAAGCCCTAAGGGGAAGAAGGTAAGACACCGGAGGCAGTTTCTTGTGGATGTTACTGGGACACAACCTCTTACCTAAACATTTTGCAGAACTTCATGACCGCAGTATAGCAGTTGCCTCTTTCAGCAGGATAATGCAGCATACCACATTACAAAAGAGTCCAGTAATGCTTTGAGGTGCACAGTTTTGTGTTGGCATGGCCTCCCAATTCACCAGATCTCAATTTGATCAAGCATCTGTTGGGATGTGCTGCACAAAGTTGTCCAATCCATGGAGGCCACAGGTTGCAAATTAGAAGATTTAGAAGATCTGCTGCTAAATATCTGTTAGCACATCACACCTTCTGAAGTTTTGTAGAGACCATGCCTTGATGGGTCAGAGCTGCTTTGATGGCATGAGGTTGGCATACACAATTAGGCAGACATTTCACATATGTTTATTCCCATACAAAGCTACTGAAAACCCCCGACACCTACTCAAATATGCACTGAGTGACCTTTTTGCCGGTAGTGCAGTTTGGGTTTTTGATGGCCAAAAAAATGTTAGCTCCTGTTGAGAATGAGTTCCGTGTTCAGTAGCAGTGGCTGAAATGCTTAGAGTTAAGAAATCAAGGATTTAGGGCATCAGAAAACCTTACTGAAAGTAGCTCCCAAAGCATCGTTTTTCAGATTCAAACGACAAACCCACTTCCAGAATCAAGTCTAACTTACCTAGTGCATTTGCATGCTGGCTTTCTCCTCCCTAGATATGACATGCCTGCTCCTCCCCTTTACCACTTGAGCACAAAGGCCTGTCAGTCTTTTACGATCAGAGAATTTAACCTTTGTATTTCAGGCGTGTGCAAACATGCTCATACGGGTTTAAACACATGCGCTTGTGTGCCATCCCTATAAATTCTTGTCCATTTCTCGTTTCTCATTTTAAGTCAAGTAAGTTTTACTGTCAATTCAACCTTATTCACACAGTATACAGAGAAACAAAACAGCGTGACTCCAAGACCATGGTGCTACACCACAGGAGCAACAATACAACCAGACAAGACAAGAGTTTGTACAATCGACAATAACTACAGTCTGGATAAAGACAGATTATGATATATTGACAGATAATGTATTCTAGCAGCAAAGAACGGTGTGTGCAAAATTTCAGAACAGAGTGTTACATGAGCAACAGAAAACATGGAATTGCTTAAACACTTCAGATTTTATAGCCAACCAACTAATAGAATATTGACCTAAAGTTCTAGTCCTTTGTCTGTCAAATCTGGAAGTACTTCATATTGAACATATTTATAGAGGTCAATCAAGTTTAGAGTTATTCGTTTTCCATTACCTTTCTGTTATCTTTAGGGAAAGTCTTATTTTTCTCATACCATCTTAATGCACATTTGTTACTCATTTATGGCTAATTGAAACAATCTTGATTGTATAAGCATGAGCACTGTGTCTGTGGGTTTGCATGAATAATTACACCAGTCCTGTAGAATGACATTTTTTGTGTGCTTGTGTCCTGCTTTTGCCCCGTGTGTGGGTAGGTGGCTGGCAGCACACTAAACGCCTCCTTTAACTGGTCTTTTGAAGGTACTGCTCACAGAGAGCTAATGCTCAGCACCGTTTCCCTGAAAGCTTTACATAATCCCACTTGCTGTGTTTGAGTGGTCAGGCCAGAAATTGCTTCAAATAGAGTTCTGGTTTGGGTGTCAATGATAGGGCTGTTCTACCTCCACAGTTAATCAGTCTAAAATAAGCTAATTTCTGTAGAAGCCAAAAAGTTATACAATCTATTTCCTATCAAAACAATAAATAATACATGTCGGAGTCCAGTTAGTTTAAAATAAGCAACAAAACAACCAGCAGGATTTCGCAAGGAGTTGGCTCAGTTTGTTGGACCATTAGGGGGGGAAGTGTCAGTCTGACATAATTACATTTTGTAATAGAGACACCTTGTCTGGATTTGCCATTTTCTTGAAAGCTATTACAGCCAGTCTGCTCCATTACAGATGGTTTCTTTCACAGAACGGCAAAATGCTCTGACCTTTGAACAGGCTTTTGTAGTATCTTAATGAGTCTCAAGGAGCGAGCTTTCAGAGTCAGTTTGCAGTTGTGTGGAAACATTGCTGAACTACGTACTTTACCCATTTTACATCTCCGGTGCATTTGATTTTTTTTTTCGTCTCTTGCCTAGTCGTCGCTCACTTTTCCATTCTGTTCTGTGTTATCTTTATGTGAAGTTCTAACAATGTTGTGGTGTTGATGTGGAAGCCATTGCGCTTAAGCAAAACCTGCTGTTGTGCTTAATGTACCTTCTGGTAACTGTGAAGGAGTTGTGTGGCATGGTGCTGCGTTTTATACAAAGGTCCTTGGACTAATACATGAATGCATGCACACAGCCGCCTGTTGGGAAGGATGGCTTTGGTGTGAGAAGGAAGCAGTAATCGTGGATGTTTGGAAAGAGAGAAATCAAGAGCAGTGTGATGTCCTAGAGGGTGAGTTTGTGGACAGTTCTTGTGCCAAGGCTTTGTACCCTGTGGACCCCTGCCTTGAAATGCAAATGACCAAGTTCAGTGTTGTCATAAGTGCTTGTGCAGTACTAAAGAATCTTAGTATTTCATTCAGGAACAGCATCAATTCTTCAGTTCATAGTAGGATGGCAAGTATTTGGCAGGTAATTTTGATTTAATCTAGGATTTATTGTTTGGACTTAAATACATATTTGTTATATTTTAGTTATTTGGTCGTTGTGTTACACTAGATGCATCCCTCTGCGTCAATGCATCTGGCTTGAGAAGAGGTACAGGGATGGGAAGTAAAAGTACCTCAAAGCATTACTGTCCCTGCTTTGTGAGCTGGTTGTTGAATTTTCATTTGTTTACTTTTTTATTACATTTATACATTTAAATCATCAGCCCATGGAGAAAATGCCTGATTACCAGTTCACCTCTGTCTACTAGAATATCAAACAGTACCAAGTACAGGGCCAGCATTTGAACTACTCATGTCATTTGACTGCTATACAACAGTGATCTCTCTCTCTCTCTCTATTTCTTCTTCTTCTTACAACAGGATTTTAGTTGCCAAGCAGGTTACCATTACTTGTGATTTCCAGAGGAGGTGGGGTACAAACCTATGGTAGTTAATTGCTTGTGAATTCATCTGTCTCTGACAGTGGTATGGTGTATATGTTGTCTTCTTTTTCAAGAGTGCATTTTTGTTGTTGTTGTCTTGTTTTTGTCATGGAAAAATAGTTAATAGTTAAAAATGTATATATTTTAATTATTTGTATAGGGTTCTTTTTGTACTGTACAGTTTTTATTCTATTGTTTTTGCTGCTCTTACATTTGTTTTCTGCAGTAGCAATGCATATTTTCCTCTAATGAAGACTAATGGGACTAATGAAGGTTTATCTTATTTTGTCCTGTGAGCACAGCTATTTGAAAGACATTATAGATCAAAAGCAGTAAAAGGCGCAAATGTACTACCCTCATCCTTCTCTCCATAAAAGTAAGTTCACAGGAGAAGGGTAAAGATTCTTAACAAGGTTATGTTCCTGAAATCCCCTGGATGTTGAACCAAGTTAGCTTAAGATAAGATTAGATAAGATAAACCTTTATTAGTCCCACAAGTGCGAAATTTGCTTTGTCATGACAGAAAGTGGACAGTACAAATTAAGAAAACAATAGAATAGAATAAAATACTATATCAACAGTACAGTATAAAACGTTATACATTATGCAATCTAGAAATATAAATATGGACATCTGTATAGTAAAATATAGACATATCTTTATGCAAACTAATTATATACATAGGCAAGTTGTATGCATGTACACAATGGGTATATGTATATAAATGTACAGTGGATATATGAGTAAATATAAGATACACATTCACTCACACACAGGTACACAATGGAGTGACTGGTATTGTCAATAACAGTAGAAATGCTCCTGAAGCATTGCACATTTTAAAGTGTGCATTTAAGTAGTAATAGTTCCACCCAAAAAAGAATGCACGTATTGCATCACAAAAATTGCACTCAAGTAATACTGCACATAAGAGAAACTACCATGGTGTATTGGTTGTTTGTGTGTGTCTGTCTGTGCATGTGTGGGCATCTGCAAGGTCTTTGTTGTGGAGTCTGACAGAAGTTGGAAGGAAAGACCTGCGGAATCTCTCTGTCCCACATTGTGGGTGCAGCAGCCTGCCACTTAAGGAGCTGCTCAGTGCTGTTAGAGTCTCCTGCATGGGGTGAGAGATACACTATGTTGCCAAAAGTATTCGCTCACCTGCACGCATATGAGCTTAAGTGACATCCCATTCTTAATCCATAGGGTTTAATATGATGTCGACCCATCCTTTACAGCTATAACAGCTTCGACTTTTCTGGGCAAGCTCTCCACAATTCATGGGAATTTTTGACCATTCTTCCAGAAGCACATTTGTGAGATCAGACACTGATGTTGGATGAGAAGGCCTGGCTCGCAGTCTCCACTCTAATTCATCCCAAAGGTGTTCTATCGGGTTGAGGTCAGGACTCTGTGCAGGCAGTCAAGTTCTTTCACACCAAACTCGCTCATCCATGTTTTAACGGACCTTGCTTTGTGAACTGGTGCACAGTCTTGTTAGAACAGGAAGGGGCCGTCCCCAAACTCCCCAAACTCTTTCCACAAAGTTGGGAGCATAATATTTTCCAAAATCTCTTGGTATGCTGAAGCATTCAGAGTTCCTTTCACTGGAATTAAGGGGCCAAGCCCAGCTCCTGAAGAACAACCCCACACCATAATCCCCTCCACCAAACTTCACACTTGGTACAATGCTGTCAGACAAGTACCATTCTCCTGGCAACCGCCAAACCCAGATTCCTCCACCAGCTTGCCAGAAGTGTGATTCATCACTCCAGAGAACCCACTTACACTGCTCTAGAGTCCAGTGGCGGCGTGATTTACACCACTGCATCCGATGCTTTGCATTGCACTTGGTGGGTATGGCTTGGATGCAGCTGCTCTGCCATGGAAACCCATTCCATGAAGCTCTATATGCTGTTATTGTGCTAATCTGAAGGCCACATGAAGTTTGGAGGTCTGTAGTGATTGATTAGTAGTGAGGAAATTTCACGACTGACCTGTTCTTTCACAAATGTTAGTAGAAGCGTCTGTATGCCTAGGTAAGTTATACACCTGTGGCCATGGAAGTGTTTGGAACACCTGAATTTACCTATTTAGATAGCAGAGATGCTGCTGCCCCAGCAGACCGCATGGTATAAAATGGCTGATGGCACCACAAAGCAGAGTCCTGCACTGGGTCGTGTACCCACAGGGTAGTTGCTGAAACGGGCAGATTTTAATGTTCGGGAATTTTACAGGCGGGTAATTAATTACATATGAGCGGGTAGCAGGTCAATCAAAACAGTATTGTAACCTGCAAAAGTAATGCATAAGCCAAAATATCTATGTATTAGACTATCATGTACAAATTGTCATTATCACAGTGTATAGAGCGCTCCAGTGAGAGAGATTTTTCTTCCGCTGGATTTGTGATTCAAGAACGCAGGATGCAGCTCAAACCTGGGACTGTGGATAAATTGTGGCGAGCGTGAGGGAGAAACATTCGAAGACACACTGTTCTTCCAGCAAAATGTGATTTTATTCTAAGCCAACAGCTTCAAAACAGACTTTGTACTTCTCCACAACTCCAACAACGAAGCTAAGACTCTGGAGGAGGGTGACTGGCAAGAAAGACTCACATTCACAACTAACACACACACTCACCATAAATAATCTCTAATACTACGTAACAACATCTTTCACAGTGATGTGCCCAGGGTTACACCAACTGTTGTTCACAAACTCTGCCAGTCCTCCATCCTTTCCTCTTACTGCTCTCCCTTGTCCTGTCCGCCCACAGCAGCTGGAATCTGGGCAGCGCCATGGCCATGTTCGGAGTTAGCAGTATTAGCCAGGTCTCCGTTAGCATCATGATGCTATACAGCTGGAACCAGGTTAACGTTGTTACCTCCTCCATCTTGTTAGTGAGAGATCTTACACTTCCCACGATTACAGAAGGGAGAAATGATCTATATCGTCTTCTTCTTGGGCGACAATGCACCCTTCTGGCACGACACCCCATCTCTTCCTCCTTAGCCTGCTGGGGATGTCGAGTCTGTCCACTGGGAGCACCGCTGCGGGGCGCAGCGCTAACAGCTGATGGAGCCATTCGCTGGGTCTCCACAGACAGGTGAAAAAAGTAAAATATACCAGAGAAAAATGCACGAAACGCTAGGGTATGTTGTCAGATTTAAATAGCTTAAGTTTAAAAGGAAAATAAGAAAGAAGCACAGAAATGAGCAGAACTGCTGTAACAGACTACCACTAACTGGGTGCATTTTATGTTAATGCTAACATATAAGACTATTTTAATGTTTAATGTGAAGTATAAAACAACATGCCTAATTCTATATGTGGCATCCTAACAGCATCTGAGTGCTGAAAACTGGGACAGTCCTACTTTATTGGTTACATTAAAAAATGTACATTCTGTGTATGCTTCATTGTACGTTACACGTACTTAGATTTGTAGGTCAGAGTACTTTTTTATTTGTTTAACTGAATCTTTTTTGTAAATCATGCCTTTTTGGCACTCAATTAATTAAACCTTTTTTTTTTTTTTTTAAACCATAACCCATCAGCCATTGGTCAGATGGTCATATGATATCTGACCAATGCCTGATGGGTTTAATGAGGTTAGTATTGGTGACAGTACTAATCCAATGTATTGGATGGGTAGTTTTCGTTTAAAAATATGATTTAAAAAAAATCTCTTTATTGCCATGATTCTCAGGTTCAGACATTGGATGAAGACAATGATTGTGTTTCAAATCAAAGTAATTTAGTTAAGCTACGATGTCGGACAAGAGACACAGTAATGTCATTTGTGTTGTGTACTGACATGATCGTTTTTTTCCTAGATGTGTTCTTATGTGTGTGTTTTTGGCACTTTTTTAAATAGTATTTTTTTTTTTTTATATATAGTGCAACATTATGGTTGTTAAGGGCATTGCCTAAAAGAGCTTTGGTCACTCGAGGCCTACTCTTCTCTGTTCTGCTCACATCGACAGCTCCTCTCTAACTCTGTGGGTCTGTTCAAGAGAAACTTGGAGGAACTGTTTCATACTGTGTCATGTCTAAGACAATACATGAACAAATGCTCGCAAGGCCTTTTTTCACTCCTTTCCTACTCCTCTTCAGACGTTCAGCTCACGTATTCCACACTCGGTGGGATGCGATTCTATTTTCAGATTTCCCAAAAGCTTTTTGTTATGTTTGTGTTGCCGTCTTCATTCCCTGTCAGCAGAAGCCTCAGAAGTGCACACAGCTCCCAGAGAAACATATCCTCAGATCACCAACAGAGGAAAAGTTTGACTGCTACTTTGTTTGAACTGTAAACTGCTCTCTGTTTACGCTGGGCCAAGTCCTCCCTCTGCAGGCTCCTTGCTGCCAGATGTCATTACTGAGTTGGATCAATGAAGTCAGCTTCTGTTTCTGAGAATTAGCATAACTCAAACTAGACCTAACAGACCTGCACCAAGCATCAGACCTTGCCAAGTGGTCGCATTTAATTTTTTTACCCATGGAGCTCAGCCCTATTGTTCTTATTTTTCCATCCATTTTTTCCAACAATTTATGACTGTAACATCGAAAAGTAGTTTCTGCACAAAAGTAGTTTAACCCTCAAATTCATACAATACATATTTGTCACACATTTAAGGGCTTTTAACTAATGTTAAAAGCATTTCAGTGGTCTGTTTTGGGGCTGGTGTTCACTGTGGTAGTTACTGTCTTCGTTTGGTAAACATATTTATGTTTTGAACTTACTTCTCTGTAATTGTTGCTAACTGGGTGAGGAAAAACACAATCGGACTCGTCTGTCTCCTTATCTGACAGGACATTCTTTTACTTAACATAATATTTCTCTCTGCATCTTTGTAAACAGAGATTTATACACATCTAAAATGACAAAATTGATTATTTAAATTTAAAACAAACTATATAAAACAGCCCTACATGTCGCACACAATTCATCACATGGACATCAGAACCATTATAGAAATCATTCGTTTCATTCTCCTCCGGGACAACGGTCGAGACGTAGATCCATGCATCCCTCCAGATTAAAAATGTTTCCGGCGCTCATGATTCATCAACATTTACATCGGCACTATAGTCTATAGGTTAATGCACATTGTGAGAAATGTGTGAACTTTTGGGTGTTGCATGCAGTAGAAACTGACCACTGAGTGCACTTCAGAGATCCAGTACCCAGGAGTATGAGTGGTGTGAAAATACCTTTTTTTTTTCTCTCTCTCTCTCTCTCTCTCTCAATACATTTGTGCATCTAAAAAGCTTCTCGAGTTGCGTGATGGCCTCTTGTAGAGTTATGACAGGCATCAAATGTTCCCTTGTGTGTCACATCTACTGTTGTATGGGTCACTGCCTGCCAAATAGACTTTTCTCTTTCCTGTCAGATCTTGTCAAAATAAACCCCTGACACGCTCTCTTTCACCTCCTCCCGCACTGCCGACTGGTGTGTAAATGGCAGTGTCACTAGGCTGCCCCCGCTGCCTGGGAGGCTCTGCGCACTTTCCTGGTTTAGTGGAGGCTGAAGTTGAAGCCTTTTGAGGAGTTGGCAGGTCTTGGCTTCTAAGGCTTCTACATGCCTCAGAATGTGTACCACGCACACAGTTATAAGCGCAACACACACACACACACACACACACACACACAGTCTTATTTTTCTCTTGGTTCAGGTAGAGAGGACAGAAGAAGCAGAACTCTTTTATGTTACCTGAAAATGCTGCTGCCTGTCAAGACTCTAAGATAAGAGAACGTGTCCTACTTTACATCTCCTGTGCCGATTTAAATTCATGTAAATGGGAAAGATACATTGCTCCATGTTTTCATATTACAAAATTATTTACATGCTCTGCTATATATCTGTGTGCAGCTGTGTGCCAGGGTAGTAAGAGGCAGATAGAAAGGTGAGGTGTGTATGTGTGCAGATCTGTACAGTTTCATGTGCTCTTATTAAGCTCTTGCTAAACAGCATGCCATGGAATTCTGAATTTGATGTACCATGTAAAAACGGTAGAAGTTTTTTTGTCTCCTTCCATTTGCACATTCTCTAATCTCCTCCACTTTAATGAATAACTAAATTAATTTGGTCAAATCATATGTATGATGAAACAAGAATTCATGTATGATTCCTGAACTCCACTTTAGCTCCATTTGTTCATGTGAGTTTGTATAGATACCTGTAACTGACATTATTTTGTTTATTCTGTAGCTCCGGGTATTTGTGTCTCTAGACTCAATTTACTTGAGTGTTTTTCTTTTGTCAAGTTTATTTTTTACTTTGATTTTACTTTAATTTTGTCTTTATCCAAGGGTGCCAATGATTATGGAGCAGGTTGTGCATATGTTAGTCTTGGAAGCTAATAATAAACGGTCAATAAAAACCTGAATAACTCCAAAGGAAAATGAGAGGTGGGAGAATGGCCCTGCTGCTGCCTTGGAACTGAAGATGAAATAAATGATTAATGTTCCAAAACATTTAAGGTTGTGTTGTAGTTTATGTTGCATTAATGGGCCTCCGATTTACAATGCATAAATTAGAAAGCTTTTTAATTAAATCTTCTCTAAAGTGTTAATTAAAAGTGCAATGAATTATTACTAGAGGGCTTTGCTTGCATTACGTGATTAAATGGCATGATCTGCTTTAGTAGCACAATTTCATCTCTGTAATTGACCCTTTTTATCCGGTTACTTTGATTTTGCTTTTCTATTGAACAGTTACTCA
>JBBPDC010000002.1:10912618-10928256 GCA_037974485.1 Hemigrammopetersius urotaenia | reverse complement strand
TATATAAATTAAATTAAATTATAGTAGCACAACTATACTGAACAAAAATATAAACACAACACTTTTGTCTTTGCTCCCATTTTTCATGAGCTGAACTCAAAGATCTGAAACATTTTCTACATACACGAAAGACTCATTATTCATTACTTCTCCTTTGCAGAGATAATCCTTCCCACCTCACAGGTGTGGCATATAAAGGTGCTGATTAGACAGCATGAGTATTGCCCAGGTGTGCCAATAAAAGGCCACTCTGAAATGCGCAGTTTGAAACAGCACAATGCCACAGATAACTTTTGAGGGAGCGTGCAATTGGCATGCTGCCTGCAGAAATGTCTACCAGAGCTGTTGCCTGTGAAATTCATTTCATTTCTCTACCATAAGCTGTCTCCAAAGGCGTTTCAGAGAATTTGGCAGCACATCCAACAGGCCTCACAACCACAGATCACGTGTAACAACATCAGCATCCAGCATGTTCACCTCCATGATCGCTTGAGACCAGCCACCCGGATCACTTTGAATAACCAAAGAATTTCTGCACAAACTGTCAGAAACCGTCTCCGGGAGCTTATCTGCATGCTCGTCGTCTGACTGCTGTTCATCATAGTAACCGACTTGAGTGGGCAAATGCTCACATTCGATGGCGGCTGGCACTTTGGAGAGGCGTTTGAGTCTTGGTTTTCACTGTTCAGGGCAGATGGCAGACAGCGTGTGTGGCGTTGTGTGGGTGAGCGGTTTGCTGATGTCAACGTTGTGGATCGAGTGGCCCATGGTGGTGGTGGGGTTATAGTATGGGCAGGCGTATGTTATTGACAACGAACACAGGTGCATTTTATTGATGGCACTTTGAATGCACAGACATACCGTGACGAGATCCTGAGAACTATTGTTGTGCCATTCATCCATGACCATCACCTCATGTTGCAGCATGATAATGCACGGCCCCATACTGCAAGGATCTGTACACAATTCCTGGCCAGACCAGCATACTCACCGGACATGACACCCATTGAGCATGTTTGGGATGCTCTGGATCGGCATATACTCAACAACTTCGCACAGCTATTGAAGAGGAGTGTACCAGCATTCCACAGCCCACAATCAACGACCTGATCAACTCTATGCGACGGAGATGTGTTTTGAATATATCTGCAAAGGAGAAGTGCTCACTAATGCAGATTTATGAACAATTTTTGTTCAGTGTACATCCTCTGTAGTTGATTTTGTCAGGTTATTTCTTTTGTTTTGCTATTTTATCTAAATCTAATTGTGTAGTACTTTAATTGTTTTGTTTATTTACAGGTTGGAGTATGAATCTCTTTTTTTTTTAGCTTCCTCAAGGACTGACATTTTTGTTTTTAATTTACAGTCTTTGTTAATAAGGAATACTATGTTCAGCAGTACCCTTTCATCAAATGAGCTAGGCATGAGAAGTAATCTCAATATACACCATGCTTTTGTCATTGCAATTAAAAGGGTCATCTCTGAGCATTAATTATGCTTTGCCTACTCCTGGTCATCTACATTTACACTTACATAACCAGCATCTCTTTTCAATTTCAGGCCTCGGGAAAACAAAAAGGAAGACTAGCGCTCGTGACTCCTCTCCAACACCCAGCACAGATGCAGAGTACCCATCCAATGGAAGCGCAGGAGGTGGTGGAGTTGGCGGAGCCGAGCGAATCTATGACCTGAACATTCCTGCAGTGGTGAAATTCTCCTACACGGCCGAGCGAGACGACGAGCTCACCCTGGTCAAAGGAGACCGGGTGGTGGTCATGGAGAAGTGCAGTGATGGCTGGTGGCGGGGCAGCCACGCGGGACAAGTCGGCTGGTTCCCATCCAACTATGTACGAGAGGAAGTAGTGTACGGGGATGTGGATGGAAGTTACGGGGATTCAACGGGCTTCCGCTCACTGAGGGCGCGGCAGGGAGCAACAGTTGCGAATGGGCAACCAGGGGAATCTGTGCTCCACATGGTCCAGACTCTGTACCCCTTTAGTTCTGTCACTGATGAAGAGCTGAACTTTGAGAAGGGTGAAACCATGGAGGTGGTGGAGAAGCCAGAGAACGACCCTGAATGGTGGAGGTGTAGGAACAGCAGAGGGGTGGTTGGCCTTGTGCCCAAGAACTATGTGGTGGTCCTCAATGATGGCCCGGCTGCTAGAGGCCCTGCCTTAGGCCCCGAGTTTCCACACATCAGCCACTTGGGGCCTTCACGAACCGGCAAGTTTGCTGGAAAGGATTGGTACTATGGCAACGTCACGCGACACCAGGCGGAGTGTGCACTCAGCGAGCGAGGAGTGGAGGGAGATTTCCTAATAAGAGACAGCGAGTCATCGGTGAGGAAGGGGGGCATCACTGTTAAATGAAAAACAGCAAGAACAAATCAATTCTTATTCACACTAATCATTAGAGGGATTAGAGGTTGGAAAAATGTCCTGTAAAAATAAATTAGAAATGTGCAAGACTGGGACAAAACCAGGAGACAGAGAAAACCTAAAATAAATAGGATATTATGGAGAGATTACAGCAAAAAATTCATATAGTAATTATTTTTCTCTGTTTCCTAAATGCCAGTATGCACAGTAATGATTGCACTGAAAAATCTGCTTAAATGTAGATCTGTATGGATAGCAGGGCGTAAGATAACATTTAGGTACTGCTGCCATCTAGTGGTGCAGTCTATATAATGCAATTGACGTCTGTTATTAGAATATTGCTTATTAACTTTTCTTGCAGTCTTTCCTCCTCCCTTCCCCCACTCCTTTCCCTATCCCCCTCTGACTCTCTCCCATGTTCCGTATCACTCACGTTTTCTCTCTCTCTTTCTCTCTGCCTCTGTTTCAGCCCAGTGATTTCTCAGTGTCTCTGAAGGCAGTGGGGAAGAATAAACACTTCAAGGTGCAGCTGCAGGATGGAGTCTACTGCATCGGCCAGCGACGCTTCAACACCATGGACGAGCTGGTGGAGCACTATAAAAAAGCTCCCATCTTCACCAGTGAGCAGGGAGATAAACTCTACCTTGTAAAGCCTCTCGTCTGAACTCTGTCCTACCAGACTCTGTCCATCTTCACACCTCACCCTGTTATTTGGCCATCCCTCCTCTTCACTCTTCTTCCCTTTTCTTCTCTTCTCCTCTCTGCCTGTCTTCTTCTTGGACTTAAGGACTGGAGAGCAAGATCTTCTCCTGAGCAAAGACGATATTTTGGTTCAGGGCCACATACTTCCCAGCTGGGCTCTGGCAAGTAGCAACTTGATGTTCTTCTAAGTCGAAATATTCTCATGGCTGTTAGGAAATCCTTTTTGAAAGAGTGGATTCTGACCTCTGTGGGGCTTCCTATAGTAATAAATGGTCTGATGTCGCCTTCACTAAGTGACCATCGTTAGCACTCTCTATGCCTTTGGGTGACAGCTCCACTGCTGTTACTGTGACTGGTAAAACAGTGTTAGTCCATTGCTGCATCCTATCTGACTCCAAATTAGACTGTTTGACATTTCACTTTATGCGTAAATTTTTTTTTTTAATCTCTTTGCCAGAAGCAGTGTGGGAAAGCGTTGCTCGAGTATTTTTTTAAATCATTTTTATTTTTGGGGGGTTATCGCATAACATGAACTGCTCAGCTCATATTTAGCTTCACAGATTTGATGTGTCACACTTCTTCCTTATAGCTATTGCTTAAGGGGTAGTGATGAAGTGCAGAATGGGATGCAGCCTTGAAAATGTCTCTACTCAAAGGGCCAGTCTGCAGACAGTCCTGTCTTCTCTGCATGCACCCCAAACAGCATCCATCTCAGAATTCAGTCTGAATTTACATCAGCACTGAAAAATAGACATGGCTCTTTCAGTTCTGACACAGTAGCTAAACTGCACTCTCGAGAGCGCTTCAGCCTTGAAGCTGACTTCAAATGCTGAATTCTTCTGCTGAAGCTCACTACCAGTCTCACCATGTCAGTGCATTTGGTGAAACAGTATCTAAGTTCTTATTGTACTCAGCTCATCGAGTGTTTACAATGGAGTCCAGTCACTCTTCAGGGTTTCTTCAGGTTCAGGATGTTTGATAAAGGAGGTACCTGACTCGGCCATGACAGATTGAAAAAGAGGAGGGCCATTTCTGTAGCCTGTCCAGGAGTTTGAATGTGTGTCTCTCTACAACCAAATGTGCCACCCATCTCTAGTCCTGCTACGCTCAGTGTCTTACAGCTCCTTATGAACTCAAACACACACATTCTCTTCTCCCAATAACACTCACGGCTAGCTGATTGTGAACACTAATTATTTTTCATAAAAACTGATTATTTGTTCTCTTTCTCCATGTCTGTCGGTTTACCAATAAAAGTGTTGATCAAGGGGTTTCTCAGCTTTTTTTAAAAAGAAGAAAATGTCTGAATGTTCTTGAGCAGTTATTTAATTCCTCTTTCCACTGTATGTACATAAATATATATAAAAATATATTAAGGAAACAGGCAAGATGCATATAATTGTTTAGATCCAGCATTATGGTACTGTACTGTACTGTACTGTACTGAAGACAGTGTGGTGAGAATTAAAATACTTTTGTTCAATAAAAGTTTTGCAGAATAATAGAAAACATATATTTCAGTGCAATTATTGGCTGACTCTCGTTCTTTTTGTATACAATGTTGAAAAGACTGACATAATTTAGGGACTATTACAGCACAGTGAGCACATTCCCTCCTCTGAAAATGGGGAAATTATGCCACAATTTATACACATCATGTTAAATATTATTTATATATATTTATAGTTACATATTATATCTTAGTCCCAGATTCAGCACTGGTCATTGAAATTAGTGTAATGTGCATGTAATGAATTTCCATTTAGTATTAATACACTGAACGCTGGTGTTTGATTGACCAGAGTTTTTTTTTAGCATTCTAGCATTCTTTTTTTTTTTAGCATTTTAGCATTCTTTTTTAGCATTCCTCATGGGAACACAGCAGTTGAACCAAGCAATGTGGAAAATTTACTATCATATCCTTTTTTAGCATCACAATATGCTCAAAAAATCTTACTGGGACATTCTGGGACAGTTTATTGTGATAATGATACAATTTCATCTTAAATACTGAATCAGCTTAATCAAATCACACAGCCACCATAAACAATTATTTAAACAGCTATATATTGGCCTAGTGTGTAAGTCAAGTTGAAGGATCTCTGGTATAGGTTATACATGCGTCATCTTCATTTCGCCAGTAGGCGTCGCCATTACACACTAAATCACAAACTCAAGAAAAGAAACCTTTTTTCTTTCATTGTGACCAGTGTAAGGGACAATGGTCTCCTATGATTAGTGACATCTCAAAAATTATTTCTGAATGCAAGATCAAGGATGAATTTTGAGGGTGCAGATATAGTAGAATCAGGTGAGCTACTGCCTCGTTGGAATGAAACCTACAGTCACTGGCAGAGCCATTCTTGGCATAAGCGAACTACACATCCGCGTAGGGCCCCGTCTTTTCTAGCCCCAAACCAACGCTGACCCCCCCTCCCCCATCTGGGGCCTGCACTTTTCCATATGATGCTGGTACAGCATCTGTTACCAAACTAGCACAGCGCACATCACAGGACAGCTTTCTCAAATGTGCCGAATGACAAACCCTAGTAAGGCTAAACAATTGTTTTGATTATATTTGGCCATTATAAAATCCCGTAACTATTGCTTAAGTTTAGCCAAAACGTTGTTTGAAGGCTGACTTGAATGTGGGGATGCATAGCTTTGCTAGCTTTGCTAAGGTTAAGATTTATAAACTGAGGTGGATTTCTTAAGAAAACCTCCAGAGGTTGAGTAAAATTATCTAAAGAGCTAACAGCAATCTCAATAGTTGCCGACTTGAGCACAGGATGCATCGTTTTGATAGCTTAGCGTGACTTAAGGTGAAGGTTTATAAAATTTTTAAATGGCCAAATATATTCAGAGCAAATGTTCAGCATTGCCTATGAAATATAATCCCTTGGAAACTGGTTTGGAGCATACAGCCCCAAGCAGAACATGCGTGAGGCATTTTTATTCACAAAGATAAAGTCAAAGAACCGACTCGTTTGCCACTGACACATCTCTATCGAGAGCAGTGTTGACATATTGAGTTTCGTTTGAAACGATTCGCACGGCCTGGCAACCTATTGCACAGCGAAAAATAAACATTAACTACACGAGAAGTTTTACTTTGGCAACAATTTAGTCCATGTCTGATTTCTTGTTTCCTTTTAACACTCTTTACATGGGGTAAGACTGGAGACAAAATGTGCCCTGACGCTATATATTATTTATATCCTGAAAAATAGCCAATATTTTTGAGGATATAAATGGCTCCTAAGGTTTTTATTTTGTCTGGAGCCTTCTTTTTTTTTTTTTAAATAAAAGAACTTCTTGCAAACAAGTTGTCACAATGGAGTCAAGGTAAAAGAAACAAGAAAACAATTCAAGGATACAAGGGGTATTACAAGGGTAATTGTTGCTTTTCTAGTTCTAAAGCAATAATATGCAGGGTTCCTTTAGAGTTTTTATGCATGAGCACTGAAGTTTATAAAAAATGTGTAACTGTTGTTTGTTTATCCTGGCAATTAGAGCTCAAGAACACACAGACCACAAAGTCATCAGTGTCCTGCTTCAATGACTATTGTCCTGTCGCATTCGCACACATCATCATGAAGTGCTTCTTTGAAGAGGCTCGTCATGAACTACATTAAATCACAGCTGCCATACCCAGCTTACTAGAATACCTGCAGTCTGTGTATTTTCCCAACTGCTCAATGAATGACGCATGATGTGAACAGGAAACAGTTTCTTCCCTCAGGCTGTAAAATTCCTCAATCAGAACTGAATCATGAACTGTACCTACACACGCACATAACTGAAGCGAGCTTCTTCATTCTCCTAACACAATGCACTTACGGCGCAACTGTCACTGTAAATACCCTTTATTTATTACATACTGCACATTCTCTGTCCTGCTGTTATTTGCACAATTATTAATTAATGGTGTGGTGGAGGTAGCTCAGTGGGTAGGATACTTGCCTCTGGACCAAGAGGTCATGGGTTCGAATCCGACCTTCAGCACCACCACTGGGTTCCTGAGCAAGACCCTTAACCCCAAGTTGCTCCAGGGAGACTGTCCCCTGTAGGTAGAGAATGAAAGTCGCTTTGGATAAAAGCGTCTGATAAATGCCATAAATGTAAATGTAAATCTTTCTTGCACTCTCTCGATCTTGCTCTCTGTTTACTTTGTGTATTTCGTCATATCTGTACATTTGTAGTCTTGTGGTGTTCTATTTTTGTTTTAGTGTTGTGCCATTGTCCTGGAGGAATGGGTACTATGTGTATTTGGCTGAAATAACAGTAAACCTACATGACTTGACTACATGTCTGAAGCTTTTTGCACAATGTTTAACATTTAAACAACAATGAATGGTCAATGATTTTTCCCGGTTAAACTCAGTTAGTTACAATATATTTGGCGCCAGCTGAACTCTGGGTTCTAGGGTTGTCATGGAGCTTAGCATTTTTTTAGTATGATTCAGACATTTTTTTGGACACAGGCTCTTCTGATTCCACTTGCCGGCCCATTGTTAGACCCTAGACAAGACAAAAGAAGCAAAAACAGATGGGAGTGTGGCATCCAAGGACTGTTGCACCACCAGCAGTAATCTTCACTTCATACTGTTTCTCCTATAAGGATAGAGAGACAATCATACAGAGAAGAGAGCAAGTAGCATCTTCTGGAAAAGCGACTAGTCTTATTCTTCTGCAATTTTGGGCCCCCTGAATGACCAGGCAGCAGTTCTCGTGGCTCTGAGCCCAGGAGGGAGTGCAGTGGAGTAATTTCCATGATCAAACGCAACTAGTTCAGCTCATTTGTTAATTGCAAGATGAGTGTGTTTGAGAAGTGGATCTATCAAACTCTTCTGGACACTGGCAATCCATGACTGTAGTTGTGGGTCCTTGAATTTGTGCTGTCGGGAAACAATGAGATTTGTTTATAAAGGCGGTGTCAGATCTCTTGGGGGAGCTTTAATTTCTTCGCCATCTTGCTCTTTTAGACTGTCAGCATTCTGAATCTAGCATGACTGCAATTTGGGGGTTGGTGCATAGGCCCTGGATACCAAGCAAGCACACTTTAATTGAATCAAAGTTGATTTAATGGGCAAATCAGCATATGATGTTGAATTTACATTGATCTTGGTTGTTCTATTGGCCACTGTTTCGATGTTGGGCCATTCGTCCAGTGTCGTTTCAGCAGCACTCATTGGCAGGGGAATGCTAAATTGATTAATAAAATGATCAGTAAAATGTCAGTAATGTCATTGGTGGTGACAATGTTGAAACAATGGTTACTCAAGATTGTTGTTGATTCAATATCGAACATATAGTTCAGTAGTTATAAAATGCCATGCATGTCATTTATATCCATGGCATTTTATTTTTCCTACATGCTGCCAGTATGGAGGTTAAACCTCAAGTGATTCTGGATTTAGAATGATTGCATTACCAACTGCACCTTAATGGCCTTTCTTTTCTTCCAAAAGGCCTTATTTTAAAAAATTCTATTGGCCCAATACTTTTGACCCACGACATTCTGAGTTGCATATGTCAGTGGGGAATTTAAATTAAAAGAGGCAAATACGGGTTTACCATTACATTTTCTTTAAGGGTAATGCATTAAACTGAGTTTAAAATGATATTAAAGTGTTAGGGTTTACACTATAAAAATAGGCATTTTAGGCATTTTTTTTAACCAAAACTATACGCGGGTGCTCTTGGAGCGAAAAGCCCCCCGCTACTATATATATTGTCGCTGTCGGGCGAAAACGGGGGCGAATGTCCAAAACGGCTATTTTTCAGGAAACTGAAAAAACTATTTATATTCTAAATAAATAAATACTGTGTCATTAAACATTGCAAGCTGTTTTCAACACTTTTCATTGGTTAATAATTTCTAAATTTTACAGACCCACGTGGAAACTGACCAATAGTATCGATTTATGAAAAAAAACAACAAAGACCAAAAGTGGAGTTACGAGGTTTCCGCCAGACAGCGACGAAATATGGCTGTTGAATTAATCACAGAAAAAATAACATGTTAAAAAGTTACTTTAACCAGAGTATGAATTACCCCTCCATAATTTGGGGGTACTGCCTTCATAACACTGTTAAGAACCCCCTCCACAATTTTTGTCTCTTGTGAGTGGGGAGTACCCCTCAGTACTGGTGTTCTGCTGAAACAAGCTACTCATCGAGGTGTGCTACCACAGTAGCATTTCTCACTGTTAGAACCTGACAGTATAAACTGGCTCTTTGCACCTCTAAAGATCGCTCTAAGATCTATCTATCTCATTTAAATATAATATTTTTTAATTATTTGCCTATTTCTCATCATTATCAGTGTTATGAACTGACTATAAACTGTATTAACTGTATAAACTTAAACGGAGCATTTTTAGTAACACCATGCCACCTGGGGAGGCATTAATAAAGCTCAGGGATAATGTCAATGTTCAAAATATATCTTGAAAAGCAATCATTTTTGAGAAGGTGCGCAGCACTACCTGATAACTAGGTGTAGGGTCAGTGTCAGATTTTATTCCCAATACATTTCTATAGAATGCTCAGTTGAGCTTTTATCAGCAATGTGGGCATTTTACAGTAACTGAACATTTCAGAGTAACCTTTTAAGTTGTTTATCCGGATAAATGTGGTCATTTTCTCCTGGCTGTTCCCTCTGTCTGTGTTGTCAATGGATGTCTTTCAGTGCTGAAATGGCATGGGCATGATGAGACTGGAGTCGGGCTACAAAATGATGGCATTAGATCCTGTGAAAAGCAAACAGGACATTTTGACTGTGAGGTGTCATCCAGTGACCTGGAGGTGGGCTGGGGGCAGACAGGAGGAGAATTATACAACTATCGTCTGTCTTACTAGTTATGTATACAGTAGACGTTAGTAGCTAATCCACACCTGATCCAACCACATCTCAGGTAGGATGTTATTTCATAACTGTATAAATAAAAACAAGTCTTTTCAAAATAGTGCGTTTTTTGAAGAAGGAGCTTTTAATGTTGGTTAATGAAATGTCATTTTATATTTGTTTTATTGTTATTATAAACATTGTTTCTATTTTTAAAATAAACTATAAAGTTTTCTGTTGGCAGAGACAATATGAAAGTTCATTCCTTTTGTTGTGCTTTTGTTGGGTTTGCAATGACTCATAATTCTGTATCTTTTTTGCCTATTATTGCTTTAAATGTAGTATCATTTCTGCATAGATCTATACAAAATCTTGAAAGTTATGTTTACAATTACCGTTATTAATTTTATATTCTGTATGTAATGCTTGACTGTAGCCTCACTGTGCTAGACCAGGTCCAGAGTAAACAATTATTTATGATTTGTAGTTCAAGAATTGACTTTGTTACTTTAAATGCATAAATGTTCTTTGTTTGTGCCGGCAGATCTGCAGTATGCCTCGTCTGTGTGTCTCAGTGTTGCTCTGCACCTGGACTTTGGGTTTCCTCTCCAGAGCAGGTATCGTTCAGTCTAAAAACCCATCTGTGGAAGTGATTGGCGCTCTGGGCCACTTCATTTCTGTTTATTTAGACTGATCTGTTTCGGCTCAAGCCTCGTCAGCTGCCTCACTGAAACCAAAGCCTTAAGTTGACCCCACATTTCAGCTAGTGTCTGTGGAGAAAGAGACGACTCTTTATCAAGATCCTGGTACAGAATTTGTATTGGGTTTTATGCAAGTTCAGTATTCTATTATTGTATATTGGTTATGTTAATGCATAACTATATACTTCATGCTCATATTATTATAAGTTATAAAAAAAAAATCATTTATGTTCAGTTACGCATGTTTCTGTGTGTCTGCTTATTTCTGTCAGTTACGGTTGGTTATTCTGTTCTCTCTCTCTCTCTCTCTCTCTCTCTCTCTCAATCTCTTTCTCTCTTTTTCTCTCTTTCTCTCTCTCTCTCTCTCTCTCAATCTCTTTCTCTCTCTCTTTCTTTCTTTCTTTCTTTCTCAGGAGCCGAGAGGGAATCTCTTTATTTGGAAGACGGTACATGCTGTCTAATACAAAAATTAAATAAATACATTTTTAAATCAGTAATATAATCATTCAGGTACTTGGAATGACTTTTCAGTTCTCAGTTTATCTTAAAGAACGATCAAATTCTCGGTAAGCGTAATTTTCTGCATGTGTATGTTATGCTATCATCACGACTCACAAATGTGTGTATTAGACATATCAGAGAGCTTCATAGTAAAGAAAGGTTTCTTCACATTCTAATGCAGATCCTGCATACGAAAGGGGGAGTGAAGAGAAACGCATCATGCCTTACTGGAATCTGTGGTCTTCAGACTTCTACGGCTGGATGGAGGAGTTAAGAGCTCAGGCAGCATATGATACCTTAGAGGACTTGGCCAGAACCTACTGGGCTCACTTTCCTCTCTCCAGCTATTTAGGTTATGACTCCCTTCTTGATCAAGAGGATCAAGCAGAGAAGGAGACAAACAACTGACAATGCTTGGCTATGTAGACCTCCTCAGTGTTATCATCCCAAGACTCTTATATAACATCACTGTCACAAGAAAACTTTCCATCTTAACTAGCATCTGTCAGCTTGGACCATTTCTATAGATCTCCTGGCATTTAATTAAAATTGCTGTGTTGATGAACTGGTAATGATGAGTTCCCAGTTTGAATGACAGTTAAATTATTATCATTGGAATACATACCTGTGTTTAGCAAACTGAAGATTCTTCATTGAGTGGCACTAATAGCCCCCACTCTTTGAGAGGAAGCTCACGGTAGCAGTATCTCATGAATAATGTTATGAACATTGCATGTATCTGAATTAAAGGCAACCTTTTGCTATTACAAATTCTGTGTACATGAAGTAACAGACTCATTGGGAATATTCAAAATAAGGTTTTACCAAAGGATTTGCTTATATAATGTTTTTTTTTTTTTTTTCCTTTTTGGAGAGGGAAAATATGTTCACATCTTATTTTAGTCATCAGTTTGGTCCACTGGTCATGAAATAAGTCTTTTCAAAAGTAATATTAACCCAAGAACACGTTCAAACAATAAAATTCTGTATCACTCTGTTGCTTGTTGCTTGCAAGGACAACAAATCCTGTATTTTAGATCAATAGTGAATTATAAGTCATAGAACATCCTCTGGGTATTTTAGGTGAGATAGTCCTGGATGTTTTATTTTAGGTTAAAAAGAGGAACATCTTGCATTTGGTGCACCTCATGTATGTTTTGCCATTGCAGTCCTTGTTCCCAGCATGCAAACCCCTCACATGAAACATCACTGGAAAGCCCTGGATGTCCTCTACAGAATACTATAGGGTTCGATGGGATATCTCCAAATACTTAAGGAAGATACAAGTGAACAAAATGTCCATTATAATGGACATAAATTAATGGACCTGGTCTCAGGAGGATATACACATATGTCAGATATAATTTCTCTTTTTATGTGTGAAACTGCAAATTCATAAACGAATGAACTGCCAGAATAGTGTGCAAAGAAATGTACAGAAATATTGGTGTTGTCATCTATAGTGCACTTTCTTGGTCAGTTTAGATATATAGTCTGAATGTCAGAGTTTATGATGTGACCTTTCCACAACTTGCCATATTTACTTTCTTCTCAGTTTCATCAAATGCTATTATCCCTTTATCGACTTGTCTCTCAGCTGAAGTTCACATGCTTCTGCCAAAATGAAGCCTCCTCCTGAGGGCTCAGCTAAATCAAACCTGAAATCCAACTTACAGTTAAAAGAAATGGTGACTCTGGGGACTGGAGAGATCTATTTAAAATTTGGGGAAATCATAGAGAATGCCGATAATCCACTTTTGTGCTTCTCCATGAGATCTTTGAGAATCTGCTGTTCTTGTAATGCAGCTATGGTTGAATATGACCAAGTCTAATGTTTTAAAAAATTGCTTGTACCGTAAACCGCAGTTTATTACGTGGCTTACGTTCCAAGAGCGCCCACGAATAGTGAAAAACAGTGAATATGTAATGTGGTAAAAAAAATGTCTAAAATTGTCTATTTTTATACAGCACGAGGGTGAGGGGCAATTTCCGGGAAAGTGTGGGAGTTTCCGCGAACAATTATTCATTCGGTGCCAAGAAATCAGCAAGAGACTGAAGCCATGACTTCAGAACTACAATTATTACTTATTTTTTTTTATTATTTGTTAATCTTCTGTCTAATAATAAGTGAAAGTAACAATTCTGTCATACGTGAACACACCACAGCACACAGTGTGAACAGCACGAAATACTTCCTCTGCATTTAACCCATTCACCAAGAGAAGCAGGGGGTAGCTACGAACACAGCGCCCGGGGAGCAGAGTGTAGGGACGGTACCTTGTTCAGGGTACCTCAGAGGTGCCTAGCGGCCTTGGGAACCGAACCCGAGACTTCCTGATCACAGGAATAATAAGAAGAAGAAAAAGAAGAAATATAGCCGTGTGTCCAGTCCTCCAAACCACAGTGCTGACAGATTAAAATGCTTTGAGCTGCACAGGCCATTCGTGAAGTTTATAGAAGATATCCAAATATCCTGTTGTAGCACCTCCCAGTGGCCGACATACATGACATTTGCTTCTTGTGCTTTTTCTCTAAATTTCATTTAAATTTAAGTAACACTGCAGCACTATTGCTGCAGAGAGACAATATTTCAGAAATTGATTTAAGTGGTGGTACCACAAATTATAACTTGGAGCATCTGAAAGTTTTACAATGAGAAAAGGAAATCTTATAGAAATCTCTTTACTGACAAAGTCATTACACAAGAGCAATTACAGCAATTAATTAGCTTTAAGAAGAAACTTAGTGTCATTGGTGTGATATCACAAGTTAGACCCATTAAAGGCAATAGCCACAAGTATATGTGTCTATTTTTGGCAGAAGAGCAAACCTTAGGAAAGGTGGCATGCTTATTCTGGTGATGACAATATATAAACATGTTCATTTTGAGACACATGCGAAATCCCAAAAGTATCATTCAGCTTTTTGTAACCAATGTAGGCAGTGTCTTTGTTTTTTGATGTGCCTGTATGAGCATGACAGAATCAATCAAGAGTTGTTCTTTACAGCTTATATGTTTCCTATGGCATCCTTTTGTTGTTCTGTGAGTATGTGGTTGTCTGTGATGTGAATTTTGTTACTGATACATGCAGTTAGTATTTTGTACATTGTAGGGAGAAACGTGATGGGTCTGTAATTTGTGGGATCTGTAGTATCTTTGTTTTCAGGTTCATGTATGGAACTGTGGGTTCTGTATAATGTGTGTAAATGTGTGTACCAGAAGTTGTTTATACGATGTAATCTGGGGATTTCCGGTTGTGTGTTTGTTTATTACTTGCGGAAGATCTGTTGTTGTTATTTGTTCAGACAGCACTGGTGTGAAGTTATTTGTTTGTGCCTTTCCCTCCTTAACCAACGAGGCATTGTTATTATGCACTACTTCATTGGAACAGAGGGAGGCCTGGTATTGCGTCAGGCTGTCCTGTGTAGGTGGGCCATTATTTTCTGTTGGTCCTTTGTTCAGTGTGTGTTCGTAGAAATGGTTTTGAAATTGTGTGTCATGCCTTTTTCGTTATGTGCAGAGTTTGTATCGCTTTACTCTTTGTGATTTTACAGAGTTTCTGTTTGAGTGTGTCTCTATATGCGTTCGTTGTGATGTTCATGCTTTGTGTGATGTGAGTTGTCCTGTCATTTATAGTTTTTTGCATGTAGTTGGTTTTGATATTAGTGGTCTCTGTTTAGGTTCAGTGCTTACACAGAGAGTGTTGTGTGAGCGTTTTATCAAGGTTCTGTATTAGTGTTTTTATTACTGAGGGGTCTGAGGTTAGTCCTGTTGTGTTTGCACTGGTGTCTTGGTAGATCCTTCTGTTATTGTAGTGGTTGTCCTGTGGGTTTGTGGGGTTTTGTGGTTGTGGTCCAGTTTCATCTTTGTGCTGATTGTTTTGTCTTTCTGTTCCAGTTTGCATAAATCACTTGCAACTTGATGTTTGATTTTGTTTAGATGCTGTGTGCAGGTTTTGCCTGTATTATGTTTTGCCTGTTCCTAGTTGTGTAATTGTGAAATAGGTGCGATTAATAAAGAGTTGATTTCAAGTGTCCATTTCATGTGCCGGCATTTTCCTGCTTCCGTGGTCAGGTGTTGATGAGCACCTGAAACATCATCAAACGGTTGGGTCTGATGTGCTGACCCACTCCTCAGTTGAGCAGCCACTGCAGTAGCCATACTTGGGATGTCCGATGTGTGAGTGAGTATGGTTTTGATTTTCCATCATGTTGGATACTCTGTCAAGACAGGTTAGTCCTGTTACCCTTCCACCTCTCTGGTCCCTCTTTTGCCATTCGAGTGGCGCATCAAGGTGGCTAGATCATAGGAAGCTCTAGGGTAATATATTGAGCTCATTGAGATGGAAACTGTCAAGCCTGGCTGCCAGGCTGGACATTTCTGGAAGTTTCAACTCCACCACAATGAGGGTGAAGACTATGAGGGGATTTATTATTATTATTATTATTATTATTATTATTATTGTTGTTGTTGTTGTTGTTGTTGTTGTTGTTGTTGTTGTTGTT
>JBBPDC010000002.1:10851234-10881448 GCA_037974485.1 Hemigrammopetersius urotaenia | reverse complement strand
TATTTTAAAGATACCCCATTATTATATTTTTAAAATATCCCCATTTTTATGCGTATCATTTATTTGTATAAATACGTGGGGCTCCTTAAAGGCAGGGCCGTGAAAATAGTTTCTGATATTAAACCTTTTCTCTCAGATCTTCTGACGATGCCTTGCCATCCATGGCACTATCAAGCATCAGAGTGCTCCAGGAATAGCTGTTTTTATGCTAATCAAAAAAAACTAATCAAAACAATTGATCACAGGTGGGAACCAAATAACTTGGTGTACAATACAGAAGGTGAATACTTACATTGGATTGAGTTTACAAGAAGCTGATCCTTTATCCATCTCAGTGATTCTATTTTTCTATTTTTGATTGTTGTTATCATGCAACTGTTGCTATTATAGCTTTCTCTTTGATGTTCTTTCACATGGAAGTGACATCGAGCAAATACAGCTAGATTTTTTCATTCATGTCTTAATTTCAGGCTGTGATTCTTTTCTAAACTGACTGTGATGCATGTTAAATTAGGTTGCCATTGATAAGGCCAAGGATAAGAGGTCTCTTCAGATGCCCAATGGGTTTTACATTCATTCTTTCTGTGTTTTCTAGTGAACAGCTGTATTGACAAAATCACCATTCATTGGAATTGAAGGAGACAGATTGCTGATATTATCTTCCATTAGTTGCCAGTGGAAGGGAGGGAATAGTTAGACAATCAGGTGAATTCTCAATAAAATTGTATTTCTAATTTGCTAAGAATGTAAGGAAGCTTTTCATACAGACAACCGAGGTCACAGTACATTTATTCACAGGTCCCTCAGTATAACTCACCACGATGGAGAAAATCTTACAGCAGATATTATTTCAGCAGTATGTAGGGTTCTAGCCTAAACCTGACTTGAGCATATTTCATCCTGGCTATGCACCTTACAATGATGATATCAGAAATGGTTCTCTACACAATGCCATAAGAGAATCATTTTTGTTCCCTGAAAGTCCTATAGTCCTAAAGTATTCTTGAAAAGGGATGTAAGTGTGAAGAACCTTTAAAAGTAAAAAAAAAAAAAATACACATACTGTAAAGTTGTTAGGGAAGAACTTATACATTGTTATAGACATCGACCATCGTGTTAAGTCCCTCTCTACCTTAAAATCTGTTTTTCCAACAAAGTTATTTGGAGAATGAAAACTGGAGCATCTGTCTTACTAGGAGGGCTAGTATTGAGCATCTTGACAGGACCATAGATGTTTGATTGATCAGTTGGTCTAAAAGAGTGGCATTGTTTTCACATTACTATTAATTAATTCAGGAGCAGAAATTCTCTATTTTATCTTATCTATACAACGACCAATCAAAAAGCTTCTCATCCACAGGCACAGCTCTATGTGCATTGTGTCTTTTTAATACTTTTAGGAAACAGTGGCAAAACATGGAATTTTGAGAACTATACCCTGACGGAATACATATATACTTTCATATTTTTCATTAACAATGAACTGTTTTGTGTTTTTTTCATCAATATCTATTCTTCTGTCCCACCAACAATGCTTTGGCATAAGTGGGGCTTTTCTCTGGTACAACTGATTTTGAATTAAAACTCCACAATACATGTTTTGATAGTACATGATGCGTTCTGCCTTTCGTGAATGTCAACATGATTGTAAGACAGAGGTTGTTGAGCTGCAAGGCATGTTTTGTAAAGAGAACAATGGAACAAAATCCCAATAACTATAAAATATTGGTTCAACAAATGCCATGTTTGCCATGATCATTGTCCTGGTCGCTCGGCCTTGAACTGCCTCTCCATCATGCAATTCAGATTTGTCTTACTCTCCATCTATTCTGAAACCTTGTATCCCCTCAGTGTTAATTCTGTTATCCATAAATAGCTTTCTAGTCCATATCCAGTCTAATTTAGTGCGTGAATGGTGGTTTTTTTTGGTTGGTTGGTTTCTTCTTGTTTGTAAGGCTATGAAAATTCGCTGACCTCTCTTACCATTTAAAGTCTATTTTCAAAGAGCACCATGGTTTTGAAGGTGAATTTGGGTTTCAGATGAAACCTGCTTCAGTTTTTTTTTCTTATTTCCAAGCCTATGTTTTGTTGTTATGAAGTAAATAAAATGATTTCAAAGGCATGCTTGCTGATGTGTAATATTTTAAGAGTTGGATCTTAGCTTACAAAATTAGACTACAGAATGACCCTTGGAAGTATTAGTTTGCATTTATTCCTAACACTCCTGTTACAATGATTAGACCTCTATAAATGTGGCTAAGAGGGTCTTTTCAGTTTTGTCTTCTGAGCCAAAAAAGATAATTACAATTATTACAACAAAAAACAAAACTCTAGGCACAACACAGTGTGGACATTTCAAGCAGACTCTGTTAACAGGTGAGTTGCACCAGGTGTGTCTGAATAGAGAAATCACCATCAGCCCTACTGTACAGGAACTGGACACCCTCTGCTATAGGCTTTCTGGAAGGATGGCGGTGGTTGAGCCAGCATTCAGTTTGTGGTTAGATGTGGAAAACAGTAAAAAAAAAATGTTTGTGAAGATCATGTTTGTAAATATGATTTTGAAACATGTTTTAAACTCTTGCTAAGCTATGCTATATATAGTGGCATGAACCACTACAGTAAAAAAAAAAAAAAAGCATGTAATGTAATATCATGAATGACACAACACTAGAAAATAAAATAATACCAGCAATACTTAAATCCACAACCATCAGGCATCCGTAAATACTGCAACACTAATCATGAGAATGTTGGAATGTTTTTATGTTGGTATTTATATGTTACATTTGATTAACGGATATGTGAATGTAGACATTTACTTATTTAAACATGGACCAAGCTGTTTTAGATAACTGACGTACCTCTGACAACAACTCAGCACCTGCTATTCTGTTTGGCTTAGGAAATGGATAGAAAACACTACTCTTCACTCCTCTGACTCACATTTACAGGTTGCAAAGGCACATCAAGCACAGTGTCACATTCAAAATATAGCAGGTTAAAGTCTCAGCAGATGTCGGTAACAACACATCCAGTCCACACATGCAAAGAAATCAAACTACAAACTAAAGGCATGGAAAGTTGTGACACCAGCTGAAATCTATCAGAAATTAGAAAGCAATCCTGCCACTGCAAATTAATGTTTGCTGGTTCAGTCCCAACTGAACCAGCTGACCAGCTGGGCTATTAAAATGTGTCTCATTAAGAAGGTGTCTCACAAGAAACATCTCTTAATGGATGAGCTCTCTCAAGACCTTTGCAACATTATTGTCGCAAAACATACCAAAGGCACTGATTACAGAAGATTTTCTAAACTACTGAAGGTTCCAGCGAGCACTGTTACAGGCAATAATCCAGAAGTGGAAAGAACATAATTTCACCATAAACCAGCCACGACCAGGTTCAGGACCACTTGTAGAGAGCCTCAGAAAAAACCTGGAATTAGCAGGTACAATTGTTTCAAAGAAAACAATAATTGATTGTCAGTGAAATTCCCAAAAAGGACTTCTATAAGGTTTAATAAAAGGAAGCTCACCACGAGACGTAATGAAAGTATAAAAGAATGATTTAATATTACCTTGCGGCAAAGGGAACAAGTCTGAAAGCCAGAGTTGTTCTGAAAAACTAAGCGTGTTATTTCCAGTTTATACAGCAGTAAGTGATGTGTGTGTGTAACATAGTTGTCGTTAGGTTAGTCAAAACAAAAGACTGTGTATCTTCTCTGCTACCGGACACTTCCAGCTGGATCGCTCCGTCCTTCTATCAGAGATACAGAGAAGACAGTACTCACAGAGAACATATAAGACAGAGGGTACAGGATTATAAAACACAAAGGTTTCTTAATGATTTCATGTGTGCTTGAACTCACTAATATATATGAACTTTAATAAGAATAATGATTTAATATGAAAGAAACTTTAATAAGGATAACATTTCTCCAACATTGATGCACTCAACCACCATGGCTTGAATGCATGCTCAGCACGCAAGACTATATTGCTGAAGAAAAAGCATGTTGAAGCATGTTTAAAGTTTGCTGAATAACATTTAGACAAACCTGTGAAACACTGCAAGAATATAGTCTAGTCAGATGAGACCAAAACTCTTTGGATGACATAATACACACCATGTTTGGAGGTCAAAAGGCACATTTTGTACCCAATCTCACTATATTAAGTTGCTCTCTGTGGACAGTGACATATTGTCTTTGATGTCTGGTGTCATTAGAAAGCTGCAGTCAGCTGTAATGATATTAGATTTTTTTCTTCTAAAAATTTCTTCATTTGTCAGTGGAGACATCAGGGCAAAATAACCTGGGTCTCCCTAAACATATCCATTATAAAGGCCCTCGGGAAACAATTTTAGCCTCTGTGTATGTCCTTTTAGACATGAGAAATCCAATCAAACCTTTGAGCTACTCTTTGGTTTTGACCATGATTAAACTGAACAGACTGTCATGTGAACTCTGCCTGCCTGAACACTGTCACAGACTTATCAAGCAGAAACCTTCTTTTACCTCTTTGTCCATCAGCGGCCATTGTGCTCTTTTGGCACGGTGGTCTTAATCAACACCTGTCAGTGCCTGCCCCTCTGTTTCTGTATAGCCCAGATAACAAGAGTGGTGTGTGCATGTGAATGTGTAGGAGTGTGCAGATACTGCATCTACTATGTACTACCATAGTTACATTGTAACATCTTGAATTGTCCATTTATTTGGCATGGGAACAGAAATGATTAATAGATTGTAATAGTAGATCAATAAATAAAAATAGAAACAATAGACAATAGAAAAAATTATTAATAGATTTTTTTAATCCCAAAGAGTTTGATGTTGTAAACAAGTTTAAATCATACTATTTACTTAGTCCATACAGTCAATATATGATATCTGAGTTGCCAGTCATATATCCACTCATGCAACCTATGGCAGTTACTTGGTATGAAGAAGCCTCAGTAAATCGTAAAAACCATTACGAAATCACCGCCCATCCATCAGCCACCATAAAGTTTAATTAGGAGTTTAATGAGTAGAGTTTTACCGTCCCTGCTTTTTGATGTGTCATATCTACATGGATTGTAAAAATAAGTGAGATAGAACACAAGCTGAGTACAAGTTAATGGCGACATTAACATACTGTTCCATGGCTCAGGTGTCCTGGAAAATCCAGAAGTCAAAAAGGAAAGCATTGTGATGACTTTGCTTGAAAGACTCTGCTTCAAAACAGTAAGAAATCTAATGATCAAGCAACACACTGACGTCACTGACACACTGACCACAAGTGGCCTGCACCCTACCCTCTGTGACTTGCTCCTGGACTTTTTGACTGGCAGACCGGTAACAGGACTTCAGCCAGCATCACCACAAACACAGATTTGTGTCCTCAGCCCCATCCTCTTCATGCACAGGAGAGAGATGGCCGACCTGGTGTCATGGTATGAGGACAACAATCTTACCCTCAACACTGATGAGACAAAGAAGATGATTGTGGACATGAAGGAGAAGAGGAGGCCTCATCAGCCACTGTCCATCTGGGAGCAGCTTTAAGTACCTGGGCGTCCACATCAGTGAGGACCTCACCTGGACACGGAACACCACACAGCTGGTCAAGAAGGCTCAACAGCGGCTGAACATCCTGGCTGAAAATTCTATATGTCAGCCAAGATCTTTAGCAACTTCTACAGCTGCATTGTGGAGAGCACACTGACCAGCTGCATCACTGCATGGTATGGCAGCACTACTGCTGTGGACTACTGCTAGGCAAACACCTGCAGAGAGTGGCAACAATGGCAGAGAAGATCATTGAGACTCCGCTGCTCTCTCTGCAGAGTATCTACCACCGCTGAGTCCAGAGGAGAGCTGCCTTCATCCTCAAAGACCCACACACCCCCAACACGGACTGTTCACACTTCTGCGAAATAAGTGTGAAATCTCCTTCCTCCCCACTGCCATCAGACTCCTTAACAGCCGACAGGACTGTAATTAATGGACATCATCACCTACCTCATTCTGTAATTCATTGCACAGAGAAATGTGTTTTTCTACTGTACATATGACAATAAACATCTTGAATCTTGAATCTTGAACATCAGAACAATCAGAGCGCTGTAACTGGTTTGCAGTAGATTACAGCCATGGTTTTATCCCAGCATATGTGTTTATAGCGTAGTGTATTTCACATTTCTGCAGAGGTTCTGTTTAGACTTTATTATATTTTATATTGTTTCTGTCTCTGTGTCTCTTTTCTAAATCAGATGTAAAGAACTGTAATGAATCTGCACATAATGTAAAAGTCCTTAAAATCCAAAATTTCTCTAAAACCGTGCATTCAAGTCAATAAGGTCTGTATTTAAATAGTGTTGAACAGGTAGGGTGAGCAGTTAAATAAACAAATGTTAAGGCCCATATAATAAAACAGAGCTGTGTATTTGGAAACACGACTGGAGACATGTTTCATGTCTACTGTGGGCTGGATCATCCATCACTCTTTCCACTTGCTGTGCCAAATGACACCACACCTCAGTAGGCACTGACTGTGCGCCTGTGACTATAAACACAGCCAAGATCTGTGGACCCTTACAGGCAAATTGAAGGAGAGAGGTACCAATTTAGTCAAGGGCAAACCAAATTTACACCAGTCTAGCTCCCATGATGGGAGAGAGGTTAAATCAAGATTAGTTCGTTTGAGACTTACGAATGTTACACAATCTTACACAAGAACTTTAACATGGTCTTATTTTCTTATGAATTTTGGCTGTGCTCTCTGTCTGTCAGAGAGATCTGCTTGACAAAGATCTACACTGGCCTTGCACCTGCAGTTCTAAACTAAAGAAGCAAAAGTTGGACACTGAACAGGTCTTAGATAATTAATTCCATCTAGGGTGAGGGGGGAATGTGGACATGTGCTAAATAATTCCTCTAGGTTTTTGTAACGTTTGCAAATATTTCTCATTACTCTTCAAGGTTTTATGTGCAGTTTTCCTACATTTGTAAGAAAGCAGCACTCTGCTTTAGCCCAGTGGTTGGTGAATGAGTTAGATGCAGAGAAAGAATTTCACGTTGTTCACACTGTGGGCTGTGCTGTGTTAACGTGTGACTATAAAGGGTCTCTTTACTTTACTCTTTAGACTAGTCACTGCTCTGTTGGCTGTTAGGAAATATAGCCATTACTTTAAATACATCTCAGTTAAAGGCAAGAACATTAGTGTGAGTTGTCATAGGTTTGTAACACTTCATAATAAAGTGTGTTTAAGCTGACTTAAGTGAAAGTGACCATTTGTCATACGTGAACACACCACAGCACACAGTGTGAACAGCACGAAATTCAACCTCTGCATTTAACCCATTCACCAAGTGAAGCAGGGGGCAGCCATGAACACGGCGCCCGGGGAGCAGTGTGTGGGAACGGTACCTTGCTCAGGGTACCTCAGTGGTGCCTAGCGGTCTTGGGAATCAAACCAGGACTTTCTGATCACTGGGCGCATGCCCTAACCACTAGGCTACCAGCTGCTCCTGTCTCTTTAAGAGTCTCTTTAGAGGGTGGCGAAGTAACTAGTAATCTAACTAGTAATGTAACTGATTACTTTTATAGGGAGTAATCAGTAGATTAATTACATTTTTTAAGTAACTTGCCCAACACTGTAGGTCACCTAATAAATATATCCGGACTGATAATTTTTTAGGAGATGCAGGAATTATTAACCTCAGTGTGCTTCTGAAGAATAGCCAACAACCTATAACCTTCTATCACCATCACTACGTTTCTTTTCTTTATATCGGTTCTTATATCAGCTGATGTGTTGGAAGCAGGCAAAATGGGCAAACGTAAGGATCTGAGCAACTCTGATAATAGCCAAGCTGTGACCGTTTGATGACTTGATCAGAAGACTTACAAACCAGCATTAACAGTCTTATGTTGTGTTCTCAGTGTGCACCTACCAAAAGGAAGGGGGGCAACTGGTGAACTAGTGACAGGGTCCTGGACACCCACAGCTCATTGATGTGTATGGCGAGCAAAGGCAGGCCCATCTGGTTGCATCCCACAGAAGTGTAGCACAAATTGCTGAAAATGTTTTTGATGACCATGATAGAAAGGTGCCAGAATGGACAACGTATCACAGCTTACTGCAAATCAGGCGGCATAGCCACAGACTAATCAGCATGTCCATGCTGAACTCAGTCCACCTAGCTCCAGTGGGCCAGAAGGTCACATTTTCTGTTTCATCAGAACAATGGTGTCCATGCATCACATATCTGGGGAAGAGATGGCACCATGGTGGACTATGGTGTACTATGGTGGAGGTGGAGCAGTGTTTCTCTGAGCACATGGGGCTTGGTTCTCCATATTTACCAGATCTCAGTTAGGTTTAACTGAGGAAAAAAAAGAGATGGTTAAATAATTCATTTTGTGTTCAAGGTAAAGTGGGCCATGACATTCTGGTCAGGAAACTCAAAAAAACATAAAAAAAAATATGTGTACAGTCTGGTTAATTGTGGAATGGTTTTATTGGATTTAACTCTGAACAATTCATTGTTTTTGTAAATCCATAGTTAGTGAAAATGTAAGGACATCTAATGTGTTGCAATGAGTATTTACATCACCAATCAGCATTAAATTAAAACATGTTGCACTTATTCATTTTTATGAAATCTAATTATTCGACATGATGAGAGCTAAATCTACGTTTTAGGTCATTCTGGTAAATTGACAAAGAAAACAGTGTTTTCTAGTCCAGAATAGTTTTAGTGCACATTTACACTCATTCACTTGCTCGCTTTACATTTTTATGCTCATTACTCATGAGGGTCGCAGGTACCCAGAGCCTATCCCAAGGTCAACGGTCGCCAGGCAGGGTCTCATCCTGGATGGGGCGCCAGCCCACCACAGTGCGCACACACCATTCAGTGCACATTATAATTGACATAAAAACAGTTATTTCTATCTGCTGTCTGTAATAATCAGTTAGAAGATCACAAGTATGGTATTTGGCAATGCCAAGTCAGCTGTGGACAGGAGTAGTGAATAATATGGCCCCGCTTTCTTCACATTACTCAACATGAAACAAAAAACCTCAAACCAGAAGCCAGTGCATGTAAAAGACAATAATATTTTCATGTAGGAAATCAAAAATATAAAACAGAAAATTTTCTTCTCTCATGTGAATGTTTAACCTGCATTCCTGCATTCCTCATAGACTTTCTCTCAGCTTGAGCTGGTTAATGCAACGCTGCACAGTTGTTTTTCTGACAGCAGAACAGATGCCTGCTTTAATCATGGGTGAGGAAGCAGCAAACATTACATTTTGCTCTTGCAGTTTTATTGTTAATGCTTCATGTGATGTACATTTGTGTATATATTCATGGACTGACTATTCCTGTGAGGGTAATTTAGTGCAGCTTCTATAAAGTATAAAGGAAGTTGCTGATAATAAGTGAAGTGTTTGACCTTCAAAAGAGAAAATAGGCACCACAGCAACGTGTGAAAGAGCATAACTTTGCAAATTAGCTATGGAATTTTCCACATGTCTGAAGTAAGCCATGATAAACAGATGCAAATTAAATGTACTGAGAGCATTTGCTGTGAAAAAGTTGTTCTATATGATGTACAACCTGAGAGAATAGTTATATTTGGAAATAAAAACGCATCTGGTTCTGTAATATTCCTTAATTATAACGTAAATTAAAAGTTGTTGGGGTTTTTTTTTTACCAATTCTTCAGCCAGTGGGGTACCAGTGTTTTTTTGTTTATCAGTAGCATAGTCTTTAAAATGTCACATATTCCACAAATGAAAAATGTAAAAACATATGAGTCCAGGCAGTTACCCAGCTGGTAACAGAGGACAGAAAACGTCAGTGGTCTGCCAACAGCATTATTATAGCATGAAAAAGTTGACTTTAACAATGTGTGGATCAGTAATTCAACAAATCATTGTCATTTTGACTCCCTGTTGTGCTTTCTGGTGTTGTTTTAGCTCAACAGCATAAATATCCAGTTAGCCTCCAGCATTTCTATAAAAAGCTGCCAATCACAGATGCATCTGATTTGATAGCCCAAAGCCTGGTACGCCAGTTCATCAGTCATTTTAGGCTGTAAATCATTACTGGTACGTCAGGTTAGGTCAATCATCAATTTCATATCCCCTAAGTACTATAGAAAGACACCCCAGCTCTTTGATTGAATTACAGATAAATGTTTTTGACACCTGACAAGTGGATCTTGAATTTCATAATTTTTTTCATTACATTTTTGTAAAGCATGACAAGCAGGTCAGAAGGTCATCTTTTAAGCTTCAGTCTTGATTTCAAACGTAAATAGGTTAGCAAATAGATCACAAATTTCTTTGGGGTTGGATGGGAGCACTTTGGGGTTATCAAGTATCCAAAAACACTGTAGACTCCATATTAATGAACTATATGGCGGATTTTCTTTCATCCAAACACAAACATAAATTCTGTTGGAAATACATTTCCTAAATACTAAAATTCACAGTTGTTCAGTTATTTTATGCACATTGCCTGCATTTGACCATTTGTGTTGTAATGCATTTTGCTCTAAACTCATGTTACCCTGGCCACTGAGGTTAGAGAATGTATTCCGTTGAGTGCCACCATATGTCTTCCAAAAAAAAAACAACTCACTAACAAACCAAGTCAAGTCAAGTTTATTAAAAAATGAAATTGAATCAAATAAAACAAAAATAAGAAATCAAAGAAAACATAGAAAATCAATGAATGAAGATTGAAAGGACTTACAGGAATATTTGTCTGACACAGTAATGGTGATGCCCCAGCACATCCTTAAATGCCATCAGAAGGAATGAGATCTCAGAAACGCCCTCCCAATGTATGTTTAGAGGGGACAAAGGAGAAGCATTTCAATAAAACACACCACATCGCCAGTTGTTAGGCATGAGGGTGAATCTAATAAGCTCTGGAGTTGTGTGGAAGCCAATGGAAGAAGAAATATTAAAGGAAAGAAGGCATTAGCCACTTTAAGAAAAAAGAGTTTTTGAACTAGTCTTCACCTCCCCTTAAATATTTAAAAGGTGCACTTAGATCTTAAACATGCTGTGCATGTAACACTAGAAACTCTCTGTAAGGAAAGGTAAAAAAAATCACGAATTAATAATAGAAGACTGGCTTATCTGGCTACCAATGTTTGGAGACCACCACAGGAGGGTTACTATGCTTAGTAAATACTGACTAACAGAGCACACAAACTTATGCAACATTTATAAACATATTTACATAAACATATACAGTAACCAACAGCACCTGCATTGTTGTGTTTTGGTAAAAAGGAAAAAAAATGCCTAAAACGCCTGTTTTTATAGTATAAAGCCTAAATATGCCCCCAAACTCCCAGAACACTTTAATTTCATTTTAAACTCTGTTTAATGCATTGTCCTTAATGATAATGTAAAGGTAAATAAATAATCAGAATCAGAAACGTTATAGCTTAAAAAACGTTAGCATTAGCGGTTAGCATTAGCAGTTAGCAGCTAGCCAAAACAAAGACTCATACACAAATTAAATGTTGAAGTAACTCTCTGTACCCACATGTTTAGACAGGGCACAGCTTACTAATACTAAGTAAACTGAGGGGGGAGGGTTAAAACACGAAAAAACGAAGACAAGACACACAGTGTGCCCCGAAATCGCGCACTTGCGCAGTTTCAGTGCATGGTTTTAGGGCATAGTGCGCTCAAACTGAAAATTAAGCTAAAATACAGTGCACTGAAAGAACCCGGATGGTGCACTGAAAACGGCCAGGAAACGCCGTGCAGAACGATGGACACTATGCGCATTAAACCGGCACCATTTTGACCACGTAGTGAAGGGGGAGGGACTTTCAAGTTTTAGAGTTGAACAATGGTGACCAATAGTGAAATGCAAGCCCAATCGGAGGAAACTGGTTTGTATAAATGTGAGTTTGTTGATAGTTATTTTACTGATGTACACTGTGGTATAACTGGCAGATATTTTGGCGGCTGGAGATTCACGAGCAAATGTTAGTTTGTCACTTCCGCTAAGTGCAAAACGCTGTGTTTCATTTAGGACAGCACTTATCCACGGCAGTGTGCACTACAGAAAGTAGTGCTCAGTGTGCACTATGCACTACATTTTAGTGCACTCACGTAAGTGCGCAATTTCGGACTCACCCACGGAGTAGTCAGACTACATGCCGCAGCAGGCTTCTTCCTTTGTGGCGGTTGACAACTTTTCAGTGTATTATCGCCACCGCTGGACTGGTGGTGGTAATACAGTGTGGTTCTCAGAAAAAAAATCTGACTGCTGAACCATGTAAAAGTGAGGGGTTAGTGTATATGCAAACATTATGGGTGGTTGTAGCCTTGTGAGTAAAACACCTGCCTGGGAACCTTCAGTTGCTCCAGGGCGGAATGTCGCAGTAACTAATGATTGTAAGCCACTCTGGATAAGAACGTCAGCTAAATTCTCCAGAATATATGAAATTATAAATCAAACCAAACGAAAAGTGTAGCATGACAAAGTATGTAGTGAAATAAATAAATAAATAAATACAAATACAAAGGTCAAGTCCTGTTACTGAACAGAAAATATAACTATGCCTGCAAAACCCTGTCATTCTAGTTTTAAATATTAGTAGTATTACCAAACATTAGAGCATTAAATCACAGAAACAGTGGCATATAACTATAAAACAATGGCAAATCTCCATAAAATAACATTTCTCCCACACGTTTGAAATTGATTTCATCCTACTGTCCAACTCTATGGTACTGAAGAACAAATACCAAAGAAATACACAACAGCATGTTACTGGTCAGAAGAAATCTAAAAACAATTTAAGAACAAGCATCACTGAAAGTGCATTTAGTATGCATGAGAAGATCTTAAACTGTGCTCTTTCAATAATCAATATCTGATCATCTACTAGTTTGCCTGACAACGAGAAAAATGTGTGTTTCTTCTTTTTTAATGAAGCCCAGATGTGTTATTGATACGAATGCATCATGGGAATACTCACTTACTGTAGCTCTGAAAAGATCCATTTATGAATTCATCAATAATTGTGATTAACCCCAGTGTGGAACCAGATGAAACTGTTTAATGAGAAATTCTGTGATTGCTGTTTTTCGTGATCATAGTCAAAGATTTATTGGAGAAAAACAATCTCAAATTGTTGCTCTGAAAAGATGAACTTGAGTAGATGATGTGAGGAGAAGCCATTTCAAACATGAGCACTCAAGATCAGCCCCCCAGTGAATCAAGATGAGATTGTCAAGAGGCGTTAACTGTTTTGTGACTGCTTTTTGGATGTAATCTACATCAATCAATAGTTAAATGCAGACATCAGTGGTGTGTGCCATATTACAGGGATTATCACGCTGAGTACAAGACATAGATCAGGTTAAAAAAATCCTTCAACTGTAGGCTGTTTAATGTAGTCACCCTATTTTAAGAAGTATTATCCAAAAACACTTACTCGGTGTGAAGCTACAGTGTTAAGTATGTTATAAAAGGGGGAGTATTCACCAGATCATTCAAGTTTAACAACGTACATCACAGAAGAGCTTTAGACAGGAAGCTAAACAAAAAACAAAATCTAAATGGCTACTGCAGAGATCTTGTGCAAAGATGTGATAACCTTCCAGAAGGACAGTCATCTCTGCGGTGCTCCATCAATCTTTATGGTACAGTGGATAGAGGGAAGCCACTCCTGAGTAAAAGTATATGACAGCCTGTGCTGAGAGTGCATAAAAAGTACACAGAGGACTCCAGAAGCTTGAGGGAAAACATCCTCTGATGCAAAATTAAACACTTTGGCTTGAATGAATGTCCTTGAGTTTTTAGCATGTTTTGTTTTGATATATTTTAATTAAGGCATGAGAACGCAAAAGCCCCTACATACACTCTTAATGAACTCTGAAGATGCTTGGTGGTTGACCACTTTTGTATCTCTGAGGAACCTTTTTTCTGAATGTGAGATCCACCAGATTAAGAACTTTTACGTAATACACTATAAGGGCAAAAGTATTGGGAAACTTGTTTGTCCGGGTTTGGGCTAGACCCCATACATCCAATCTTAATGCTTCAGCATCCCAAGACATTTCGGAAAATGCCATGCTTCCAACTTTGTGGACACAGTTTGGGGAAGAACTTTTTCTATTCCAGCAAGACTGTATCCCCGTGCACAAAGCAAGGTCCATAAAGACATGGCTGGATGAGTTCAGTGTAGAAGAACTTTACTTGGCCCGCACAGAGCACTCATCTCTACCCCATCCAACACCTTTTTTAAGAGGAAGTGGAACGGACATTACTTCTCGTCCAACAGCAGTACATGACCTCACATATGCTCTACAGAATGAATGGGCACAAAATACAACAGAAACACTCCAAAATCTTGTGGCAAGCCTTCCAAGAGGAGTGTAAGCTGTTATAGGAGGAAACAGAGGATCAACTCCATATTAAAGTCTAGTGACAATGCATTCAAATATATAACATGTGTTACTCTAATGGTCAGGCGTACTAATATACTAACTGAATTACTAATTGAATTAAATGTGTCTAAGTTTAAAATAATGAAATTGCTTACACCATCACTGGGGTGGATTGATTAAACCCTTTTGGTTTAGTTCATTGACAAACCCAAGTCTTTGTTCTCCTTCGTGGTCTTTCTTGACGTCATCGGTGGCTTTATATGCTCCTCACTGTTTCCTCGGAGCTCAGTTCTGCTCCTCTGCAGCTTCAGAAACGAGAGGTCTGAGAGACGCCACCTCTGATTAGCTACAGGCAGAGTGAATTCGGTGCTGCAGCAGATAACCAGGCGCACCATCAGAGGACCGTATGAAAGTGATAACGTGGCGTGCTGATTAGAACCCCACTTTGATCTGAACTTCTCCTTACTCCCCCTGCTTTAAACTTCTGACTTGAGAGATTAGACCATGCTGTAGTGACTTGTTGCTTGCAATTTTTTCTTAATTGACTCTACATTGCTGAACAAGACTTTTAACTGAAAGGGAGAGTTCTGAACTGGTTTCCAGGTTCCCAGTTCTCCGGTCCAGTATGTAAACTCTAAGCAGGGACCTACAAGGAACCCAAAGCACAGAGGGTCGAAGCAGAAGGACTCCAGTGGAAGCGCATAATGAGCTAAACGACGATGATGTTCTCGCCGCCTCCCGACTTCAACTACAGTCTGAACGGGAGCGTCGACTCCCCGTTCTCATTCCTGGACGAGGACTGGAGCGACTCTCCCGTCGAGACGCTCTCCAGCGCGGGCTTCATCGCGCTCTCCGTCTTCTTGGGTCTCATCATGACATTCGGCTTCCTCAACAACTTCATCGTGCTCGTGCTCTTCTGCAGGTTCAAGACTCTGCGCACGCCGGTGAACATGCTGCTGCTCAACATCAGCGTGAGCGACATGCTGGTGTGTATTTGCGGCACCACCCTCAGCTTCGCCTCCAGCATCCGCGGCCGTTGGCTGCTGGGGCGACAGGGCTGCATGTGGTACGGCTTCATCAACTCCTGCTTCGGTGAGTCCCCCCAAACCGTCTCAGCATCCTCACGTGTGCACTTAGGATGCACTGCGTTTTCTACCACCATTATTTTTTTATTTATTCATTTATTAATTTTTAGTGCATCTGATCACTGGTTGGAAAGTTGCTTTGCACTTTCACGAATCTAATTTGCACTGCGTTTTCTGTCATCGGTTGAAAGACCACCTTTATTTTTATTCATTTCATTTATGTGCATGAGACTTAACGCTAGTAGATTGGATTAAATCATACGTAACTGATCACAGACTGAGGTTGGAGAGTTGCTTTGACTTCATATTTGCACTGCCTTTTCTGCCATCTGTCGAAGGACCACCTCTATTTCATTTATTTATTTGTTTGTTTGTTTGTTTGTGCATGAGACTGGTAGATTAAATTATATCACATGGAATTTAAATCTGATCACAGAGTGAGGTTGGAGAGTTACTTTGCACTCTCATGAATCTAATTTGCACTGTTTTCTGTAATTATTTTTTTGTACGAGACTAAATACTGATAGATTGAATTAAATCATATAGACCTTAAATCCCAGAGAGGTTGAAGAGTCACAGAGAGAGGTTGAAGAGGTTCTTTGCACTCTCAGGAATCAAATTGGCACAATGTATTTAATTTGTGTCCAAAACATTAGTAGACACCTGCTCATGCACTAAATAAATAAATACATAAATAAAGGTAGTCCTTCAACAGATGACAGAAAATGGAGTGCAAGTGTGATTCATGAGAGTGTAAAGCAAGTCTCCAACCTCACTTTGTGATCAGACTAAAGTTCCATTTCATTCAATCTACCAATGTTTTGTGCATAAGACTGTTAAACGGAGTTCAATCCTATACAATATCACAGAGTGAAGTTGGAGACTTGCTTCGCACTCTCATTAATACATTTTGATATGTGTATTTACTCTAGGTGTCCAAAAGGTTTGTAGACACCTATCATTGTTTTGCAATCAAGTGTGATTAGATGGGGATTTGATTGCATTCAGCCACAAGAGTATTAGTGAGGTCAGGTATTGAAGTGGGATGATTAGTTTTGGATCATAAACACCATCATATCAAGACATTGGATGGGCTTACAACACTTCTAAGAAATTGTACTGCTCTACAGACAATCCTGAGGGTTTCTATTCCAGACTAGCTGATGCTTGGCAGTAGGTATGATGTATGAGATGATAACACAGAAGCAGCCTGTTTGTTCGTCCTGTGTCTCTCTCCTGTGTAGGGATCCCTAAAGATATGATTAATGCGCATGCTCTAGTAGTGTCAAATAAGACACACTTTCAGTTACATAGTGAATCATTTGTATTGCTGCACGTGTATTGTTGATAATGGGGTTGACCGTGTGCGTCAAACGGGTGGTATAGCTGAACAACTAAATCATTAGTATTTTTGGTGCCAAAAAAGGTTTACGGTGTAATTGCAGAGACTTTTTAAAGGTTGTAGTTGTGCTTTAAACGCACGCTATCCAGCTTCTAAGTGATAGGACAGATGTTCGTCTATTGCTCACAAATACACCTACGCACACCTGTCTACTGCAAAAACTGTTTAAGTATGGTAAGACCGTCACTCTTCTTGCAGTGCAGCATTATGAGAGTCTTACCTCAGCACTCTAAATTATTCATCTGCCCCTTCTGCAAAGTGTTATTGGTACTCCAAGCTTTATATTATTCTCTCTTCCTGGTGGTTAACCGTCCTGACAAAAGGATCAATTAGGAAAAAAATGTTGTATTGATTGAGTGCGTATTGATGTGAGGGATTTAAAGTGGTGAGGAATGTAATGGCCACATTGTCCATTTCGCAAATGCTGGTCATCAGCTGTAAACCCACAGAATCAGCTTAAGAATTAGTGCTTTCACCAGAAAGCCTGAAACCGAACTGAAACTAAACCTCTTCTCCAAGATTTAATCCCAAACCCGACCCAAATTTCAGTCATTCAGGCAACAAATTCTGTACAAAGCTGACTTAAACTATAGTGCTGGTCAAATTCCCACTCAATAAAGCCTGAATCTACCCATCTTTAGATCCTGAGTATGCAATACTTTTGAACCACATTTCAAAATATGTCCGCCTTCACGTTAATAATCCAAAAAAGATTTATTTGTTATATCATTTTTGACTGAACTACAGTATTTACTATGCTTTTCATTGTCCGTTCAGTGTTTGTATGTGACCTTATGTGGATGGGTCAGTATCAGACCTGTTCATAAAGTTCTAAATGATATAGAATATACAGCCTATTATACAGCCAGTTCATTTGATTGGTTGTCAGCTCACAGTGCACAATTTAAGGCTGCTGGCTGTGATAATGGCTTTACAGCCTGGTAAAATGAGTAATTATGTGAGCCTTATGTTTCTTGAGATCTCTTGCAGCACTTTCCACAATCACATTCTGCAGGCAATATATGATGTAAAGTTTGTTTTTTACTATTGAATCAATAGCATGTCAGTAGGAAATCTCATAGCATTCTACTAGAAAAGGTTAGTTTCCATCAGTCTGAGCTTTTATTCAGAGCTATTAGTGTTTTACTAGGAACAAAAATAGTTGCAGCCAGTGCGTGCTCAGACAAATAGCAACACACTGGAGAAAGCTCTTATTGACACTGTTGTCAGGGTTTTTTTTAATTTTTTTTTTTTTATTCAGGAATATTTCAAATTATTTCAAATCCACCCAGAATGGGTATTGAGGTTGGATGCCTGGTAACCAAATATATGCTTGCCAGACCTTATCCATGCATCCATGTACATGAAGCATTCATGCAGCTCATTTTAATTTTGGACACAGACAAGATGATGGCGAGCCAAGAGAATCAAGTGAATCAGCTATGCTTAAACAGTGTGGCCTCGGTTGATCCTACAGTGTTACAATCATTACAAATAACAGTGAAAAATGATAATCTCAGTGTGGATTATGTACTGTTTTGATCACCTAAATATTAGAAACAGGTAACTAAGTGGTCTCACATAGCATTCTTTTTTGTGTCTCTGTCTTATTAATAGTCTCGCTCATTTGGATTCTGTCTTAACTTGTATTTAAACCTCTTTGGACACTGTCTGCATTGGACTCCACTAGCCCAGTACTTTGAATTACCTTGGACTCAATTACTCAATAATACTCTTTACAAAAAAAGAAGTTAATTTCCCAATTTGCCCCTATACTAATAAGCCTAATATGCTGTTGGTCCTCGACATGCCACCAAAACAGTCCTGTGGGACCTGGCACAAAGACATTAGCAGGAGTCCATCTTTGAAGTGGAGCCACCATAGTCAACCTTGTTTATCCAAGACATCTCTCAGATACAATCAGATTGAGTTACTAGCCAAGGTTTCCCAGCAGAACAATATCCAGAGCATAACACTGCCTTCTCCAGCGTTGCCTTCTTCTCATAATGCCATTTCTTCTCCAGGTAAGTGATGATACATGTTGTAAAAGAAATCTGGATTCATCAGACAAGGTCACCTTCTTCCATTACTCTATAGTACAGTTCTGATGCCTAGATACTCATTGCATTTTCTTTTGGCAGTGGATAAGAGTGAGCATTAGCACTCTGACACAGCCCCATATGTTGCAATGCACTGTTTTCCTGCCACATTCCTGTTATAGCCAGCATGTGTGATTAGACAAGACAGGCTAGACTTCGCTGCCCATGCACAATATTTAGTCTTGGGCACCCAAGGACCACTTTTGGCAAGTACTAAGCACTGCATTCCAGGAACCTGCCGGAGATGTTCTGATACAGTCATCTGCATTTCAAGAGTGTACACTTGCTGTCTAATATAGCCCACCCCTTGACAGGTGCCATTGTAATGAAATAAACAACGTTCTTGTCAGTGCTTTTAATGTAAACAGTGTGTGTCTGTAAGAGGCAGACCTTTTGATCAAACAGGTTTTAAACAACATAAATTCAGACACATTTAAAAATCCTTTCCTTTCTCTCCCGTGGTTGTATGCAGATGATGGTTCTACATTTAAGAATAGCTATTTCTGAAGAGCCCTTGTGGAAACCCTTCTTTCAGAGTGCACCATTGACACAATTAATCAAGCATCTCTGTCTGATTAATAGGGATTGAGAGAGAGAGAGAGAGAGAGAGAGAGTTTGGTTTATATTATCAGAATAACATTGTAACATTGTATGTTTTGTTAACCTATTCTGCTGTGTACCAGCTCGCACTGGCTTAAAATCTGTATGCAAAACTTTTACCAACGTATCACATCAGCAACAAAACAAACAGGCAAGCCGCACTTGGATTGTCTTGAAGAAGTACCTCCAAAGACTAGGACCCAAAAACAGAGAAAACAGGCAGATTCAGACAACCCCCTACAGCAAGATTCTTTCCCCTACCCTTTTCATCCTCCTAGCAGCAACCTAAGCTTTCTCTGTTTTTTTTCCCTGGTGCAAATTCTGGATTATAATACAATTCTGGAGACAGCATCCAAAAAAAACGGTTGGGAAAGACACCATGTGTTCAGGTGGAATGCATGCTGCTTCTGTTGCAACGAAGAGGTGATAATGTATCATATATGTTAATATGCATGAACCAATTCTTCAAGAGACAGATGAAAGCATTTATTGACGTTTTAGAAAACATATTGGTGCTACAAGATTTGGCTGTTGCTGTAGTTCTCTCTTGCTGTTGTGATCAGAATGCACCTTTTATTCATGTTACATTATGACTTGCTCTGCACTTTTTAGATTGCAACAATTCACCAAAGAATACATGAAAGTATAGCTTTAAGCATTTGCAAAGTGTTTAATTTTGTGTTCCTAATGAAATGACTTGTTGGTGCTTTTATGCTGTTTTTTTTTTTTACCTAAATCAAAATACCAAAAAACCTTTCTGCAAATGAGATGCGGGAACATCAACATAATGAAAAGGTTCTCATAGGAACCATTAAATTGGTCAATTCTACATTAAGTGAAGAAACATTATTTTATACACTCTCTCTCGCTCTCGCGCTCTCTCTCACACACACACACAGCTTTGTAACACACATTAGTTAACATTAATAAAAATTCTTTTTAAAGAATATAAAGTTGGCTGGTTCTGTCAAATAACATCTTTTAATTCTTTTTTTATTTCCTTTTATTCTGTTTTTGAATTCCCCTGCATTCATTAAAGACAAGATTCTTGCACTTGCTTTTACATTTACAGCATTTGGCAGGCACAATTAACCAGAGCAACGTACATGGGTGCTTTGTAGTTCACAAGAAAAATGTCCCTCATGTCTAGACTCACAGTAGATAAAGATTTCATCAGAGATGGAGTGAATCCTCCACCAGGGCCCCATCAGATCACACAGATCAGACACGAACATATAGTCATTATCTTGAGTGCTCAGTGAAGAGATGAGTCTTCAGGGTTTCCAGGCTGAGATGTGAGAGTAACCAGGAAGAAATGAGAGAATGAGTTGAGGGTTGTCTGCATAAAACCCATATAAAGGAAAACCCATATAAAGATATATCACGACGTGAGTGAGTGTATTATGAATAGAGATGGGGGGAAGCACTGAGCCTTAAGGAACACAGTGGTCTTTGTTTGGCAGACATAGATTCTTTCCATGACACTAAATGTGACCCTCAAGGTAGGAAACTATTAATTGGCATGCAGGAACCAGAAGGATCTGGTTTAGCTGCTTTGGTTGCATGAAGCTCCTCAGTGACAGCTGAAAGTGCAGTTTCTGTAGAATGTGCTGCTTTGAATCCAGACCGGTCATGAAGCCTACTTTGTGTGAAAAATAAACTGAGTTAGTTATATGTGGCATGGTCCAAAACTTTGAAGAGGAAGGAGAGAAGAGATGGTAGTTGTTACTGTAGTTGTTCACATCAGTGATGTTGGGTGTGGTCTTTTTTAGGCTTGGTGTGACTACAACTGATTTGAAGATAGTTGGAACATGGCATGAACATGTTTTGATGCAACAGTTTATTATGTGAGCCATTTAAGGAAGAACATATGGTCAGAAGTGTGAATGGGATTGGATCTAATGGTGATGTCACTGAGTTGAAGGACATGATGAAGGAGCTGATGAATATTGTCTATGGAAAGTGGGGGTAATCAGGTAAACGGAGGGTGGCCAGTAGTTTGAGAATCGGGGAGATTGGTGCAGGTGCAGGAGAAGAGAGTTTGCAAGGGTTGGATGAAGATTCTTTGCAGAAGAAGTCATGGTGGTGAATTTAGGTAGATAAAAAAAGATTTTATACTCCATCTTCTTTCCGTTACTTTAAATTCTCTTTGGCTGTTGTATAGTACATCAGATAGACACGGTGAAGGATGTGAGCTGTGTGTCACCCCAGAAGAAAACAGACAAAGTTGGTTGAATGAGGAGTGGAGAGGAGAGAGTTGGTAGCCATTTCCACCATTGAAGGACAGGAGGGAGATGTTTCAGGCAGATGGAGTGAAGGACAGTAGAGGAAAGTGCTGGTGTGGAAAGGGAGGGAAGTGTAGGGTGGTTGGAGGTCTGGAGAAAGAATGTGAATGACAAAAGATGAAGGAGGGAGAGATGAAGAGAAGGGCATTACCTTGGAGGAGACTTGTTTAGGTAGAGAGCAAGAGATGATGATCTTGTTATCAACTGGGAAGTCAACAAGAAGAATGAGTGGGGAGCTGTCATCTGAGAGTGAACTGAGTTCTTCAGTGAAGGTTCCTTCTGGCCCAGCAGGTTGAAAAACAATGCTGTGGAGACAAGCTGAATGAGGTACAGCTACACAATGGAATTTGAAACATAAAGTGTCATTTGTGGGAGAAAAGCAGTCCTGTGCCTCTCTGTTTTTCCAGTCTTGCAGAGACGAGAGTCTGTGTTGCCAAATTCTCCTGCTCCTCCGCCTCCCCTGCCTTCATCCACATTACAGGATGTTTACTCACTAATCAAACTACATCAAAAAGCCTGGAAAATATAGCTTCCCATGGTATGAACCTTTGATATACATGCACTCTGGACATATGCGCAAATACACAGATGTAGGTTTGGGTTTTAAGGAAATAGCAATGCTGTAATTATAGATCTCACCTTATTCACATTCTAATCCCACTGCTCAACAAACTGCAAAAAATAAATGTCATTACAGTAGTTTCTAATGTGAAATCTGTACAGTTAAAGAACAAGTTCAATAGCGAGAGAGATAGAGACTGCTTTTCCGCTCACCCTCTAACCTCAAATCCATAGAAGCAGTAATCTAGAGTCTTCTAGAGAAGTCCTAATTTATCATGTCATGTGGAAAAACAGGACTTTTCTAAACTCTTTTCTCTGTGCTTTTATCAGAGCTTACAATATGTTTTGTAGAACGCTGGGTATGTTTTATACACACACACTCACTCACATACCTGTATGTATATTATGTTTGTATAAAACACAGCGAAATAAAAGATCATAAGCTCTTTCCTTTTAATAGCAACATTTGTTCGTGTTTCATTTGAGCATAACTTTTGTGCATTTGATGTTACACACAGCCTTTTACAACCATTTTTTCAATCAAATCTCTTTCATTAGCTCTTTTGTCATCAGTGTTTGGTTCGAGGTCAGTCGCACCTCCTTCCAGGCTTTTTTGTGATTTCTGGCAACATGCTCAGCTGTATAACAGCTGAAGAAAACTGTAAGATACTCAGTGTTGCTTATTATATGCAGATTTATTGAGGCCTCTATATGTGAATTCTTTAATCCCCTAACAACACTGTCTTTGGTAATTAGCAACATTTAGAATAGCAGCATGTAAGCATGCAGCACCATAACAATAGGAACACTGAGGCAATTATCATTCTGGGGAAGCAGCTGGCAGTGTCGACTATTTATTTATTTATACCTTTTATGTAAATAAATATCAAAGCAATCCCTGATGATAGAAAGCTTCGATTTTTCGCTTTACTGACTGCAAACATACCTTATTATGTAATGCTAATGCTCGTACTATTTGTGTTTTTAGCATTGCCAGGCCCAGCATTCATTTCCAGTCCAAAATTTGCTTCAAATTCATCTACAAAGTTATTCTCTCACAACAACATTTGCAAACTTGCCAAAAATTTGCAGGAAACTGCAAACATACAGATCCTGTCTGCGGAAGTACATGCTTTACCAAATGCTAATTCTTCATAAGCAACTTGTTTGTATGCACATGCACTAGCTTTACATTGAGCACTCCTCTAGTGTGTGGATCTCACATATGGATCAAAATGTTCACACTATCTTCATAAGGGATTTTTTTTTACTGTTGGGATGACTTTATCCTTGATTTCAGCTGTGCAAAGTAGATACACTTCCTCTGTGTTGACCTGTACTATATACACCTCCAGATTCACTTCAGTGAAAAAATAGATCCTTGTTATGCCACTGAAAAGTACATTTTCACTGCTGGTATTAGCTGGTTGTTAGTGTGGTGCGAAAATATTATGCAAGGCCCAGCCGTCACTAATAGAAACTTCATAAAATCAAACAAGACAGTATTAAAAATAGCTCAAGCAAGCTATGGAGAGATAGGCCTTACACGCTCCAGGAGTCCAAAAGGGGGTGTTCCACATGGAATTCTGACTGCATATTAATTCTTAGCACACTGAAGTCAATAGGAAATGATCAATGTTGTCATAAAAGCAGCTGTGTGAACATTTCATGATGAATGGACCAGTAGAAATTCTCCGATATAACTTGGAAACAAATAATTTCGAAGTTGTACAGTTGCTTTCACAGATGTGGGGCGATAAGTGCATCTATAAGAGTTTAGATAGAATTTATAAATATTGTTAGGAAAGCAGTTGAACCTTTGAAGGCAATCAACATTTCACAATGCACTGAGAAAGCCCAGCTTTTGACATTTAAAGCAAGTTTGTGAATTCTGGTTAAAATGTGCATATGTGACCTCAGCGGGAATCCATTTTGTCAAATATCTGTATTCTGGGCTGTTGGTAAAGCAACATTATCTCTGTGTGACACCAAATAGATTTATGCTGCACATTGATTTCTGTGAACTGTCAATGCGCTCAGTGTGCTTTAACAAAAGAACAACATGTGTGTGTATCAATGGCCTAATTATTGGCCTAAGTTAGATTTTGTTGATTTTCCGTGTGAAAATAAATACTCTAATTGTATCACCAAAGAATAAGAAAAACACTTTACAGAAAAAAGAACTGGCATTTTCACATCATTCAAAGGCAAACTAACTTTTGTTCGGACAAAATTGTCAGTTATGACAAATTGTATTTGATTCACAATATGTTGAACTGCATGCATAGAAATTATCAACTAAAATTTGCAGAAATAATATCATACTAAAGTTTGATCCCTGTTGGGTGTGTACAGTAATCTTGCTTTTCCTACAACAGTATGTACATGTCAGAGAAATAATCAGTAAGGGTTACATGTCCGGGCTTAACTTAACTTAACCTATGATATTTAAAAAAATATTTAGTATTGTTTCCAAAAACCTGCAGCCACAGTCACAAAACCAGCTAGTGATCCAACTAAAGTCATCCAGTCAGCTGTGATGAAATGACCTTTTTAATATCTTGAGATGTAAAGAAATATAATAGAAACAACAGTTTGTGTTGATGTAGCCAAAAATCTTCACCTTTTAATCATGCAGGTTTTAATTATGAAAGTTTTACTGTTAAATATGGCCTTCGAGAGAGGAGGGCTGTGTCCCAAACCTCATATTACCCCACTAAATAGCATAGTATGCACACTGTCAGCAGAACTGCATTCACTGATGTGGCATGCATTACAACAAAAAGTGAAAGCAGGAAAGTGCTTTGGGAAAAAAAAAGTGTGGATACTGTGGAAAACAAATATCGTATCATTTCTAAATCTTTAGTATCGATATATTGACAGTAACTCTACTACTACTATACTACTGATCTCTACTAAGTGCAACAACGGCCTCCTAACCATCTGTTTCATTAGAAATTCACTTAACTGTGTTACATATTCATACCCAGCATTTGTAAATAGTATATTTCATACTGAGGTTTTTCTACAGATTTCTATTTAATTTATTTAGACTTTTTATATTTTATATTGTTCTTGTCACTGTGTGTCTTTGCAGTCATGACACAAGCAGTTTCCTTTGGGATCAATAAAGTTTTCTGATTTTAATTCAGATACTGTAAACTAATAAAATGTACTGCTCTGTTCACCACCAGTAGGCTACAGTTGATCTGATGGCAAATTTACATTTTTTATTAGATTTCTTTGTAGCAGCAAATATGATCCTGTTAAGCAGTTTAGCATCTTAAACGTAAGCTTGATCTTTTTAGCTAGCTGGCTAACACTCAACTTATCATCTGCTATATTGTAAAACTGCTGAACTTCAGTGTTTAAGGGAAGACATTACACTCAATGAACTAGTTCAAACATTTTAGTTCGTTTAGTTATATTTTATTTCTGCATGTCAGCATTCGAAGATTTTTTTTACTCATTATCTGCTGCCCTTTCCAGCACACAGTTCCGCCAGTAATTTTCTTCACCTGAGCTCCCAGTTACTTATCATCACTGGTATTTCGAACTAGCAATCTCAAACCCAAAGTGAGGTGGTTGCACCACTCGAAAAGCCCCTGAAATGATCTGTCTATGAATGTTTCAAGAACACCTCAATCCCATATAATACTGTTATACAAACCCTCATCCAAATATTTCTTCTAACACTTGCATAACTCACGGTGTATTAATGACAGTATTGGACGGGGTCAAACCATTCCTTTTCACCTTAAAAGTGCTTGGTGGTAAGTGCTTTAAATGTATGCTTTGCCACTACAATTAGCTGATCTCTGTGCTGATCTGCTGATCTGTGTAGGTTTGGCTTGTCAGGTAATTGTATTGTCAGCTTTTGTGTTGTGTGTGTGTTTTGTCGCACAGTAGGGTTCTGAGTATTGAGGAAGCACTTATTTCTGCACCTGTGAAATAACCTTTAAGCTTGTCGGTGCGTGTGTGTGATGTTCAGTGTCCTTCATCCTTTTGTGTTGACACCTTTGTTTCACTCACGCACTCCACTTAGTCTGTTCTCTTTCTCGATACACCCCCCCTTTTCCGCTACCCGTCACTTGCGTCAAAATAAAGGGTCCCAAAAAAAGCTCAATCACTATGTAAGGCACTATGTAGTGAGTCAACCATTTTATAGTGGTGTCCGAAATTTCAACCATCAATTTCACCCACTAGTCTGTGTCTCTCTCTCTCCATCACATATGAATACATCTGCGTAAGGTCACGTGCCACTTTAAATGAAAAGAATGTTATAGTGGCAGACAATCCACTCCATAAATCAAAAGAGCCATATAACCCCATTTTAAACAATGAATGACATATTTCGTTATTTATTTAATGACATATTTATATAATTGTATATATATAATTTATATAATACTGGCACTCCAAACCCTCCATACCAATACCCACTCTATAGCTGCCACATCTACACACCTAATACTGGAAATAGACCATTATTAGTGAGTCACATATTTCTGTGCATTCAGTATCATTTTTTTCAAGAACATTAATCTTATCAGTTTAAAGCATAAAAATCATGATGGCTTACTGTTTCTTTCTGTCTCGCTGATATGATACTAAGTCTATGATATTTCAAAGATTTCGAGGAAATGCTAGGAACATTGTAGCTCAGGTCTTGAACTGCAGTGATATAACCCACACCATGCATTGGCATTTTCAGCAGCCTTTATGAGAAGCTAAAAGGACAAGGTTGACTAGTGGACTTTTAAAGGTACTGCGAGTTCATAAAAATGTTAGAGGCCCAAGAGACTTATGATAACCTCAGCGGTGCTACAACGGGATTACAGAAATTAGCGTGGCTCACAGCAGGTGTGCTTCTGTATGTCTATCAGGTATACAAGTGTGTTTTTAGGAAGGACCCCTATGCTGTAGAGGCTGACAGTAACAGTGCAGCAGCTGCACCCTGTGGAGCGAAAAATGACAGCTTCACTCCTTAATTCTCTTCACAATGACTGGCCTATTTATGTCTGTCTGTTTATCTATTTTTAGATTTTATTTCCATCTACCTAACCATATCTACATAACCATCCACCCATCGACCTATTACTGTCTACAGAACCCCCTGTTTATGTGCGTATCAGCAGTCTAACGCAGATTTAGACTGCGGTTTCAGTCGAACGCAGATTTTTTCGGAAAACTCCAACCAACATGCGTGGAAACTGCAGATATCCTCCTCGTTTTATTTTGCTTTTGTGACATAAACAACCAGCACAAGGATGAGGGGTGTGGCGGACGAGGCCTAGATGTCACAGTCGGCTGTACACAGAGATGGGAGGAAAATAACCAATCTGAGAATATTATTTTCTAATTGGCTTTTTACCTATACCTATGTACAGTGCATGAAAAAGTTTCTTAATGCTTCAGCATACCAATACACTTTGGACAACACCATACTTCCAAGTTTTTGGGCACAGTTTGAAAAAGGCCCTTTTCTATTCCAGCATGACTGTGCACCAGTGCAAGGTCCATAAAAGCATGCTTAGATGAGTTTGGTGTGGAAGAACTTGACTGGTCCACACAGAGCCCATCCAACACCTGAACTGGAATGAACTGGAAAGGAGATTGCGAGCCAGGCCTTCTCGTTCAACATCAGTGCCTGACTTTATAAACACTCTACAGAATGAAAGGGTGCAAATTCCCACAGAAATTCTCTAAAATCTTTTGAAAACCTTTCCAAGAAGAGTGGAAGCTGCTATAGCTGCAATCGGAGGACCAACTCTATATTGATCTCTATGTATTTGAATTCAATGTATCTCTGAGGAGAAATGTCATAAAACAGTTACTGACACTGATTTTGTCCTTCTCTCTATCTCTCTCCTTGTTCTTCAGGTATTGTGTCTCTAATATCCCTGGTGATGCTGTCCTATGACCGGTACAACACACTAACCGTGTATAACAAGCAGGGTCCAAACTACCGTAAGCCCTTGCTAGCAGTGGGTGGCTCCTGGCTGTACTCTGTGATCTGGACAGTGCCCCCCCTGCTGGGTTGGAGTAGCTATGGCCTAGAAGGAGCTGGCACTAGCTGTTCAGTGTCATGGACTGAGCGATCACCCCAGTCTCATGCGTACATCATCTGCCTCTTCATCTTCTGCTTGGGCCTGCCAGTGCTGGTCATGATATACAGCTATGGGAGGCTGCTCTATGCGGTCAAACAGGTGAGACTTTGTGTTGCATTGTGTTTGTTTACTGCCATGTGACCTTAATCAGTCAAACACAAAGAGGTTTCTAATACAACAGCATCTCTGGAGGGCTTTGAAAAGAGTCAATACTGCTTGTAGGGATGAAATACAATGAGGGTCTATATTCTGTTCTTCTTGCTGCCACAGCTCGGCGGAGAATAACATTTTCCTTCATTCAGTTTAGGCTGGCCTTGCTAATTAGTTGAGTTAAATCAGGTGTGTTTAATGGGGCAGAACACTGACATCCATGCACAGTGATTAGGTCCACAAGGACTGCAGTCTGATTCTAAACAGACTATCATTTCTCTTTACCATCACCACATCCATTTTATTTGTAAAGCTTGATTAAAAAGAAAAAAACAAACATTTTCCTGGAGCAAAAAGACCACACACTTTCACGTTATGCCCACCAATCAAATGTGTCCTGCAGCAAAAGAAATAAAGCTGTTAAAATTGGGTTATACATTCCCTGCACCACAGGAAAATCTGAGAAGATAATCATTTAAGACCAGCCTGAAAGCCGGATACCTTGTGCAACATCAGGGGAGGCAAATGGGTCTCAGCACTGTCATGATTATCATGTAGTTCAGGCCAGGCTTAAGTCAGTAGGCTGACTAGAATTCTACTACAAAATAAAGAGCATGAAAAAAGACATCTTAAAATCGTGACTGTTCAAGCTTTACTTCTGAAGCACAAAAAGACACACAGACTATACCAGAATGCAAGTTAGTGTTGGTTATTTGTTCATTCATCATATAAAGAAGATGCTGTAGCAAAATGAAAATATGACTATTCTGTTTAATGTTTTGAGCAAGATTTGCATTTAATTTTTGTTTTCTACAAGCTTAGAAGGGGGAAAAGGAAATGGGCTCCTTGCATCGTCGGTACTTAGTAACGCCACCTTTGGCAAGTACCACAACTTGTAAACATTTTTTCTTTGCAAAAGGCTTTTAGATTCTTGGGCCGCCTTGCATGCGCTGCTCTTTTGAGGTCTATTCCCAGATTTTCAACGATGTTCAGGTCAGGGTACTGTGGGGCAAAACCTTCAGTCTATTATGGATTCTGAGGTGCGGTTAAGATCATTATATTATATTTGATTCCAGAGTTTTCTGGTATTTACTTGAATCCATTCTACCCTCTTCTAGTGAAATGTGCCCTGCAACATTCGCCCGTGGAGAGAGAGAGAGACTCTTTCCATGAAATTCTACACTTTTTTCCCTGCAGATACATTTTGCTCATTGCGGCCAAAATGAATTTTATGGTGATGAAGCAAGCAAGGTTTTAACTTCTTAAACCATCATAAGGCTGGATAAGGGTGGAATATAGCATAGCATGTTTCGGGAGCGTTTCCTCAGTTGTTAATGTATTTAAGAAATGTGAGCTGACAGGAATGGTGGTGGTCAGTTAGAGCAGTGGTCCTCAAACCCCGGGCCTGTGGAACCGGTCCGCAGGCTGCACAGAAAAAAAACATGGATGTTACCCGTGTTCTGTTGTCGGCTCGTTGTTATGAAAATGCTGTTAATAA
>JBBPDC010000002.1:10799259-10844005 GCA_037974485.1 Hemigrammopetersius urotaenia | reverse complement strand
GGCCGGGCCGTGAAAATAGTTTCTGATATTAAACCGGTCCGTGACGAAATAAAGGTTGGGGACCGCTGAGTTAGAGGAATGGAAGACTAAGAAAATTTTGTGGCGCATTGTTCTATTGTTCATTGACACCTTCACAAATATGACAGTGTGCCACCACATCACAAAAGCACTTCTCTCTTGGTCTCCCAGACCTCAACTTAATCACCACCATTCATGTCAACTGACATTTCTTCACTGTATCATTATGAACCGAGGAAACATCTACCTGTAATCTCACAGCCTTACTCTGCTTTGAAGGCTTCAATTATGTTGTGCCTGACAGCTGCTAGGAGGAGCCCATAACTGCTGATGACTTGTAGAAGGTTTAAGTTAAGGTCATTAAGGACTGCACTAAGTCAAGGACTGTAGTAATTAAGCTTTGCAAATCAACTGGCCATTCTTAATGACTGCTGTGAACAAGCCATAGCCCTTACAAGCTAATTCAAGGTTACTTTGTCATCAGCAGCCGTGTACATGTAGTGTGATGAGACAAGGTTTCTCCGTGGACCACAACATATTGCAACATTTAACATTTAAACTACAGCAGAAACAATACTACAATGTAATCTAACAGTGTAGATGTAAACCTTCTAGAGTGATAAGTATTGCACCATACATATGATTTTGCACAAGAGGCAGTTAGCAGCATTAACTAAGTGTTTGGTAAAAGTTATCAGCAACATTTGCATGGAGCTCCTTTTCTGTTTTCCCTACACTGACATTGTACAAATCTAAAATAGCAATGATTTTTCCTAAAAGTTGTAAATCTTTAACTTTATGCTAGTGGAGATCAGTTCATCTTTTCCACTCTTAACAATTAACACAGCAGCAGAAATGTTCACCAGGAGAATGAAGTTTCAGTGTGACCCGACCTCGAACATCAACAAAAGGGTTCTGAATCTATTAATAATAATTCCATTCACTTGTATTAGATGGCTGGTGTTGAAATGCACGCTGGCTTTCAAAAATAATGAATCCGTAGGAATGAACTTACTGAAGTGAGTCACAGGTTAATTTACCACAAAAAGAAAGGTGTATCTAATAGAATAGTTCATCAAAAGAATTCCTGGAATCAATATTTCTGCTGGAATGTACATATAAAAAACAATCCAAATCTAAAGGCCTTTCAAGTCTCAGTATAAAGTCGGAGGCATTTTAATGAGAATGTGAAGTGGCTGCTTGCATCATTTTTCAGAATTAAGATTTCGGTCAAGTGCTCCAGAACTGAAAACACTGCACATGCCTCTGTTTATAATAGGACTTACGCAAGATTTGCAGGACATTTCTTGTGCAGAGCAGGTAATGAGCTGCATGGTCTTTTAATGACTTTTGAAATCATCTTTGAAAAACAACATGCCCTTCATACGTTGTCGACTGACATTATTATTAATATCTAATTTGATTATTATTAAACATCATTATTCTTTTCCTCCCTTTTGTTCCTATAATGGGAAGCTGACAGTGTGGAATAGATGGGTTGCTTGTGTTCTTGTAGGTGTCTGATGCAACAGTGATTGTTTCACAGTTTATTTCAGAACCAGAAACCAATGTGATCCCTGCATAGTTCATCATGAGCCTTGCAGCAAAGAAACGCAACAGGCTTTTGTGCACAAACAACCCTGCCCTTCAACCTGAACTGAATATTTTTTAATAAAAGAATGTTTCCATAAACAAGGAAGCTTTTTTGTACATAAAGTGTGAACCTCCACATAATGCAACAGATTCTACAATAATGTAAGGCATGAAATACATCTAAAGGGTGAAACATTATGCTGAAGGTTAAAGGTGAAGTTAACTTGCAGGACGGAAAGTATGCAATTACAAATAAGAAAACAGGCGTACGGACAGCACAAGAAATCTCATATTGAGACTTACCCTCATTTTCTCTTTTTCTGTTCAGGTAGGGAAGATTCGGAAGTCGGCGGCTCGAAGGAGGGAGTACCATGTGTTGTTTATGGTGATCACTACAGTGGTGTGTTACCTGCTGTGCTGGACGCCGTACAGTGTTGTAGCCATAATGGCCACGTTTGGTCGGCCAGGAATCATCACACCCATAGCGAGCGTGGTTCCCTCTCTCCTAGCCAAGAGCAGCACCGTCATTAACCCGGTAATATACATCCTCATGAACAAACAGGTAAGAGCACCTACAAAGAGAACCTACATCCTTATTCCCACCAGTGTCAGGCTTAATAAACATCATTAACAGTGACTTAAAAAGGAGTCAGTGCTCTGAAAGGGTGTCACATATGTAATCTCCATCTATATTATTTGAACACAGAAGATGTGATGATGAATAAGTGAAAGTGACCATTTGTCATACGTGAACACACCACAGCACACAGTGTGAACAGCACAAAATTCAACCTCTGTATTTAACCCATTCACCAAGTGAAGCAGGGTGCAGCCAGGAACACAGCGCCCGGGGAGCAGTGTGTGGGGACGGTACCTTGCTCAGGGTACCTCAGCGGTGCCTAGCTATCTTGGGAATCGAACCCAGACTTTCTGGTCGCAGGGCGAATGCCCTAACCACTAGGCTACCAACTGCCCCGATAACCAATAGAAATGCTGCAAAATGTATTTACACACCCTGTACAATAGCTTATATAAGAATTATATAATGGTTTGCCCTCTCCTGTAAAGTAGCTATATAGTTTATTGGAATAATTGGCAGTATTGGGATTTTTTAAATATTTTGTGATATGAGAAATGATCAGAAAGCCTGGCAAACAAAGAAGAACACCCAACTAGACCTATGTTCTCCTTTCTGCAGTTTTTTCTCTATAGGTCACTGGACTACTACCTACCTAAAGGTTAAAGTCTACCTGAGTGAGCGTTATTGTAGTGGTAGTTATTTGCAACAAGCCATTACAGCTTGACTGTTGTGAAACTAGACAATTGGACAAACTCAAAACAGATATACCTTAATTTGTGTGCTTTTATTTACATGTTAGAAAACAATTGAAATACACAAATTTGTCTAAAACCGGATTAACGATTTCTTTGTATTAACAAACAAAAGAAATGCCATCAAATGCATCCCATGGCTTTTAGAAATGAACTGGCTTCAAACTGCTTCCGTGTACAACTCAGTTAGCCTTCTGATATACAACACAATTACCAGGTCAGAGTTTAAAAAGAAGAAGGCTGTGTGGAAGAGAGAGAAAGAGCACAAGAGAGGAAGAGAGAGCGAGTAAGGGGGGTGGGGGGATTGATCTCGTGCACATTGGATTTGAACTTAAATTGGGGTTAACATACACAATGGCTGCTATAATTTGAGGGAATTGTGAATCATCCCATTTTTATACATAGACCTCCCATTTTAAAGTGCAGCATTTAGCTGTACCGACACTAGCTATCATGGGAGTTTTCAGTAACAAAAAGCTGAACGTTCTGGTAGAGAATCACTAATATTATCAATAATTATAAAAAAGACTGTTCATTTATTAGTTATAGATGGATTTCTATCACGACATCAGGACTTTTACATGAAAAAGGTGACATTATGAGCCTTAACCTCAGTCATCAGGTCCAAATGTGCTGGAGATCAAAGCTACAAACTAAAAATCCAGTCACTGTAGATCCATAGTGAACAGAAAGACAGCGGAAAAGCAAGAAAGAGTGACAGAGACAGAAACCCAGTACAGATGCACAGCACCACAGTTCCAGCACCGTACACCCAGAGTCCTTCACCCAGTAATGTTTGGCTCAGATCTTCTGCCTATATCCAACATACTGCATTGATAAACTCACCAAATTGTTCTAATACTCATTGCTGTAATACCGTTATCTAAAATGATAACTTGGTCATTTAAAGAAGGAAGTTAAATGTCCCCTTTTTTCCAGCTTAGTTGTTAACCTCCACTTAGAGATAACAAAGTATTTTATTTTTTTTAATTTTTTTTTTTACCACAAACAGCTTAGAAACCCTGCTACTTAGCATGCTGTATCCACTTTGCAATATACTAATTACACGCACAGTTAGTTCTTCATTTAGAACTGGAGTAAAAGTAGTCGTATAATCACAATGGCACAACGGTTTATGATAATAAAAAAAAAAAAAAAAACACTAAAAACCTAAACTCTAAAAATCTAAAAGGACAGAAATTGTTCAGCATAATGAACTACAAAGCTTTTGGGAAGCACAATCCAGATTTTATAAGAAATGTCCCAAACATCAACTCACTGGGGAAAAAATTCTATTCCTCTGAACGAAATAGGAAGGGAGCGGTTGCACCTCTTTTTGTGGACAATAGAGTTAGTCCTCAAGAGTCCTTGAAAGGCTTACGAGATAAGACATTCAGCAAGAAGTTACTCAGAAGTTACCCTTTTGAAGAGTGGGGGTGCAGAAAACAACAGAACCTGCTTTAAGACTGAGAAAGCCTGCTACTCACTGACCAGCAGCGCTGTCTTATCTCTGGTCCTCTAATACACTTTTGTATCAGGGAAGCAGGCAGAGAAATATACATCTGGATATGCTGAGGGCTGGTATGTAAACTGGATCATCATACCCATAGCACAGGGAATTATCAGAGTGGTGGTACTTAAAAATGAGCCTGCATTGTCTAATATTACCCACCAGAGTCCTGACCCTGCTACTATCCCCCCCAAAAAGTGCCAAGATAACACCAGTGGCAAGGATATCCTTCCTAATGAAGTGAAAACTAAATTGATTCTTTCATGTAACTCCATCAATTCACTTCAGTTCAAATAGATCAACATAAGGAAGTTGCCCATCATACTGGCATACTTACCTTACGCACAGCTTCAAAAACCCTATAGGAGTGAAAAAGTCTTTAGGAGAGCTGTGAGAAAGATGGAGAGTTTTTTTTTTTTTAAGTCTGCACAGAGAGGCCGCGTTTCATAACCTAATGTACACCTGAGTGAAAACATCAGAACAGTTTTGCTATTATGGTTCACAACAGCTACACACATTTTGTTCATCTCCTCTATTCCATACAACCACTACCGTTTGAGTCTTTTCCCCTCACAAACAAATGGCACATATTGAAACAAAGAATACTCATAAAAGACAAAACCTTGTACCGTCATTAAAAAAAAAAATGGAAAAAAAAATCCTACTCACGTTTAAGATCAAGACACAATGTAAAAAGTTAATTCAACAATTCAGTTCAAATAAAAAGCTTGAAAATACAAAGCATACAATACATGGAAAACTGTTCCTTTTTCATTCGCTTTTGAGTGTGACTCCAGGCATATTAAGCTCCTGGAACCGCAAGACATGGAGGACAACCAGAATACGCTGGTTTAAACATCACACAATCAATAAATCACTGCACTGATTATATTGCCCAAGGCCTAATGTCCAGTGATGGTTGAGCGCAAGGTCTCAAGAATCCAGCCTTCAGAGCTCTCAGGGCAGCACAGAATGGGCTTTACTCAACTGCTTGACAAAGTTAATTCAACTGTGGACAGGTAAATAGTTCTTTGATCATGCGATAAACACAACCATTAGAAAAGAACTGTTTTAATGCTAAAAGGTTTTACAACTTGAGTGACCAACAGGCTATGTGGGACCCAAGAAAAAAAAAAGAACACGTACGGCACAGCTCAGACAGCAGTCCTAGGAAGAGCGCAATTCTTTTCAAAGATGTTCAAAGACATGAGCAGCTGAGAAAAGTAGCAATACAGCAGTTAACAGAAATTTTGGTAATGTACAGTTAAGAGACCTGATATTACATTATTAATATGATCACTCGTCAAACTGTGTTCAGAATTCACTAAAGAGAATAAATAAAATGCTTTCATTCTTTAGTGAGAAGGTAAACGTATTATTTTCATGTACTACACGTGTGTGTGTGTGTGTGTGTGTGTGTGTGTGTGTGTGTGTGTGTGTGTGTGTGTGTCTAGAACGGACGGGCGACATTCAGTGTAACTGACTGCTAGTGTTCCTCAAAATGTGAGGAAATTCAAAAATCCATCGCAGGCAAAATTTCAATGAAAACACACAAATAAGTACCCCCCCCCACCCTCGTCCCCACGTTTGGCTAGACCATCACAGAGACACAAACACCTTCAAACGTTGTCACGGGATGGCTAGCAACAGCAAAATGACCAAGTAGCTAAAAACATCTTTCCTAGGAGAACCCTATTGCTACCCAATGACCTCTAAATCACACAAGGCTCAGAAAACGCAACTTTTACAAACGGTTCCTTAAGAGCACGCTTTCGTCTCTGTAGACCACTGTGCTCAGTCTTCTCTGTCAGGGGCTGTGCAGGATGTCGGGCAAACCCAGCTTCCAGCTGTCCCGGGAAGGTCCATGGGCTTCCTGTGCTAAACGAGGACAATTATTGCACCCTCCTCTACAGTGGTCCGAGTTCAGGGGTCACAGTGGATTTTGCTGAAGCCGGGCAGTGTGACCTTGCCTTTCCTCTTGAGGTTGTTCTCTGAGCCGAAATTGATCCGCTGAATGAGCATCTTTTCGTAGAGCAGCGGGTGATAAGCGCCCAGAGTGCACGCTGCGTCATAGTAGCGCTCGTGGTAATGGCACAAGTCTGTCTGCCTGAGCGACGGGATGTACTCATAGACATGGACCTCCTCACACAGGGACATCATCAGCAGGATGCCTGAAATACACACAAGGCTTGGTGATCAAATTTTGTTTGAGCAACAAAAATGTACATTCAGCAATTTTTGCATCTCTGGGGTCATTAGTTTTGGTACTGAGTCCAGTACAGTGCAATGACTTCTCTGCTCAAACACACTTCCTAAACCTGGTAGTCCACCACACAATTGAGTCAAGTGTGTTTGAGCAGCAAAACTGAACACATTGAGCTGGACTACAGCCTTCAAGTAACTTCATATTGCATATTTGTCGGACTGAAACTCTGCCTGAGCTTTAGAAAACAGACTCACTACTGGATATTCTTTGGCAGGATTTTAAGATAGAGAGCACAATTCACAGTTACACTAATTATAGAAAAAATGAAAATCCCACGCACAATAAAACTACCACCTCCTGTTGATGTACAACAAGGCCATGTCTTCCACTTTTGGTTCATTAGTCCCCCAGAACATAATTCCAAAAGGCCATTAAGGTGCTTTTTACAAAGGTGAAATGAGGGTCTTTGTTCTTCTTGGTTAGCAGTAGTGTTTGCCCTGAAACTCTCCCATGGATGCCCAGCCTCTTTGTATTAGTGGGATCAAGAAGGCTGACCTTATCTGAGGTGAGCCAGACCTGCAGCTGTTTAGATGTTTGAGTTGGACTCTCAGAGCCTTGTAACCTTTTCCAGAATGTTGTTTTTAAAAATCATTTTATTGGACTGCATAGTGCATTCCATGTTAAGACCTTTTAATCAACTTCATGTTACTGTACAATTTTTAGTTCCAGGTTTTAGAACAGGTTATGTTTAATTGATCTCAATTAGGGCTGCACGATATTAGGAAAACATGCGATATGCGATAATGTTGTTGAGTGTTGCGATGGCGATATCACATGCGATAAGTAAAAACTTAGCCTTTATAGTGTTAATGTTTTTCTGCTTTGGATTTGCTGGTAACAGACTCTAGATGCTGACTAGTCTATGCAGAAAAAAAAATGAAATGCAATATTTCCATTCCAACATATTTAAAAAAAAAAGAATTTACTTAAACAGAGCATTTTTATGCATCCCATAAAACATTTGAACCATTGAACATTGTTGAAAAAAATCTGAAAATATAATGTAAACATAATTTAATTTATAGTAAGTTCTTAGCCAGAAAAAAATAGCTAAAGGACCAATCTATAACAGCAGCACAGACGATGAAGAAAACTGCCCAGTGATTTTTTTTTGCCCTCTTCTCTGTGGTACTGGGTGAAGAGTTTTGGAAAAACACCATTTATTGCAGTTCAGTCAGTTTGGTCGATATGGATATTGCGCATGTTGATATCGCGATGACTGTAAATTTGCGATATATTGTGCAGCCCTAATCTCAATCATCAACTAAATTTGGTTAATTGGTTGACAACTGTATCCTTTTCCACACATGGACAGTGGGATAATCTTAGCAGCAAAGAAACACCAAAGACAACCTGTACTGTACACTGCTTCAATCCAGCATCCTAGGCACAAACTAATGTGTACAAAACTAGCCTTGTGGAAACACATCAGCTGCAAGACACTGAGTCATTACAGCACTACTGCTCCACCTGAATGATCAGCAGATTCAATGATTTCCCTGTACTGAGAAGAGGAAAAACTCTTAAAAGAAAAATAGACTCTAAATGCAGTTGTGGTAGAAAATCGTTCTTTTCCCAAGTAGAGAAAAATCCATGAAATGTATTGTTTAATGGACTGTACACTGCAATGACACTGGAGAAACAATGGAGAATTCTTTTAACTGCCAATGAGATTTATGGATGCTGTGGTGTGAGGTTTTCACACACTATTAGGATAAATAAGGAAGATACTCAATCTAACAGAAAAAAATCAAATGCTTAGTATACTGCAATGGTTCATGGCATTAATCTGCCTTGTGTAGCTTTAAAAACAGCATACTTTTTTGCTGAGTCTTTTTGCTGAGCTTGTTGCTCTTTTCTGGGATGGGATCAGTAAAGAGTGAAAGATAGTCACTGCAGAATATTTGGCTTTGGTTGGTGGATGTTACCTATTGTGAGAACCGTTTTCTGCACGCCTTTAATATATCAGAGAGCCCGAAACACACTAAGAGCTTCACTTTCTTATCTCTGACCTTGCTAGCATTAGAAGATACAGCACAGAAATAATGCCCATACACCTCTAATGGCTCTTTTTGTCTCTCTCCCACTGTAGTTCTACAGATGTTTCCTGATTCTTTTTCACTGCAAGGTAAGGTCTTTGCAGAATGGCCACTCATCCATGCCCTCCAAGACCACTGTCATCCAGCTGAACCGTGTGGTGCACAGCAACACCGTGGCCTGCACTGCACAAATTTCCACCGATCTACAGGAGCAGTGCTGCACCTCCCTGGACATGGAAAAAAGCAACCCCCCAGAGGTCACGTCCTAACGAGGGACCCCCCTTTCCACCTGTACCAGTGTGTGAATGTGTTCCTTGCTAACAGTGAGAGAAGGAGCTGGCCTTTCGTTATAGCTAGGTACACCGCCTTCTTCCTAACCTGAGAAAGCCCAGGGAGTCCTCCCTGTGAAATGCGTGTGTGTCAGTGCTCTACTCTGCCCCTGCACAGACTGTGCCTGGTACTCAGTGTAGATATTCCAGTCAAACCTTGTCAGTCCAACTCCTGTCTTGTGGCTTTACCTGGGGAGGTACTACAATTTTAGTGTCATTCATCTAGTATCAATATGCAGTGTCCATTGTCTGATAATTACTCATTGCAGAGTGAATGGCCTGCAATTTGCCAAACTAATCGAACATCCTCAAAGTAAAGGAGTAACAGGGATATGACATTTCGATCTGCGTTATCAGTTTTTTTTGCAGGTTGTGGTTTTCAAAATTATGCTTTGATCTGCCCAAATCAGAATCCCTCATCATTTACATTGCAAAAGGACCTTCCCTGGTAAACCTATTCCGGCTCGAATAATCAAAAATCTGTCCTTTACCATCCTATCTTTTGCTTTATGTGTGGAAGTATGAACTGCCACTGCCAACACAAAGTCGCGATATTCTTTCATCAAAGCAATTCCGATAAGATTCGAGTCAAATCACCAGGCATTCGGTAAAGAACTGTCTCCTTCAAATAATGGACAATGAATCAATCAGTGACTTCCCACAAGCATTTGAAATATGTGAATGTACTTGTGGATGGTGCGGCTGTCTAGTGTTTTATGAGGTATTCAGACAATGGCATCCTCATATGAACCTGTAGTGCCAAATATTCTAAATGAACAAACTGTGCATATTTGTGTGTGTATGTATGTGTGTAAAGTGTGTGATGTCATCTAGCTATGACTCACAACTGTGACAAGCAAAGCAGAAATTGTTGTGTATTAGTGCTTCATGGTTGTGTCTAGGGGGGGCGGGTTATGTGCAGTGCATGGGCCTGAAATGCAGGAATTGATTGCAGTGAAATTTTTCAGTCAGTTTGCTGCTCTTTGAAAATAAATACAACAAGCTTCTGGACCCGAAGCTCTGTGTAAATTTGTATATACACTTTCTTGATTGCTACGGAAACACCTGATCGTATGTGAGGAATATGCGTGGCACAAACAGAAGGTAGTTTAATCAAATAGCCACCTTCCCTTCCACAGGAGAACCAGTCAGACTTGCCTCACTCAGTGGCACTGATGATGTGGCCTGATCAAACAACATTATTTCCACAAAAGCAGTGCCCTTTTTCAGCAGGGCAAGACTTTAAAGCTCTGCTGGTCATTTCTTGGTGCCAGATACCTTTTAGAGATCTTTTAAAGACCAACAGTGTGTCCGAAATTGCACACTTGCACACTTTTAGTGCGCGATGTTAGTGAGCAAATGTTAGTCCGTCACTTCCGCCAAGTGCAAAACATTAGTGTTCCGCACTGACCCCCGGCAGTGTGCACTACAGAAGGTAGTGCTCAGTGCACCCTACGCACTACATTTCATTGCACTCACATAAGTGCGCGATTTCAGACACACCCCGTGCCTCAACAGGTCAGAGCTGCTTTTGCGGCACAAGGGACACCTACAGAATATTAATCAGGTGCTTTTAATGTTGAGGCTGATTGATGTTTATGGTCAAAGTAGTTTCCTGTGGATGACTGCCAATATTAATCAGCAGAAAAACACTTTATCACTAAAATGTCTAACCCCTAATGGTTACAGTGAAAGATTAAGTGAAAGTGACAATCTAGTCATACGTGAACACACCACAGCACACAGTGTGAACAGCACGAAATACTTTCTCTGTATTTAACCTATTCACCAAGTGAAGCAGGGGGCAGCTACGAACACAGCGCCCGGGGAGCAGTGCGTGGGGAAGGAACAATAGCAAACTATCCGTCGTTTTGTCACAGTTATTTTATTGCAATGGTGGCTATCACTATCCCTGTTGCAAAAATATGTTTGTGTATATGGGGCTGTTCTAATACTGCAAAAAGGAATAAGGATCGTGCAAAGGAAACGAATTCGTCAAATATTACGATTGAATTTAATTGATTAAATATTTGAAATTGAACCACGGTAAGCTTCAAGGTTTCAGAGATCTGCTGAAGGAACACGGAAAAACACATTTGTACTTCAACTACCCCAAGTAAATATCCTCACACCATTTAGGAAGCTGCCCTGAATATGCCTTTACAAAAAACAACAGAATTCACACGTATTGTCAGTGTCAGGTTGTGTTGGAGAGAGATAAGCTCCAGCTCTGATGAACTGAGGCGACAGAACTTTACTTCAGAGGCTCCAACTGCAGCCAGCTGAATTTTATCGGCAGGTCACGCTTCTCAGGGAAGGAGTGGAACAGATTTGGCTGCATCACACAACCGTTTTTAGAGTACAGCAAACTGGCAAGTTCACATTTTCTGCCTGAGCAGCATGAAGTCCTGTTCAAATTTGAAGAAACCAATGCCCAGAGATCTGATCCACGTAGCTTAATTTTATTCTGCGAGCGTGTGCTGGCATGTCTTGTGTTTGTTTGCATTGTGACTGGTGGGCTCGCATCTGCCTTTTCTTTGGCCGCCGACCAGCACACCTTTCGTACATCACTGAAAGCTCCGAGGCGCCATCTGTTGTTGCTGGTGTGGAATGGAAGGAGTCTAAGATGGAGCCAGGCCCAAGGGAGCCTGGTCAGGCACAGGAAAGCACATACAGCCTATCCTATTGAGCAGCAAGACAAGCCAATCTGCTCCACCTGTGTACATCCAAGCTGGCCAAACAGTCCATTCAGAGGAGAAGACTGTCAGCTACAGAAATCTACAGCTCAAACCAAAACCATCTCTTAAGGTCAACAATAAAAACGTCCAGCGTAGGTTAAATCACTGCAGGTAAAGGAGATTAAATTAGCCGTTTCCTGTACTATAATCAACTACCTGTCCATAACTACTCATAGTGGGTTTGTACATGATTTGTCAGGATTGGGTTCAAATTTCAGAAATGAGTATTTATGGATGGATAGGAAACGGGTAATTGACAGGAAACGGCCAATTTGATCTCTTTCGATATGAACGTCAAAACCTATCAAAAAACATTCTTCTTAATTAGACAGATTAGCTGGATCTGGAGTAGAACCCGGGTTATGGACATTTGTTCCAGATTAGTGGTTGTCGGTGGTTCTCTAAGGTCATGGCTAAGGGGGCTTTAGAAAGCTTTTTACTATTTTGATATTTATTAAACCTGTTTTGGCTACATGTAAAAAAAAATTGTAACCGTTTAATTTGTTCCCTCGTGTTTTTCTTTTTTAGTGTTTTTCAAATTACAAACACCACAGCACATTAATAAATGACTTATAAATGTCATACATCTACTCTACAAATTCAGCAACAGCTGCAAAGAAAGCTGACAAAAATGGACAAGACTCTGATGGATGGGTGGGGTGGGGGAGGGTTTGCAGTGGCACTCCATGAAAGGGAATCTGTGAACAAGTAAACAAGCGAGAAAGGCGATTGTCCTACCGATGAACCCTGAAGAGGGCGGGTTGGGCTGAATGTTCTCCAAGGTGTTGCCCTGGATCAGGTCCCATAGCTGCCAGATGAACTTGGGGTGCAGAATGTAGAAAGGCTGAGCGGGAAATTGCTTTCTGTGCTCCACATATGGAGTGAACAGGTTGTAATCTGGGCTCGAATACCACTAAAAACACAAACATATCAACAGCAGGTTACCAACACGTCCTTTGCCACTCTTTAAGCAAAGGTTCAGCAGATCGTTCCCTGGCTGGAAAAATGTATTACTTGAAAATGCAGAAAGCTGCCTCTTTAAAGCTGCCCTTTCTTCTGCAAAAAGCACCGGCACAGAAGGACCTTTTTATTCATACACTCATGGGGAACCTGCAGTATGCTTTTTTGTCATAAGAATCTTTGGAATCAATCTGAAGGCGATTTTTCTGCACATGAGAGAAAAGACCTTGAAAAATCTTTCAGAATATTTCAGATGTCTTTTCATTTGCTCTTTCATTCACAGGAGCCATTCCAAAAATTCTATGGCTCATTGTTCGTTCTATGCCTCACTGTTCATTCTGCAGAAAGTTCTTCCCAACTATGTTGCTGAAGTGTGCAGCATTTATAAACTGCTTTACTTTCACTCTTCTGTCCGGTTCATCCTAAAGCAGCTAGATGAGGATTAAGTCTGGCCACTCCATGTTTTCCAGCTGACCATCTTGTTCTTTTTTTTAAGGTAGTTTTGGCAGAGATTGGACTTATGTTTTGGGTCACTATCTTACTGTAGGATGAACCTGACGAACATACCATACTGCATTGCGCTACAGAATTATTTCCCACTTCTGGGTAACCTTACCATTTTTAAACCTCTCAGTTCAGCACTGTCCTTTGTACCATACTACTTCATACTATTTCAATTAAAGAAAAAGCTTGCAACACTGGGGTGTTCAAAATTTTTTGACCGGTAGTATCTAAAAGGCAAAGTTTGAAATAAAAGCGAGGGGAAATTAGTTTTCTAGAACATTTTTGTTATGTATTTATTTGCTAAGTACTGTACTTTCATCAACTTTTCTTAGGAAGAAATTTCTTTTTAAACCATGAACAAAAAACTCATTGTTTTGGGCAGAAATCCCCACAATAACGTGGAAACTGCAAATATCCTATTTGTGACAATAAATATATTTCGTTTTTTGGCAATAAATATGGATGTTTCCACATGAGGGAACTGCTGTGGGCAGCCTGTAGTCGAGCATTTTTTTCAAATTTCACACCAGGGTTGAGCCCCCGCACTCCAAGCGCAATTTCTCCGCGGTGCAAGCCCTCAGACACTTCAAACTCCAGAGTTCAATTGATCTAAAGGAGACCTTTCTAACAAGCCCACATTTGTATTTTTATCCCGAGGAGATCAAAGGTTATTCCCCAAAAACCATTCACCTCACTGCTGTGTCCCAATACTTTTGTCCCGCAACTTTCCGAGTTACATATCTCGGCGGGGAATTTAAATTAAAAGAGGCGAATATGGGTTTACCATTACATTTTCTTTAAGTGTAATGCATTAAACAGAGTTTAAAATGAAGTGTTCTGGGAGCATATTTGGGGGCATATTTAGGGTTTACACTATAAAAACTTGACAACAATGCATTTCTTTACGTTTACATTTATGGCATTTATCAGATGCTTTTATTCAAAGCGACTTACATTCCCTAACTACAGGGGGCAGTCTCCCTGGAGCAACTTGGGGTTAAGGGTCTTGGTCAGGGACCCAGTGGTGGTGCTGTAGACAGGATTCGAACCTATGACCTCTTGGTCCAGTGGCAAGTATCCTACCACTTTTTGTTTTTTTGTTCATAAACAAAAAATTTTTAAATGGTGACAAGGAAAAAGTAATCACACACAAAACATTCCAATACAAACGTTCTTATAAAGAACACTATGTCAGTCAGTACTGAAAACAATAATGTTCTATTGCACCCGGTAGCTTGAAAAAAATATGCCACTGGTTGAGAAGACTGTACTGATCACTTTAAGAGACCCAGTTTCCTTCACCATTATTAATGCTTGTAGCATTCAAGCAGCATGCATGATCAGGGTGAAAGAGCATCCTAAAATGGTTGTAGAGAAACTGCAGGATGGCCTGAAAGCAGCAAAAACTACATTTACACAGAGCTTGAAGAACTGCAATGGTTTACCAGGAGGAATGGGTCAGAATTCAACCCCAAAGCTGCAAAAAGCTAATTGCTTCTCACTGCAGATGCTCAAAGTTGTAATTGCCAACAGCGGCATTTTTTTCCACACACACACAGTTTATTAAAGTATAATAATACAGAAATACCTCTTACTCAAACTGCATATACATACACACTAGGGCTGTAACGGTATATGTATTCGTACCGAACTGTCACGGTACAGGGGTCACGGTTCGGTACATGATGTCTTTCAGAGAATACACGGTACGATGGAGAAGACGTAATTGAAGTAATACGGAATCACAGAGGGACCAAAAAGCGTAAGTAAATCATAAACCTGGGTCGTAGTGTGGTGCAATAGTGCCACCTACTGGCGTAACACTTACACATACATGGAAATATAAGCAAGAGTGTGTGTTTACTGGTTAATACACTGCTGTTTATTTAAAATAAACGAAAACAAACCAAGCCTCATTCTTTAGAACTTTCTGTTGCTTAACTTTGCTGTATCGTGAACCGTACCGAACCGTGACCCCAAAACCGAGGTACGTACCGAATCTGTGTACCGTTTTTTTTTTATTGTTGATTCAGTCACAGCTTATATGGGATCAGCTATAATGCTTTAACCCAAGCTTTACAGGCAATGTGTACTTAAAAATGAAAAGAATGCATCACTAATGTGTGCAGAGTCTAAAGGGTTATGTTGGGATTCTGAAGATTATGTTGGGATTCTGCAGCAATCCTCTATTTATTGGTTTTAAATGACCCTCCTGGTTACATTTTATTTCAGTATTTCCCACACAAAACAAAAGTTCATGTCAAAAGTGTATGTTATTAATGTCTGACTAGTCTCCTCAGGCACCACAAATGCAAGATCTCTCTGTGACACAGGCAATAGTGGTTCCCATTGTGCTGGCTCTCCTATAAATTCATTCCAATAATGAAACAGTAGCCCTTAACATCATGCTGTGCAGCTTCCTCTCGAGCTAAGCACTTACATGAAGATGGCTGATTAAATGTGTATTGCTGTAATGCGTGATACGATCAAGCTTCATGCGGTTAGGTGGGCTTCTGGAATTAAAGGAATGATGATGTTTTATTCGGTGTGTTACTAAATTGGAACATGTTTAAGAAAGAAATAGCGTTCCAGAACCATCTAATCTCAGACTAATCTCTATCAAAATGACAGGCATGGTAATTCATTAAGGATCTGTTTAATTACTACAACTGCTTTAGATCCAAGTCTGGTCACTGTAAGAAGACTATGTAATATAATGAGACTGAAAGGACTTGTAAGAGGTTATCACTAAGAAAAGACAAAGAATAAAGAATGACATTTTCTAAAATAAAGAAGCTGTTCTGAATTAGCTTGAGTATGGGGTGGAGGTAGCTCAGTGGGTAGGATACTTGCCTCCGGTCTAAGGGGTCATGGGTTCGAATCCTACTTTCAGCACCACCACTGGGTCCTTGAGCAAGACCCTTAACCCCAAGGGTCTTGCTCAGTAGTTAGGGAATGGAAGTCGCTTTGGATAAAAGCGTCTGATAAATGCCGTAAATGTAAATGTAAATGAGTAGTAGAAAACGCAACAAACCTATATACTGAATTCTGCAGCACGTATAGAGAACTTTGAAATGTGACAGTTAGCCTCAGGAGAAGAAAGGAAGCTGTGATAAAGGGCAAATAATGACTTTTTATATGCAGTTGCTGGGGCTTTTCTCCACATGCTAGTCATTTTTTGACTGGAAAATGAAATAAACAAAGGGGGATCTCTGATTTTGGACAGAAGGAGGACAAAAATAAAGAAAAACAAAAACAAAAAAAAGCAAAAAACATTGATTTGAATGACATGCAACGTGTGCGGTATCTGTATTCAGAGAAGAGGACCATCAGTACGTACTTTGTGCAGGTTCACAGCATAAGGAGCAGGGTCCCAAGCCACCAATGTCACATTCTTATACAGTGAGCTGGTGTTGAAATGGTAACTGGGGATGGCCATGATCTACAAAATAGAGGGAAAACTATAAATACAAATCTCACGTTTAAAAAAAAATCTGGGTTTCATCTCAATAGGCAGAGCAGCATCACTGAGGAACATTTGAATCACACATAATGACACATTTATAAACAAGACACATCTGAACACGCCTTCACCTCAAAGTCAAAGTGAACTTTGTCATTTCACCGTATACAAGTATACAGGGAAAAGGAATGGCGAGAGCTCTATATACGTGTGTGTGTGTATATATATGTATATATTAATATAGCTTAATATAGCTTACCCATTTGCACCAACCACAGGTTACTATATATTGTCTGATTACACAATGTTTTGTCTTGTCTGTCTATATTATTTCTAAATCTTATTTCTTCTATTTGTATATATACTGCAGATCTTCTATTGCACTAAGTATTTGTATATATGCAATAGAAGAAATAAGATTTAGAAATAATATAGACAGACAAGACAAAACATTGTGCAAGACAAAAACAGTGCAATCAGACAATATATAGTAACCTGTGGTAGGTGCAAATGGGTAAGCTACATTAATATAAACATATATATACACACACATATGCAGTAAAGACAGGATTCATCATTTGGATCTGAGTTAGACAGAACACCTGAGAGTTGATGATGCGTATGGTGGTCTTGTTTCCCACGTCTCTTTCGTAACCTTTGGTAGGGGCTGAATTAAACCTCAGGACTGCGTCATGGGAATCTAAAAGAATGGAACCAGAATGATATCTGTAACAGTACAAACTTGACGAATAAGAGTTAAACGTTTATTAATGCACGATTCAAGGACAGAGGTATGTGGACACACCTTCTAATGAGTGTGTTTGGATATTTCTGCCATACCCTTTGCAAACAGGTGCAAACAGCCAGGAGATCTCCATGGATACCATAGATAAAGAATGGCAGTACTGTCATACTGAAAGGACTGGTATGGCACCATCACCATTAACTCCATGGTGCCATTGACTGAACAACACCAACAACACTGAAAGGGCTGTTCTTGAGAAATGGAAACATCCAAGAGAAAAAATAGCTCGGCTGCAAAGTGGCCGTCCAGACAATCAGGTCTGCTGTTATTATTACACCTCATCTCAATTACTTCTGACAATCCCATTATTAAAGGTGACAGCAATCATTTTTATAATCATATGTGATTTTTTATTATTGTTATTAACCATATCTTCTCTTTGAAATGCCATTTCCAACAAGCACAGCTTCGTTCTATTTCAAAGAGATTTCTGCATTACTGGTGCAGGAGTCAGGACAACTTTGTATTTATTTAATTTAAAATTTCTAAATACTTAAATATCCTAATGTTTACTGTATGAAATATAACCATTTTTTCAGTAATTAGTGTGAAGCCCTTATTTTTACATGCTTCTTGTAAGAACCACGCCACCACCTTTCTAAAAAAAAATAAACACTGTGTAAAGACCATCTGTGCATTACCTGCCTGAGGACCGCTTCTTCTGTAAATCTCACTGGTTCACAAACTCACTTTCCGAACAAATGTTGGTGCTATGTGGCTCCATCACAGTAACAGCCAATACTGGGGTTTCTGTTTGTTTAAATGGGACATCCTCAGACACTGCCCAATGCTGAAATTAGTATAGTGTGCTGATTTTGCATGCAAATAATTTCAAATAACATTAATTTGGTAAACATGTCTTTAAGTAGCCCAATGTTAACATTAAAATGATTAGAGTGGACAAACTAAACTTAAACCGATCCTATGATTGGGCTCAATGTCATGTCAATAGGCTGATGGAAGCATGATAGATCCCACACTATACTGGACACTGGGTCTCCAGGACCACCACTCAATACTCCCAACATAGAATAATGCTTTATAAAACCTTATCAAATGCTGCTTTCCTTTTGTCCACAAGGTGGCAGAAGAAGACTGAAGAAACCCCCAAATAGACTTGTGAGATGGAGGGAACTGTAGAAATGATGCTTGTGTTTGCAAGTAACAAACAAAAAAAAAAAAAAGATCGGACTGACAATTAAATAATCATGGTCACCTTCATACACACTTCACTAAATGACAATGCTGATCAGGTTTTCAGGTACAACACCGCTTCCTCCCCAGTCTGTGTGTGTGTATGTGTGTTTGAGACATGGTAATACTCTTCATTGGGAGTATTCCCATGTCTGCTCTTGGCTGTGCCGTTGTGTTGCTGGCTCTCCTGCTTGTCCTTGAGTGTTTTTACATTCAGGATAAGCCACTGGATTGGCACTGGTCATGGGAAATGCTTAGAGAGAATGGCTTCTGAGAGCAGGAATAATGTGCTTTGGTGAGATCCGGTCCAATCAGCCCATCTGAAGGTTCATCCATGAAGGGAAAGACTAATGTCATTAGAATAAGTACAATAAATACGCTGAAGTGGGTTTATGTGGGCAGAAAAATAAATGAGCAAGTAATATGCCCTTTGTGGGGTTGCTTAATAAATAGTCACTGGTAGACAAGACTATGTTTGTTTGTTTTCTTGTGTGTATTCCAGGACTGTTTTACTGCTGTTTTACTACTATCCAAAATCTATCACTGTTATATTATTGTAAAAAAAATGACCAATTAGTTTGACCAGTAATCAAGCATTTGGGCAGTTTTACAGCCAAAGAGTATAAATCTTTCAAATGATTCCAAAATAACTCGCAATTTTGATACTTTTTTTGCAATTTATTTGCAGAATTGTAAGCCTGCCACGTTAATGAGGTCTGCTTTCATTTATTTGATCTGGTTGTAGCTGTTTTTCCCAGTCATTCGATTTCACAATAATATTCACAACAAACTTAATTTTTGATTGTTCTGGCAACAGCTTTAGAGGGTAGTGGTAACTAATGTTCATCTGAGCTTGAACTGTATCAATACAATTCAATTCAATTTTATTTATATAGCGCTTTTTACTACCAAGTTGTCACATTAGCAGCTTTATAGAGTCCAGGTCCGAGTTCTAGTGAGTAAGTCAAAGACAACAGATGCGAGGAAAAACTCCCTCAGCTGGAGGAAGAAACTTCGGGAGGACCACAACTCAAAAGAGAAACCCAGCCTCGTCAGTTCAGCCCAGAGAGAAAGAAAAGAGTGTCTTTATGGGGATAAATAACAAGAGAAGGCCTTCATGAACAAGATTATTGATAGATCTACGGCGAACAGATTTGGAACCAGTGAGTATCCATAGAGGTAAATTTTGTTGGAAGAGTAATTGAGAGTCTGTAGTCCATCAGTGGTCATATATGAGCTATTAAGTATCGAAGCTAGTAGGCGGAGCTGTAGAACCGTAAATAAGATATACTGTGGTATTTTAAACTCGCTGTGAATGTCAAATGTATTATATGGCCATCTAATAAACACTCAAACACATTCTGATCATTTACATGTGGGGCTCACTGGTTTGTGGTGTGGCAACTTAGGTGTGTGCGCAGATAAATAACTACCATACGAGAAACAATCAGTTGAACAACAATCAGAGTACAGATGAGTTGTAACTGCTTAGTAACTACTGTACTACAAATGCACAGGCATCCATGAGATACACAAACAGCAACCCCTTGTGGACAATGTTTAGCCAAATACTGGCTTTATAAATACATACTGCTATCTCATCCTGTCAAACTAAACACTGGGAAATAAAAAACGAAAAACACTTCTTTACAAACTGTTTAACTGACTTTTATTAAGTCAGTTCTAAATGTTGCATCACAGATATACATTACTGTGAGCAGGAAGGACAAAGCCTGATAAGCGATGACTTGGCTTTTACCTTTAGTATGGTTTACGGAAAGAGACACGGAGACGTCGATAAACATCTATATCACTGAGGCGTCTTGCTGCTGGGTGTGACGAGTTAACTGATATCCTTCTTGAAAAAATGTCAAACAAAGATTTCAATGTGGGCTTCTCCGGCGAACTCTGCCCTTTCATTACATTTTACATAATCTGCTCTTTAGGAAGAGAAAGAATGATGGCCTAATATCAGTAAAGAATTCTTCCTGAAACTGCATACCCGCCATTGAGCAGAGGAACAAAAAAAGAGCTGGGCCATCACCATGGAAACACTTTCACTTCCATTGCCTATTGAAATGCCACTCTGCCACAGTGGATGCCAAAGCTGGCCAGATTTGGGCACGGTTTACCCGGCGACCCTGGCAGTTACATAATAGCAAAGGGCATGAGGATCCCACACTCACAGGCAAAGCAATGGGCATCACTATGGCAACTAAGAAGCCTAAAGCCAGAGGATCAAGAAGAGAAATGCCAAAAACAAACCAGAACTAAAGGATGTGAAATGGCATCGCTGTTGGTTTCTTTCGTTGCTACTTGCCAGACAGAAGTGAAGGGAGATGGAAAATGTACTGATGGACACTCCGTTAAGCGATTGCCTGAATGATGCAGGTTGATGGCAGGCCCTTACAGAGACCCCCTTCTGTGCGGCTACATCAGAAACAAGGAGCACAAGAACTGCTTCTGCAGTAGCTAGTGACCCTCATGGTCATGGAACACAGGGGAACACATTTTTACTGTACATTCCTTCAATCTCAGATACTCTTAGCCAGACGCTGTCAGTCTGGGGTAATCCTAAATGTCCTGTATGTTGGGGGATAATGACTGAAAAAATCCCATATGTTAGAGGTCACACAGATTTATATGATTGTATATATAGGTCTCACATAAGGCACTTTATATGGAATAACTCCTGACTTCATGCCATCACATGACCAAAATCGCTGACAGGAGAGAAGAATAGGTGGCTGAGAAGGTCAAGCAACTCTGTGGATGAATCCTTGTGGTCCTGTATGCATACACTACATCTTAGATCCTGAATATTGTAGTGTTTGATACAGGACTAAAAGCACTTTGTTGTTACTGGTTTACATTCTCATTTTTGTAATTCCTGCAAAATTTCCTCTTTCTAGATTTGCCATGATTATAATTCTTTTAAATATTAAGGGTAATCTGATGCAAGGCCTGACCCAAATGAAAAAGTTGTGACCTTTTTAGTTACCGAAATTCTAGTTCAGTTACCTAAATGTTGAATGGTAAAGGATCAAATAGAATCACTAGTTTTTAGTTCACTGATGAGTGTCAGCCATACAGACAGAATCCACAACTTTGGATGTTGATGGTTTCCCCTCACATCAGAGGTGACTTTTGTTATTATAAACCACAAGCTACAAAAATACAGGTGCTTTGTGGGTGGGATTTTCACTGACATTTCATAGGCCCACAATAAAAATAACATGTGACCTTAATTTAGGGTGAGGTTATCACTTACATTGTACTCTTCAAGGTTGTTGAGTTTATACAATGAAGTCTAATGTCAGAACCAAACAGTATGTATATCCAAAGCCCCTGCTCCACACATCCGTTTTATCAGAACACTAACATTTTACTTTCAATTTTAGCCAAAACACACATTTACAGTCTAGGACCATTAGCATGTGATGTAGTGGAACCAAAACACTTCCTCTATTTGAACAGCTTCACGATGAAAGGACATATGATATCCCGCACAAGGAAAGGGCACTGCACTTCCACTTCCGCTTTTCTACTCCTTATCTCTACTCACCGATCTCTTTGCCCAGGCCAGAGCGGAGAATGGCGCCGGCTGAGGTGACCACAGCACAAGAGCGCAAGCTTGAGCTGTAGAGTTCCTCAAGGGCCGAGGGGGGAACAATTTTCCTCCAGCCCAGTGTGGAAAAGGGCAGCTCATGTCCATCCAGCGTCCTGACCCTGCCTCTTCTCTTCATCTCGCATAGCACCTGCCTGCTGCTCTGCTTTGGCCTTCGCCGCCCCCTGTAGGCCACACCATGCTTGTTGTCACTCATGTATTCCTTCATAGCCCTCTGCAGACGTGGAATGAGCATGCCAGCAGAAACGCTGCCCTTCCACAGCTGTTGGGCTACAGACTTGGACTTGGAGAAGTAGTATTCTTCCTGATCTGAATCTTCCCACTGCTGGGCCCCGACTCTTTTATTCAGAACACCGTCGTCCTCGTTACCGTCCTCCTCCTCTCCTCCCACCAGGCCTGCAGAACGTGAAGAACACATCAAATTACAACTTCGTTACTAAATATTGACAGTCCAGGTCTTATTCTAACAACACAAGAAGCATTATTTCAATGAACAGCTAGAAAATAAGACCAAAACTTTATAAACCCTGAAGACTGAAATGTTGCACCATTACCTAAATATTTGAGGTCTTCACATTGAGCCCTCAAAATGTAACCTTTTTCAATGCTATGTCTTAATGTTGACGTGGCACTGAAAATCCCATTATGCACAAGAAGCTGTAAAATTACATTATCTCTGTAGTGGACACTAAGGTAACCAAGGCAAATCCACTCCACCCTTCTAACTGTAGGACAGTCTGTAGTCGTAGCATGACTTTCACACCAAAATACTGCACTTGTGAGTGTTGAAAAAACTGACGCTCATGCCCATCAAACACTGCTACAACTGAGAAATCTATAAATCAGCAGCTAACCTCCCAGACACTATGAAGTCTCTGCTTGCTATGTGTTCTGGCCTCCAGACCTCGGCGTCACTTGATGCCACTGGCCAGGGGAAAGGACACTGTAAGCAGTGCACGAAGAAGTGGAAGCACGCCAAATAGATGGAGGTCCATGCTAGACTAAACACCTGTACGACCCGGGGTTTGTGTGCGTTTACATGAACACTTAATGGTATAAGAACGCTGTGCTGGTCTCTAGTTACTGTGTATCTACTGTCAAGTATGTTAACAGTTAAATGTAGATCGTTTTATTTACTACAGGAATTCACCATCCCACCAAGCACTATTGCAAACGTGATGGACGAATGTTGCTGGATGAACACAGCTCTCAGTGAGCTTCAAAACCACCCAGACTAGCCATTTGGCCATTTCCAGCATATAGAAAACTTGTCAGACATGCCAAGCCCCCTCTGAAGCAGATGAAACCCTGCTCCCCCAGGAGCTGTCTCTGCTCTTCAGGACTGTTTTGAGCACATGTTTAAGAAAACTGTCGCTATACCAACCTGGAGTACATGGTGTTGGTGACAAGCTACATCAGTAAATGCATTATTGTCTCCAAGACAATCAACACCCCCCAACCAGAAGCTGTGGACAATGGCAGAGGTGCACATGCAACTGAGAACAAGATACTGCCCTCAAGTCAGTAATGGCCAAACTGTCCTGGGCCACCAGAGCAGCAAAGGGTGCATGTGCTCAAAAATCCACAGCCACTTCCATGACACTGGAAACACATGTTGCATGTGGCAAGGCATCCATGCCATCACCAACATCAAGACCTGTATACACCTGTGTACATTCCCTCCTGATGCACTCAATTACATCTAGGCACAGTTTAAGGCTCAGAATGACATGGCAGTGAGGAAGACAGAAGGCCGCTAGACCAGACAACATTCCTAGCCAAGTGCTCGTAGGATGTACAAACCAGCTGGCAGACGTTCTCACAGACATCTTCAATATTTCCCTGAGTGCCTCTGTCATCCCAACATGCCTCAAAGCAACTACAGTCGTCCCTGTGCCCAGGAAGACTTCTGTGTCCTCAGTAATTAACATCCCATCAGTCTCATAGCCATCATGATGAAGTACTTTGAAAAGTTTTCCATGAGGCATATAAAGTCACAGCTGCCCCACAAACAGCCCTCCCTGCAGGTTACGTACTGTTTCAAGAGTTCAACAGGTGATGCCATCACCACCACTTCACCTAGCCCTCACCCATATACACAAAAAAAGATCAGCGCATGCAAATGCTGTTCATAGAGTTCCTCAGCATCTGTTAGGAAGGCTCAGAGTGTTAGGCCTGAACACCTCCTTCTGCAGCTGGATCCTGGACTTCCTGACTGGGAGACCTCAGTCAGGACTGGCAGCAAAATCTTCTGTTCCACTACATTAAGCACAGGGGCCTAGCTCAGTTCACAGCTGATTCCACGACTGACCCACAACTGCACAGTAACGCACAGCTCATGCCACAACAATGACGACACAACCATGGAGGGTTTAATCAGCTGGAACAATGAGAGAGGCGTACGAAGAAGAGGTACAGCAGCTCACAGGCTGGTGAAAAACCAAAAGCCTGTCTCAATGTGGACAAAACAAAAGAGGATGGTTACTGGAGAGCACACCTTAATCACTGAACATCACTGGTTCCTCTGTGGAGTTTATCAAGTTTCAGAGTATCTTGTTTCTTGCTGTTCACATGTGGACAACCTCAGAAGGACCCTCAATACCAGCTCTATTGCCAGAGACCCCAGCGGCTGAACCATGGCCTGTATTGGGAATTTCTATAGGACAGCGGAGAAGATCTGGATCCTTCTCCTCTCCGTCACAAACTTATAAACTTCCAGTCAAAAGTCTGGACACACTTTCTCATTCAATGATTTTCTTTGTTTTTATTTTTTGCTACATTGTATATTAATATTTAAAACATCATCTATTTGTTGCCTTCTTAATGTGTTTTGGAGCATCAGTTGTGATGGTTGGGTTGGTACACAGTTAGTATTTCACTACGGTTCTACTATACATTATGGCAAGAATCACTTAACTAAGTAAGAACCGAACAGTATGTATATACATTTACATTTACGGCATTTAGTAGACGCTTTTATCCAAAGCGATTTCCATTCCCTAACTACAGGGGACAGTCTCCCTGGAGCAACTTGGAGTTAAGGGTCTTGCTCAGGGACCCAGTGGTGGTGCTAAAGGTAGACCTCTTGGTCTGGAGGCAAGTATCCTACCCACTGAGCTACCTCCACCCTCTATTATAAAACATATTCTGGTTTGTTTAACTCTTTTTTTATTCACTGCATAATTCCATGTGTTGCTTCATCATTTTGTTTGTTTTCAATGTTAATCTACAATGTAGAAAATAAAAAAACTAAGAAAAACATTGAATGAGAAGGTGTGTCCAAACTTTTGACTGGTAGTGTACATCACACACTGCATCAGTAAAGCCCCCACTTACACCCTTCTCACACCCATTCTGTATTATTTACTAAAAATGTATTATTTTATACTTTTTTGCTACAATGTATTATTTCTGCTATTTTTGGCACAGTTTGGTACTGTTTGCACAGTAAGTCGGTGACGTCTGGAATACTGTATATGCCATTATACTGAATTCGTTCACACTAGTGCCGCTACTTTTGTCTGTTCTAGTTGCACTGTTTATTGTCCAGTGCTCTTCTATTGTATTGTCTGCTCTTATGTTTTGCACGTTTTCCACTGTGTGCTGTGTATTCGAATTATATCACCTTCACTTGAAACAGAAGCTTCTTATAAAGTATAGGTCTCTGAATGGCTGTGTATTGACACACATGCCTGTCACATGCTTTGGATTTTATTACCGTGTCTGGTGATCAGTGTAAAAAATACCCATTCCATTTACTTCCTTAAGTAGCTTCATTTTTGGAGCTCAAAGAACTGTGTGTGGGGGGAATGCTCAGAATTAAAGTTGTTCATTTCATCTCAAATTTCAACTGAAAAATCTTAGATGAAATATATTAATATCTAAAATGTTTGATATTGGAGAGAAAGTTATAGCACAAACGGATTAAAGCAATAAAATACAAAGTTGTCTTGCCTTTAATCACCATCTTCTCGTATAATTTCTCTGCCACACGGTTAACATGATTCCCCCAAATGGGTGAGTAATTCAGGAACACAGGGACTGGTAAGAGGGTTATTACAGATCTGCTTATTACAGCCGTGTGTGATACCAACATAAGACAATGGGGTGATAGAAATTACAAAGGATTTACTGTATGGTCCTACCTCCTGCAACTTCCTCTTCTTCTTCCTCTAGCTCCTGATTAGGTAAATTTTGAAGATTGTCTTGTCTCTGACGTTTGTAGGTCTCCATGCCCACATCTTGGGTACCAAATGCTGACCATGCAGCCAGGCTCTGGGGGTCAGGGTAAGGATATGCCTCCTGGGGCTCACTACTTGGGTTCTGCTCCAGGCTCTGCTCCAACTGGGTGCTGGAGGCTGCGGGGCCAGAACCGGTGGGTGGTTCCAGGCGCGAGGCCATGATGGCACGGGGGTTACCCCGTACTAAGCTGAGGCGGTGGGTGTCGGTGTGTGAGAGAGCAGCTGCCGAGTGCGGCTCGTCCACCCTCGTCTCCATGAAGTATGAGAACAGGGCCAGAAAGAGCAGCACCCAGGTCAGCATGAGGCCCAGGCCCAGCCGCCGCCATTGCTTCAGACTCGTCTTCATTTAGCAGCTCCTCTGCGCCCCCCACACTGCACTCCAGAGTCAACAGGAGAGATCAGCAGGCCTGGTGGAGAAACAACCAAGAACAATGATCACATGTCTTCTCAGCGCAAACGCGCACCTAATTTGTGACTTCATACTGCGCGCATAACCCCAACACAGACAAAATTATATACAAACATAAAAAAACGTGTCAAAAGTTTAGGTTAATAAAATCTCTATGAGAGAACAGTGCAAAACATTTGATAATAATCTTTTACGGAACATTCTCTCTCTCTCACACACACACACACACACACACACACACACACGGTTCCGCAGTGGTGTCACATGATTCAATCTTGCATTCTGATTGGCTCTCAGAACCAATTAGCCTTGTTTTTTGCTGCCAAACGGAAGTGGCGTTGAAAAGATTTTGCCAACATAGTGATATTTCAGACGAGGTGGAGAGTGGTATTTAATGTTTTTTGAAGCAAAATTATTTGATTTACATATACTACGTGTTGAGAACATTGTTATTTCATTTTTGACTGAGATGGCATTTAGAGGCTTTATATATATATATACACAACTAAAATGCATAAAAGCAAAGGCCTACAGACTTATTTCATTTAAAGTATATAATTACCATACAATTAATTTTATTCGCCCAGTTTACAGTGTGTGTAAAGAAGGATTCGGTTTCTCAATTTTACACTTTTTTCTCAATACGTGTGTAAAATTTTCTGCTAGATTAAATTACATTTCAACCATGTGTCAAATTAAGGCGCAACGGTAGCTTTTAATGCCTTGTGTTTCTTATACCATTATACAATGTTTTTGTACACCATTCAAAAACCATAAAACACAAATTGCACAAAAATAATAAGGCGACCAACTGGATGTTTTGAACAAAGATCTGCCAATTCTGACTGTGTACTAGCTTTAATTTTTGATGCACTGTTTTGAATGTCTCCCCACCAAGTCCCACGCACTCCAGCCCCCCTGATGCTACACTGAAACTGTAACACCATTAGAATCAGTGTAAAGAAACCCCTGACTCATGAGATTTAATGTGACATCCCGGATGCTCCAGTTTCTCTTAATTTTTTGCAAGTTCCTATAATAGTGAAGTTTGAGAAGTGGAGACCTATTTACAGGTATTGTACAGACTCAGCGTGACTGAAAGCGCACTCAGGCGACATGAGGCTGTAAACACACACGGTACACACTCACTGTGTCCACTGCTAAAACCAGGAAAAGCACTAACTGCAGCATTTCTGTCTCCCCATCCTGTTGGCTCACTTATGCTAAGAAAAGGATTCCCCAAGAGAGCACTCCTTCTTCAACTCTCTGTCTGTTTTTCTCACAGCTGTATACATGTGTGCGATAAAAAAAGTACTAAAATCCCAGTACCCTCAGTGTTACAGGGTTATGCGCATGGTGCATTCACCTCAAGACCCAAAACGCACAAGAAGAAAACAGGAGTGACATGAACAAAAAAGAATAAGGAAGCCTTGCCTCAGCCGATTTCCTAGTTTCATGACTCCATTCGCACTTAATAGTCAGGATCTGGAGGGGAAAAAAAAGAAAAGAAAAATATTTAAAGGAGCACAAAATGCCACCCTATTGTCTAAAATACAACAGAGACAACTTTAAATATGAAGAAATGCTTTCAGATGTTTTTATTACTGAGATTTTATTGGTCAGCGCTACTCTGTGCCACTTGCAACACAGACAATTACGCGTGTGTGGACACATCACAGCACAAAGTGTGAACAAGGTGAAATTCATTCTCTGCAGGTGAAGCAGTGGGCTACCACCTATAGGACCTGTTGATCACAGTATCCACTCCCAAACCAATTGGCCACCAGATGCCCCACTAATGTACAATTGTGACCTGATCTCCCAAAATTTTGGGATCACTGCGACTCATTTTGCCAGATCAGGTCACAATTGTACATTAGTGGGGCATCTGGTGGCCAATTGGTGGCCAAATTTTGGGATCATAAGCTTTAAAATAATATATTAGTCAAAGCTGTATCTTAAACGGTTGTCAAATTATAATCATTTGAATGATGGTAGTACAGGACCATTTTCCAACTGAAAAACCGAGAAAATCACATTTAAAGTTTTTATCAGTTTTATGTTGATATCTTTAACAATCCATAGCATTCAAAGATATGCACCCAGTATTCAACAACAACATTTTACTACAGGCATTTAGATACTTCGAAAAATATATTAATATCAGACTGAAGCCTTAATTATTTATTAAATACATGTCAAATAATTCATATTCCAGAAAAATCTCTTTTTACATAGATTGCTGTCTGTACATTGAGTGAGGGAGAGCGTGTGTGGGTGTGTGTGCATGTGAGAGACAGAGAGAGTGAGCGCAAGAGTGAATGAGTGAACGAGCGAAAGAGTGAGTGACCGCAAAAGAGCACATGAGAACATGTCGATCGTGACTCAAATTCATTGGTAACTTCACTGTGCACATCACTGACCACATCACTGTCACATTTATCAGATGACACATCACTAGAGCCAAAGAACTCAAGAACTCTAAACAACTTCGATGATGTTGACCCAAAATACAAACGTTAAACCCGATCTTTGTGAGGAAATATATTCTGAAAGAAAAAAAAACCCATAGCATTAGGCTACACAGAACACTGCTAATCTGTCGAGGGGTGGGCGGACACAAGGCTGTGAACAGGGCTTCCTATTGGCAACTGAAAAGGTTTTGTGTACATGATTTAAGCATTTTGATAGGTTTAATAAGATCAGGGATTGACGTTTTAACACCATACTTGGACAGCTGAGATTGTGACGTTTCAGAGGAGAGGCGAAAACAGCACGTATTTTGGACATTCTTTTGTAAGATTTGAGAGCTACAACTCAGACTAAATAGCCATTTAAGTACATTTTCGCAATCATTTCTATGATGAATTTTGAAGACCTTTTCTTTCATATAAGACCAAAAAGAAAAATCGATATTTTTGATGTTTTTCAATATAATCAGCCCGTATCTCAATAAATAGAACGCAGACTTCCGAATCATTACAGCAGATCGGGTCACAATTATGCTAATATGATGGTCAATAAAAACAGCTGCTCTTTATTCACTGTGAAAAATAAATAATCAGTGCACAGATCAGTGTGAACTCTGGCTCATATTTCGTCCCTTTTGGTTCGTAAGTGACTACTCACTTCAGCAGACAAACAGGCAAACAGCATGGACAGTTATCGGTATCTTTCTGTTGCAGATGTGCATTGTTTCTGGGATTAGTGGGAAGGTGACAGAGAAAAATTACCGGTCCACCCACTAACGGCTCAGTCACACTTGTGCTTGCCAGGAAATTTTCACAAGTGAAATTACATGCATTTCAATGGGACTAATGCAGTAAGCTCCGAATAATGCTTCTGCTTCAGCTGCGCTAAAGGGTGGCCCTTCACACGCTGAAGAGCTGAAAAGAACAAAAGGCTAATTAAACCAGTATCTAAAGAAGATCTTTTATATATTTCTTCTCCTCTGACTATAATAAACCTACAGAAGAGAGCCCGTACGATACATACTCATTCTGCGGACTGCGTTATCTCTGTTTTTACTGTTTGTGCTATGTTAATTAACAAGCTCGCTGATTTTATAATGTCTTCTGGTTTGACGGTATGCTAGAGTGCACTCCCCACAAAATACAAAAATGAATGGGTTTAAAGGGAGCTTTAGTGCAAACTTCTATTTCTAATTAATTTGTTGTTTTTATTTCAGACAAGTGGATTTGTTTACTCAATACCATTCAATTACCACTAAGTAGCCAGAATGATAGCGCCCTATTGACGAAAACCTGTTTGTTGCAGAAAAACAGAAATGTCACATAAGACTGATTTTGCAGTATTTATTTAGAAAACTACTTTAGAATGTAGCTCCTGAAATTTCATCTATGCGACCTCAAAATATATTTGGGAGCATTGGTGCGAGTGCATATTGTTGTTGTCGTGCAACATGTTTTAATTTCTCTAAAAAATGTTAAAAGTATACGTATGCGGCACCAGTGCCTATATAACCGGTATGTACCGGACCGAATCACAACGCAAATTTCGGTGCCTCATTTCAGTGCCACTTGAAAGCCTGAACCGTATATTTGTTCTCTGGGGCTCTGATGACACAGTTGTAATAAGCAGAGAGACACAGCAGCAGGCAGAGTTCCAGAGATGTGGTTTATTTGTAATGTTTGTATATTATATTTGTACATGTTGTCAAAGATATTTAATCTCAGGACCTTTTTTTAAATTGTAATTTTTGACATAAAATGCATCAGATGATGCTTTGAGTCACAATTTTAAAATTAAAACAAATGAATTTACACTTAAAATAGAAATGAAAAAATGTATTTAAATCTTTACACATCTTTACACAAGGTGGAGTACCTTAAAAGTCTTAGTTTCTTGAAAAATACTGTATATTGATTAGCCCCCTTAAGTTTAACTAAGTAGGTGATTATTGAGGAAAATAAAGATGGGATCAAATGGTATCAGCATTGGAAGTCACTAATTTATAGCAAGAGTTTAAAGGTTGTAGAGAGGCAAGATACAAAATGATTCAAGAATGCATATATATATTTTTGGAGAGAATGGTTGAAAGACTCCGTTATGTCCGCTCCGCTATGAAAATGGCTCTATGCGCTGCATTCACTGTAAAACCTGTGGGACGGACTTTGCAGGTAACACAGCGTTCGCCACTGAATCTACGCACTTTAAGCGCGAGAGCTTGGTCAAACACAGTGAGAGTGCCAAACACAAGAAATGCAGAGTGTGTGGCAAAAAGTCAGAAGACCGAATTTCAAATCCTGGCCACAGGATATGTAAAGCTTCAGTGATTTTTTGTCGCTGGTTGTTGTTAGTCTTGATTGGTGTAGTTTTCAAATAAAAAAAAAATCTGTTAATATTTGTGCTGGGCCGTTAATGGTGCGAGATTCTTATCGCGCGATAAAAAAAATATCAGGCAAAATTAATATATGCCCAGTTAATATACAATTTGTAGTTGTGGTGCTCATTAATTTTTGGTGGGTGCTCCTAAATTTTTGCTGGTGCTCCTAACTTTTTGAAGTTGGGAGCACCAGTGCTACCAAGTAAAAAAGTTAATTTTGAGCCTTGCATATTGTGATAGATCGGTTAGAATAGGGAATGAATGGGCTCTGTGTTAGTTTCTGGTCAACAGGAGCTGTGAAGTTAGATACACTTTTACCGACACAGATTAGTGTGTATTAGTGTGAGGATATAATGTGGTGCACAATTGTAATTGGTTGATTTTTGCTCTTAATCAGCTGATTTATTTAGATCATTTCCGTCAATCTGTTTTGCATTTTGTATTGTACATAACGTGACATGCGCCAGCAGTAGTGTACACAGCTCTCTGTGCATTGTATATAAATACAAATACAATAAAATGGCATGTATTTTTCCATTTCTACTTTAGAGAGTTTTAAATTAAGATTGACATTTCACAATATCTGTAGTTGTTATCTGCTGATAATATTTCATATTTGAATTTTTGAACAAACAGTGTTTATCTATGCCGGCATAAACTACTGTAATACAATGCACTACTCAACATCTAGAACATAGAAAATGTTTTGTATCAATTACTTACCAAAAGTTCATGAGCTGCAGAAGTTAGAGCAGTAAATGAAGAGGTACGTTCTCTTACACAAAGTCTTTTGTTACTCCAGGTATAGAAAGTAAGCTCTTTTATAGCTGGGCTACAAATTAACTGTTGCCAAAGAAAAAGTTTACATACAAAAAAGAAGAGCACTGTAGATGTTCCCTATAGGGTGGCTGTGTCAGTAAGGATGGTTTCAGTCTCATTAGGCTCTTCATGAAACAACAGCCTGGCACAGGGTGCGCAAATCTTATCTTCACAGTGGAAGAGGAAGTGATTTGTGTTCAGACCTCAAATCCTTCATTCAACTCCATGACCCTGAGTATCATGTGCTGCAAAGAGGAGAAGAGCTCCTTTGGGTCCTCATGCCCACCCAAGATGGGTCTAAACAGCCAACATGGTGAGGGAAATCTAATAAAAACACATATTGGCATTTATGCAGGGGTTAGACACAGGTGTGTGTATATCTATGCACTCTGACACACTCACACGCGCACCCGCGCAAACACAAGGCATTCTTTGTTGTGAAGTAACAGCATGTCACTGCGGTTCACTTCCTGTTCTATTTAACTGGAACCCACGTCATTAAAATAATACAAACGGGTCTGTTTAGTTTCAGAGTATAGTCAAAGGTACTGAAAATTGAAGTACTTTTTTTTTCATTAAACCAAACAGCGCAACATTAATACCCTTTAGTATTAAGACCCTGCAATGGCCTTCAGTAACTGATCTATAATGGAGAACAGATGGAGACAATGAAAGCTTCACAAAGGACATGAAAAAGGAAATAAAACACAAACTGTGGGAAAAAAAAGAGTGTCTCATTTTTTGTGCCAGACATCATTCAATAAGCTCTTTTTAATCTCCAATTTCCATGGTGCGTTCATTTTAATTAGCAGGATTTACCTTGAGTAGACTGGCTTAGGACACCTTCCATTTTAAATAGTTCTAAAAAACATCTTGATATGGGTGACAACAGACTGTGTGTGTGTGTGTGTGTGTGTGTGTGTGTGTGTGTGTGTGTGTGTGTGTGTGTGTGTGGGAGCGAGTAACTGGTGCAGGATTTCCGCTTCAGTTGAAATGCCTGCCACAGACAAGCTGGTGGGCAGAGAGGAAAAGAAAACAACTAACGGGGCAAAAAATGAAGATGGTTAAAACAGGGGTGCTGTCAGTCTATCCTTTCAATAAATTAATAGAAAATGTGTTTGTTTCCAATACAGTATGTATAAAAACAATAAAATATTATTTGACCAAAGGTGTTTAAACATTGTAATAGAACTAAATTCCACAGTCAGCTGATTACAATGGGTAACTTGGGGGTGGACAGTCAAAGTCACTGGCCTCCCAAGTAAGACTCCAAACAGACCTACAACAGCACAACTACACAAAAACACCTGAGACACTATGCCTACACGACTGGTATGCGGACATGCAGCTATACTGGTTTACTGCAGGAAAGAAAAATAAAGAAAAAATAAACAGAAAGACAGGTTCGGCAGAACATGTGCAGAATTCCAACTGACTGTTTTTTATGGGCTACGTGCAAATGATAACTATACTGTACACTATCTGAAAAAAGAATGTAATGCCATGAAAATCTGATATAATCTCAGTGACATTTCTGTGCTTTCTGGGTATTTCACATGATTCTGATCGACCAATGAGTGTACAGCGACAACTTAGTATAATGTGGCAATTTCAAAAACAAATCACAAAAATATGCATTTTTAAGCAACCATTACTCTGCTATATACATAAATTGTTGTTTTGTAAAACGAATTTGAAAGTGTTTTAAAAACATTAGGTCAGTTGTACTGTGATCAAATTTCTACAGTTATTTTTGTTCTTAGTCTATCCCACTTAAAGATGTCATTTCCCCTTACACTTGAAGTAGGTTGACCACAACAGGAAAGCAAATATCTCACTGTATCACCAAAAACATTAAGAGGATGTACCGGCGGCATTTACATAATACAGGTAAACAGATAAACCCTCACAGAGTTCTGTCACAGTAGGTGTCCCTGAAACAGTTGGTTTTCAAGTCAAATCAAGAAGATTTATGCAGCAAAGATAAAAAAAAAATGTGTTGAACTGGTAGCTAAACAGGAGTAGGTGCATGTGTATGTGAAGCTGCAAAGACCAGCCAAAGCATCTAATGGTACAGCAACAACCGCAACAGGTTCTGACTTGTTGATCTACGATAGCTGGTATTGGACTCCACTGACCTTCACAATGAAGTGGTTTAATTTTTACCAAGATTTGCATAACCCAGGTCACGGTGAAGAAACAGATAAAACTGCATGCCACGAATGTGAGGTAGCCTTTCATGTTCATGCAGAACCGAAGGTAGATAAGGGAAGAACGGGCAAAACTAAAGGCCTTCTATAAAAACAGAAGAGGGAAGTGCAGGTGAGAGACTGAACTGGCTAGTTACAGCACACACACTGCGTTATTCATGAGGCCAGCGAGAGGCGTCACACCGCGGGGGGACTTTCTGCTGAGCAGTTTTAAATCGTAATGCAAGTCGAGTCGTTCACACACCACAACTTTTACACATACACATTATGCTTCACACACCAATACACCAGACAAGGCTTTTAGAAGAGGATCAGTCTACCAATACAGCCAATACTGATGAATGAATCCACATTTCAAACATTTTACACCGACTATGACCAAGCAGTCCTAATAATAATAATAATAATAATAAATTAATAACACCAATCCATATTATTCACATAAATTATTATTCAAATTTACATGCATATATATCACATATTTTTACAGGAAGAGCAGGAAACGGGTAAGTCTGTGAAGAGGGTGTTCACGTAAGAATTTCATTGTACTCTTCAACTTATTAACCAACAGAACAACCTTAAAAACCATCTTTTAAACCTAGACAAAAGATTTTACACTGTTATGTGTATTTATCCTGATAATTACTTATGTTAACTGATGTGAAAATAATCATGAGAGCATTTTTGACCATATCACCAAGCCCTTGTTTTTTCTCTAGGAAAAAGTCGACATGCTACGCTGATGCCCCTGTATCAACCACTTTCGATTAATGCTGGGTTTTCACACGTTACCTTACGCTCACTGCTAGGCACAGAAGGATGTTTGGCTAAAAAAGCAAGCGGCTTTCATTGCCTATGAAGCTGCCCTTTCAGCTGGCAACCAAAAAGATAAAAGACACTCTTATCGGACAACCTTGAGAATGGCTACAATCCAGTACTTCTTGTTGGCCCTGCTTTCACATCCATACTCAAGTTCCATTACAGATGACCGTGTAATGTCCTCTATTCCATTTCCATGCAGGGGGATATGAGTATGTGCTTGAAAGATGTGACCATTATAGTAATAAAAGGTAGTGAGGAGCATGGTATGGTATGGTATGGTACTATATTCTCTCTCTCTCTCTCATTCTCTCTCACCTCCTGAACCCATTATATCTTTTTGTACCATATAGTGCACTGAGGTGATGGACCATGTATAAAAGGGTTTTCACTTTTTCACAGCTGCCTTCCTACTATTTTCCTTCCTCCTTGTTTCTCCTTCATAACAGAATGCTGCCCTCCTCCAATTTCCCAGGACATGCATTCTATTGGGAGAAGAGTGGAACATCTCTTTCAGAAGCACTTCTGAACATACATCAGGTCCACTTAGCGCATGGCAGAAGAACAGAAACACCACACTGCCTCTATCCAGCTGGAAAAATGTCTTAAATAAACCAACGCGGATTTCTACCACGACCAGAAATAAATCTACCATTTGTACTGGATGCCAAAGATGGTGCGAAGAGGAGCAAAGGCAAGCAAAAAGAAGGGAGGAGAAGAAGAAAAAAAAAGCAACAAGGCCATGCAGAAGTCCCATTTAAAGTAGCCAAGAGAGAAGATGTGAAGATATTCACCAGCGAATGGGAGGCAGGAAAGAAAGGCACCACAAAAGAAAGCAAAGGCAGAAAATAAATGCAGGGGCTGGAGGGTTTGGAGGGTGGGAAAGGAGCAGCTTGTGAAAATGATCAGCTTCATGGCTGAATTCACACCTCCCTTAGCCCCATTTCAAACACAACAATTATTCATCTCTTTAGGTCTGCCTCCTCTCCGAACGGTAAATGGAATAATACGTGGAACAGCGGCTAAATCCGAAACCCCGTCCCTGGGGTGGGTGGATCAATTCCCGCCCAGCTCAGCCTCCATTGATGGGCTTTCGCATACGGCAAGTATCTTTGATTTAAGCCTTGAGGATCGTTTAAGTAAGAGGTTGAACGGTTTCAATTCACTCAGGCCCAAGAGGCTGTTGTGCTGCTCAGGAGGACATAATCGGATATTAGTTTTCATCCATTTTGTCACAGAAGAAAGGGGGTGAGAAGCATCCATTGAAAAAGCTAATCTATCAGTTTGCCCCTGTACATCTTACTAAGCAGCTCAGAGATGGAATCTGCACCGGGGATGGAGAGCACAGGCAGCCACGGGCGTCAACATCCTATTAGTATTTATAGGGTAATTAGACAGACCTCTCGGAAGTTATCAAGCAACGTGCAACATGAGTGCAAGACTTCCACACCTGGTCAGATCAGTTTAAAAAGGATAGAGACCCTGAAAATGCACCTCCAGTCAAAATGTAATGGATCCCACTTCCCGCAAAAACTTGTAAACCCAATCCTCACTGGACATCTTCCAGGGTTTAAGGGAAGAGTGTGGGACTATTGTTGTTGCAATGAGCTCAGCTGCAGCAGTGCCAAAAACCATCCTGCACAGGAATATCCTTTTAAGATCAGAACAACATGGAAACAAAGTAAGTGTGAAAGGAAATCCAACTTTGGTGCAGGAAATGCCATAAATAATCCCTAAAACACTAAAGATTAACTGCAGATTGGTTTTGGCAGCACTAATAGATAATTAACATTACATCCATCACAACAGTGTCTCTCTGGCAGTAGCTTGTAAGAATGTACAAACCTTTACACATGATTCTTACTAGAGATGGCATGTTAAAACACATTGGTTGAGCAGTAAAAGGATTGATTGGAAATCAGATAGGAGGAAAAATGACTTCAATCCAGTCCCATCTAGCCTGAAAACTCTGACATGGTGAGGTCATGTTAGATATGCATTTCTTCCTTTGGGGCAATAGAGTGTTTTTTTAAAAACATCAGCATGGTGACCTCCTTTTAGACTTTTAAGACTTTTAAAATTAAAAATATTTAAACAAATAAAAAACAGTAAACAAATCATAACAACAAACTCTTCTATTTCCTTTATGCAACAATGGCTTCTTACAGTTACACATTAGCGACGCACAATAACTGCCTAAAAAGAAATAAATACAATAAAGGCACTGGACAGATGACAGATATGACCAAAATTTAAAAGAGATACTCGATGAACTCACTGAACTTGTGGAATTATAATGAACTCCAGAGAGCACAACGTTTTAGGTGCCTGAAAAAAGGACTGGTGGGTCTTCTAGTTTGATGCCCCACCCAGTCTTACAGGATTGGTTGAAATAGGTCTGATGAATTGGGTGCAATCAATCAAGGATCAAACACAGAATCCTGTCAATGTCATGACAACAGTGTTACTAGATTGGTCAAAAGCTGGACCATCAATGTGTGCACACCTGCAAGTGATGGGCTAAAAAAAAAAAAAAAAGGTTGCATGCACATTTCTGAGTACACTGAGAGAGCGGTCCACCCCACTGTGCTCTGTAGGCTGTTCATGGATTTCGAATCTGTCCAAACCAGCATTTTTATACAGCATTTAAATACAGTCAATTGTTATACCTTGCTTGAAGCAAGGCAGATTTGATCTTAAATTAGTTGTATAATTACATCAGTTTCAATTCTATCAAAATGATTTTAATTTCATAAGCTTTCTATTTTCTAGAACTGCCCCAGTGACTCCATAATTAATTTTTATAACCAAAAACGTACGTTCTCAACAAAACAGCTTAATGGTCACGTTACATTTTTAATGACAGGAACGTCGTTGCATGTCATTATAAAGCCATTTTGAGCCCTGCGAACATTTTTCACAAAGGGGAGACATTTTCAGAGCTCAATTCACCACTGAAAGAGAGGAAACACACATCAGCCTGGTCTCATTATCACACATGTTTGTACAATACAATTATATCTATGAAAATCTATTTAAAGTTTGGGCACCCATACATACTTTCTATTTGATTGCATTAAAGATTAAAAATAAAATGGTAATGATTATGGCATCTTACTAAGCTGGCACGAAGAAAACAAAACAAAGCAATCCCAGTAAGGATGTTCTTTCGTCACAGCGATGTTCATTTAGTTCATTTACTGTATTAATACCAGCTTAAATATCATCCAATATTGCACCATACTAAAGAAGTACTGTAATGGTGAAACTTTAATCAGCACCATCTTGCATTATGTGTATATTCTGGTAGTGTGTCTGCATATACACACCTATTACTTTTTCTAAAATCAGTTAAAAAGCAGCAAAGTGCTGGTAGGACCTCACAAAACACCACAAACTCACCTCTTTGTACAACATGAAATATTGAAGACTCTGTAGCCCTGCAGTTCATGTTTTTTTTCCTCATTATGAAATATTCATGTTGGACATTAACCCTTACTAAGCGAGGGCTGCGGGAAGAAATAGAGACATGGGCCACTAGTCTGCTCTGGAGATTTGGAATGGTGACAGTAGCTGGCAGACATTACTAGGAATCTCACTCTCTTAGCAGTGGGAGAGCTTGAGCACACTTGAATTCACACCAAAATCTGGGGAAATTGGGCAAACTAAGCGTGCGTGTGTGCGCGCGCACGAGTGTGACTAGTATGAAAGGCATTTTGCCAGCTGGGAGGGCAATGCCTAAATTGAGAACACACAGACGGCTTGATGCAAACTCTGACACATTCAAACCTGATACAAAATTGTGTGTGGGGGTGGTGGGGTTTACATTGTTACAGATGCATTATCCAGCAAGGCAAAGAGAGAAGCTTTTTGAACAGGATTTGAGAAAGCTTTCGTTAATGAGTGTCGGTCTGGGCTTGTTTAAGCTCTAATGTGCGACGCTTTCATTAGTATGCTGTAATTCATAAGGCTTATCGATCCTTTTGCAATTTATGATGGGGGGGCGAGCTGCTCCGAAATAGGAAGTTTAAATGAACAATTTCGCCTGCGATAAACCTGCCGAGCATAAAGAGACTGAGGAGGAGGGAGAGAAAGAAAAAAGGAAGATAATCAATGTACTAAAAGCACCACAAAAAGCAGAGAGCCACAAATTTCCCTTCATTTGCGCGTCGGCCTCATGTCAGGGACAGCAAGAAAAGGATATTGCAGTCTGAGGATTTGCGTCACAGTAATGATCAGTCTCACATCAAAATTCCTGCCATATCGGCCTTGTGAAAAACAGTAGAACATAAAAGCCCACTCACAATTACATGAACTGTTATTCAAACAAACTCAAACAGGGAATGAATCATGTTCGAGCAGAATTCAAAAAACAAAAGGAGGGACCCAAAAACGTTCGTCAATGTTTGTCTTTTTCGAGAACCTTCAGGTTTGAGAACACACTGTTCTTGTTCAGTGTCTCCGCTGCTATATGCAGTCTAGAGTCTCAGAAAAGGACAAAGTGAGGATTACGAAGTCCAATCACAGTGGGTTCTAGCGCCGTCATGCAGGTCTGGCCCTACAGCCTACATGCAGGAATGAATGTGCATGGAGACCAAAAAATACCCCACAAAAATGAGTGAACTCATTTGAAGACGTGGGAGGTTTTGCGTTTTCCTGCACATGCTGCATTGTCTTTTTTTTTTTTGCAAACTATGATATTTAACTACAGGGGGGTCCTCGGGCTACGACTGTCCCGACAGGCAATGTTAAGAGTTTACGCATACTCCCATAACTACTTCGGATGCACATGCCGGAACAATAATGCAGCATGTGAGTGAAGGGGTTGGCATCCCCCAGTACTAGGGATGCACCGATTGCAGTTTTCTTGGCCTATTTCGATTGCCAATTTTTTTGTAAGTGTGATCGGCCGATATCGATTTTTCCAATACCGATTTTTTCCCCAGACAACAGAAAATTAGAGCTGCAACTTTTTTAATGTAATGTGGTAGTTACTTTCCCTGTTTACTGGTTACTTTTATAATAGTGACATATGATAGTGGCAACCCTACAGCAAATACAAACAAAAACCTAATTTTCTTTAATATAAATTTCTTTACAAAGTAAAATATAATACATAAACAAATAAATAAACCCCCCAAAAAGATCGGTTTGAAATCGGCAATACGTGTGAATGATCGGCCGATCACCGATCAGGCCAAAAATCGACCGTTTCCGATCACTGGCCGATCAATCGGTGCATCCCTACCCAGTACGCTTACCTACGCCATTTTGGACTGTTTAAAGGGCAAGTGTTTCTACTCATTTTTTGACATTTTTTCTGCACACTGTACATTTGTTTTTTTCCTTTTTGGTGGCTTAGTTGTGTTTTTATGTTCTAGTTTCTGATTTAACTGCGTTAGATTGGTAAGTGACTTAGGCTAGTTTCAGCCAACACCAAAATTCGAATTAAATCACTGTCGAATAAACGGATCTGTGGCGTAACTCAAGGACCGCCTGTACTCCTTTTAACAACACCTTTACTACTAACATAATGCATGTTTTATACATTGCTTGAACAAAGTTCTCCACAAATAAACTCAAACTCAATGCCAAACTTTGAAATGCAAAGCATGTACACTAATCAGGTGAAAAAAATGATTCTCTCATTACAGTGACACATATCAAGGCATATAATATACAAGGCAGAAAGTGAACAGTCAGTATTCTGATGTGTGGGAAGCAGAAAAATGAGAATATGTAAGGATATGATTGACTCTGACAAGACCAAACAAAAATAACGAGATAAGCAGCATTACTCACTTCAAGCGTCAGTGGTTTAAATGTTGTTGCTGATCATATATTAATTCTGAGTCACTTCCTTTGTATAAATATGTCGGTCATTAACATCCTGTGATTGTTAGACATTCTACAAAGGTATAAAACATCACCAATCAAGGATTTTCTCCATTTTATTGTTCACTTCTGTGCTCATTTTAATTTATGCCACACTGTGTTTGTTTTTGTCTTTCATTTCAGGGCTTTTCTTGCTTTAGTACACCCATAAAAACGCAGTAAGAAGTTGTTAACGGTCTGTTAGGCTAGAGCAGTTGTGATGAAAGGATTGAAAACACTTGAATGTGCAGGACAGTGTGACTTCAGGATGGGGGTTGGGAAACACAGACTTCAACTTCAACCACTTATTATTATTATTTTGTCTTATTGTGTCATATAATCTTGGCACACTGATTTCGGGGGCAACTCCGTAATAATAATGTCATACTGTCCTAATAATAATAACAATAATAATAATAATAATAATAATAATAATAGTGGTAGTATGGCATCAACTACAGCTTCAAGGGTTTCGTTAGAAACGTCATTCTTTTGAAAAAACAACACTTGGCTGACATGGGCTTCTGTTATACTTTTATCTTTTTGCATATTAATAAGTTGTTTGCTTGCTGTACATGTAGATAACAGGGGTGCAAACTCACATCAGTGAGACTAATATGAAAATAATAGTAGTATTACAACAACCTTATAATGAAAAATACATATACAATTTAGTTTCTCTCTAGAACCATTGAAGGTAGGAAAAAACTTTTGCAAATTTCTAAATCAGCGTCCAATTCTCAATCAGCAATTGCCATAAAACAGACCTTTCATTAAAATGTGTTACCCAGTGTAATTCACAGGGAGTGAAGGCAAAAACCTCTATAGTTTCTATAGTTTACAGTATATTCACAGTCTGAAGTTCTCATTAGTGTAGTTGTGTTAAAGTGAACTTAATTGTCATCTTGGCCATATACAAGTATACAGAGAGACATGGCGAAGTGTACACATAGTGCAAGAGACATATACCATTGTGAAACAAACAAAAGAAGTAAAAAATAAGGTAAGGGTGAGATTTAACCTGTCCCGAGTGTGTGAACTGCTCACTGTGCATTGTATATAAATATAAGTAAAGGCTGTGCTGATGTATGCTGCCACAGTTGGAGGTCACATCCTGTGTTTACTAGATTTTGTATTCCAGAGATGATTCAATTGTTATTCTGAAATTCACCTTGTCTTATGCCAGAACAGGGATGTATCCCGCTGTCCTCCACTGAAGAAATGTCCTCAATGCCACGGAGGGCAGAGCAGTTTCCCCTACATTACATGGAAATGTCCAAGTTGATTTATCAGAGAATAATACCAGGAAAAGCACACACACGTCTCCCACAATGTTTAACATGCAATGTTTTCTGAAAGGGCAGGTTTTCTTTGACAACAGCTTAGACTGCAAGCTTATACGCAGCTCATGTTTTTCCATGAGATTTAGGACAGTCATGAACGTGTAAACTTTTTAAAATGCGTTTATCAAATAGCTACTGTAAATAATTTGGCACGATGAATCTTCTATAAATAATCATCCGGTTAATAATAATAATAATAGTAATAATAATAATAATAATAATAATAATAATAATAATGCTGCAGCGGGCAGCCAGGAACACATCGCCCAGGGAGCGATTCTGTGTAGGGATGGTGCCTTGCTCCAGGGTACCTCAGTGGTGCCTCTAGCAGTCCAGGAATACAAACCCACAACCTTCTGATCGCAGGGGCAACTCCATAATAATAATGTCCTAATAATAATAATAATAATAATGTGGTGGTAGTATGGCATCAACTACAGCAACATCATATAAAGTGTTCAAAGTAATCAGCACCTACATGTAGCCATAATACAGCTGCTTCACAGCGTATTGATATACCGTAACACAGACCGCAATCTATGGTTTAGCTCCATGCAGCCTGGTTGCAGCACACAAGAAACAACAGCATTGGATATTGGACAGCATCATGGATATTGTTAAAACTCTAGAACCTGTCAGTGCGACTCACCAACAGATTACAGGAACATCAGTTCAGTCTACATTTCCCAACTTACGGTTAACCCTGCGCGGGAAGAACAGTTTGTCAGCGAACTCAACCTCTTCAGCAGAAACACATACACACAGGTCATTGTCCATGTGAGGAGTGACTGCTGGAGCAGGAATGCTGACTCAGAGGGAATGAGCCGCAAATCTCAGGATTATCCTGCCATCAATATGCGTGCTGTACAGTCTACAGTGCAAATAATCACATTTTTACGGATTATAATCATTCAGGCAGTTGCACACTAACGTCTGCATGTATCCTAAGAAACAAATAACCCCTTTACATTCAAATTAAGTGGAAACTGAACCACAAACGAAAGAAACATCAGCGTAACCCTAATTAAACTGAAACAGGCCATCATTTTGTCGGTTAGGTCTATTTATCAAATGTATTATCACTTACATACTAAGTATAGTTTGTAAGCCATGATATCTATACTTCTGACCTTTATCAGTCATTACGTATATTTACCAGATTGGTGGATTTGTTACTTGGGGGTAATGAAACATTTAACATGTTCTTTTCAATTGAGAAAATTTTTTTAAATTTGCCTTATTTTCAGTGAAAAAAAAAATCACTACTTCAATATGATTATGTACAGTGTATCAAGGACCTTGTCCTGACAGCTAGGAGTTGTTGGTACAAACCAGTGAATTGCATTATTTAGTACGTTACACTTTGGCACTGTGTGATTATTAAAAACAAAAAGAACCTTCACCAAACGAGAGGTCTTTCAAGTGGTCTGGCAAATTGATAATGGCAAAGAAACTATGGTGTCAACTGCCAATTTCAAACCGATTATTATTTATTTGTTTATGTATTACATTTTATTCATTTAAATTTGTAAAGAAAATTTGTTATCATATGTGTCACGGTCTGGACTGGTGTAAGCCGAGTTTTTGTTTTTTCTGTTCATGTTTTTTGTTTCGTTTCTGTTTCACTAATTCCAGCTTCATGCTGAGGACTTTCTGTTTACTGTAAAGGTGATGTTTATGCTTTCGTCTGACCATGCCCCTGAGTTTCTGTTTTAGTTTATTATGGCCCCGTTCTGCCTAGTTTCATGTTTTGCTTTGTTTTGGATTCAGGAGTTAGGCCATTTTCAAGTGAGAAACCTTAATGCC
>JBBPDC010000002.1:10778890-10792536 GCA_037974485.1 Hemigrammopetersius urotaenia | reverse complement strand
TCACATTTTATGACCTATCTGTGCAGAAATCTGTATAATTCCAAAGGGTTCACATACTTTTTCTTGCAACTGTATATAATTCATTCAAAAGACATCTGAGACAAAGAAGGCAGTGCACATCGCAGATCCACAGCTACAGAGTTTCTGAATTCATTTGTTGATCTCTGAATTTAGTGCAGTACCGCAGGCTAAATATAAAAGAGCACTTAGTTTGAGAACGGCCCTTAGGGAGAGATGTGTGAGGACAGCTCTCCGACAGTTTTAGCCATGTTCTCTGCTTCATATGTGTCCTCACTCCCATGCCACTTTCACATTAATAATAAAGCCTCCCGACCCAGACTGACTCCTATTCATTCTCTCTGTCAAACACACATACACACACATACACACTCATTTGGAATGGTAGAGATTGTGTTTAGGCTACTTTAAACTGCCGTTTTTCTCTTGTTGTTCAGGTTTTATGGGGCAATCAGCATAGCACAGATAAGGGTGGAGTACATTGATGTGTTTGGTTGGTCAGGTTGCAGATTACAAGATTTCTTTAATTGGTATCTACATTCACTGTACCTGGAGACACACAATATGGACAAATGTATGTGGACACACCTCCTAAAATACAGTGGCTCATTATAGTCACGCAGGAACAGACCACAGCACACAGTGTGATCTTCTTTCTCTGCATTTAACCTATTCACCACTGCAGTGTGAGGAACATCACTTGCTCAAGAGTACAAGAGTACCTCAGTGGTGTTCATGGCCTTTGGATTGCAGGGGCAACTCCCTAAACACTAGATCGTGGTGTTCAGGTGTTTCAACCACAACTATTGCTAACAAGTAAATTAAATGTAGCATCTAGCCATTTAATCAAAACAGGCAGTTCATGACTTGAATGGGTGTGTCTAGAAAAACAATAGTTCAGCCAGAAAGCCATTCAAATGTACTGACTCACAGAGCTATGAATCATACTTTACTATCCAGTTGTCTGGACAAATCTAGGTTTAGTGAATGCCAGGTGAACACTGCCTACCAGAACAGCAAAGTTTGGTGGAAAAGGGATGATGGTCTGGGACTTTTTTCAGGATTGAGGCTAGGCCACTTAATTCGAGTTTAGGGTTGGGTTAATGCTACACCGTACAAAGACATTTTAGACAGTTATGTGCTTTGTGGTAGCTGGAAGTCCTTTTCCTGTTGCAGTGTGACTGTACCCCATGCACAAAGCAACTTTTTGGGATGAACTGGAACAGCTTATCCAACATCAATGCCTGACCTCACAAATATTCTTTTGCCTAAAAGGGCAGAATTTTCCACCAGCAGAACAGTGGAAACAGTTCTAGACACAAAAGAGGGACTGACTCCATAGCTTTGGAATGGGAAATCCAACAAGCTTACATTGATGAGATGTTCAGCTGTCAACATCTTGTTGACCATACAGTTTGGCTAACAGGCTAACAGGGTCCAAGAAAAATCGAGACAGTATGCAGATTCTTTTGTGCTGCAGGTTTCAAATAATACACAAGCAAACAATGAAAAATCAAAATACAAATGTAAATTTGAAATGTAAATAAGAATGTCTCTCGTTTACATTTACAGAAGATAACTGCTTTCTTTACTGTTGATCTGAATATAACTGTATTACATAAACCAAGTAGTTAGACAATATTTTGTAGCTGTTGCTAAAAACTACCTTAGGTTAACAGTTTTCCCTAAAGGGCTAACTAAGATAGAAAACTAAGAAGTAATTGAACAGACAGTGTCAGCATTGTATTTTTGTAAAGAAAATTACTTGGGCCAGCAGTGTTTGCAAACAGTCATGTTCGTTTGAATAAAAGGATGAGAAACACCACAGCGCAGTGTGGATAATCTGAAATTCTTTTACTGTTGAATCCATTCACCAAGTGAAGCAGTGGGCTGCCACCAACAAGGGATGCTCGGGGAGCAGTGTGTGGAGACGGTACCTTGCTCAAGAGTGCTTCAGAGGAGCCGAATAGTCTTGGGATTGCGAAATAAATGAAGATAAAAAGACATTTCAGTGTGTGTTTATGTGCCATGCATATCATGTTTAAAATGTCTGAGCTTTTTCTCAAGGAATTGCATTCAGGAAAGGACACAGTCATGAGAAATGTACTCAAACTGGACCGTATCAGATTTTAAACTAATTGTGTCAGATAAGTAATTAAACGTTTTTTCATCATTCCCTATTTAATTGTGTCACTTTTGTAGCGTATGGTAAGTCTTGTGACAATGACAACGAATGTTCTACAGAACAGGTCTTGCAAGTCTGACGAGTCCGTTTCTTAGCTGTGTTGTATTTTTAAACTGATGCCATGATAATCAGTGTGTGACTGAGTTCTTTCATCTATTCTACTAGAGTTGTATTATCTTATAGTAAACTGTAATTATGAAATTGTAGATGCCTGAAGTAATGTCTAGCTTTGTGAAAATGTATAGGGACCTGCTACACTGGTTTTTCATTAAGAAGACAAAAAGTGGGCAGACAGTTTAAAACAAGAGCTTGTTTAGTTTCTGGGTATACAGTGTTTGGCTGAAAGGATAAACTGTTGCCATCATCATTAATGAAGGATCACCACAGGGCATTACAAGGTAGAGAAGTGTAATAAAGATAAAACGGTTCTCCTAGGAGACAATTCCATTGTTTTGTTTTGTTTTTTTAAATAATGATACACTGTCACTCTCATGTTGTATGTTTCTAAAAAAAAAAAAATAGCAGTCTTCCAAGAACAACAGAAAGGAGGAACATGGGGCGTCAACCTAGAACAAAAACCTAAAGGGGAATTCTTGTACAAAACTATCATTTGATTGGTTTGATTGGTACTTGTCATGTTGTGTAATAGTCCATAACTTATTCTGTGTTCGTTCAAGCATTACAGTAAAAATATTGTAGCAGATTAGTGAGCTCTAGTAGTTCAGATTTTAAACTAATTGTGTCAGATAAGTAATTAAACGTTTTTTCATCATTCCCTATTTAATTGTGTCACTTTTGTAGCGTATGGTAAGTCTTGTGACAATGACAACGAATGTTCTACAGAACAGGTCTTGCAAGTCTGACGAGTCCGTTTCTTAGCTGTGTTGTATTTTTAAACTGATGCCATGATAATCAGTGTGTGACTGAGTTCTTTCATCTATTCTACTAGAGTTGTATTATCTTATAGTAAACTGTAATTATGAAATTGTAGATGCCTGAAGTAATGTCTAGCTTTGTGAAAATGTATAGGGACCTGCTACACTGGTTTTTCATTAAGAAGACAAAAAGTGGGCAGACAGTTTAAAACAAGAGCTTGTTTAGTTTCTGGGTATACAGTGTTTGGCTGAAAGGATAAACTGTTGCCATCATCATTAATGAAGGATCACCACAGGGCATTACAAGGTAGAGAAGTGTAATAAAGATAAAACGGTTCTCCTAGGAGACAATTCCATTGTTTTGTTTTGTTTTTTTAAATAATGATACACTGTCACTCTCATGTTGTATGTTTCTAAAAAAAAAAAAATAGCAGTCTTCCAAGAACAACAGAAAGGAGGAACATGGGGCGTCAACCTAGAACAAAAACCTAAAGGGGAATTCTTGTACAAAACTATCATTTGATTGGTTTGATTGGTACTTGTCATGTTGTGTAATAGTCCATAACTTATTCTGTGTTCGTTCAAGCATTACAGTAAAAATATTGTAGCAGATTAGTGAGCTCTAGTAGTTCTCTCACTGAACACAGATCAGAACACCCTGAATTAAAGCAAAGATCAATAACCTACTTTGGGTCAAATATCCACTTGCCCTTGTGGTTCCAGTGGCCATAAACATACATTATGCAAATCTGTCACGCAAGTATTGATCCTCCAGAGATTCATCAATGGTCATTTTCTGACCACAAAACCACTTTGGGCTGGACAGGCTGCTTTTCATTGTCTCTGTCTGATTGTGCCCGAAACATTTACGCTCACATCTGTGTGATAAAAATTTTGAAAATGAGTCAACTTAAACATTCTGAACAGAGGTGAGCAAAGGAGGCAAAAGAAAAAGTATTGTTACTTCATTCATTTAATGACTAAAGTTAGTAATAAAAACAAACAGACAAATAATTACAAACCTGGGTAGCAATATAACAATGCCTGCCATTGAGAGTAAGTACCATGAAGTGATACATTCAGAATCTCTCAAGATAGAAAATGAAATGTATCTCTTTCTGATGCATCATTGGTCTTAAATAAGCTCCAAAGTGATAAATGTGACCAGCAAAGCAGGATGCTTTCACCAACATATCAGAATCACACAGAACAGGAATGAGTAAATAGGATAAAGCGGCATCCTTACAAAGACACCATATGGGCAAAAGTATTGGGACCCATGTCTTAATTCAGGGTTCATGCTAGGCCCTTACCTCCAGTGAAATACAATAATCCTCGCTTTTCACAGTACGTTCCAAGAGCGCCCGTGTATAGTGAAAAACCGCATTGTTGTTTTTTGGTTTTAAAAAGTGCCTTAAATATGCCCCCAAATATGCTCCCAGAATACTTTAATTTCATGTAAACTCAGTTTAATGCATTACCCTTAAAGAAAATGTAATGGTAAACCTGCATTCTGTGTCCCAGTTCACAAAGCAAACTCCATAAAGACCTGGTTGGGTGAGTTCCATGTAGAAGAACTTGACTGGCCGCACAGAGCTCTAACCTAAAGCCCATCCAACATCTTTGGGGTGAACTGGAATGATGATTGCGAGTCAGGACTTCTAGTCCTACATCAGTGTCTGACGTTGGAAAAATTCTCTACAGAACGAATGGGCACAAATTCCTACATAAATACTTGTATAAAGCCTTCCGAGAAGAGTGGAAGCTGCTATAGCTGCAATCGGAGGAGCAACTTTATATTAAACTCAATGTATTTGAATGCAATATCATTTACATCCCTGTGGGTGTAATGGTCAGGCGTCCCAATACTTTTGTCTGGATGATGTATATTAACTTAAAATATTATTAAAAGAAAATTCTCTGCAAAGTACTTCAGAAATTGTTACGTGAGCATGTGTAACTGACTAAATCGCACTATTATTATCATTTTCATAATTAATTTTGGATACACTGCTTAAAAACAACAAAATAACAGGCTTTTTACTGCTGTCAATAAGAGGCAGCAGTTTAAAACAGGCGATTCAGTCTGAAGACAGGGCGCCCCCTGCTGTTCACTCTAATGAATCCCCCCCAAAATACACCTTTAAATACCTTATTCTTCCTATTATTGTTATTGTTATTGTTGATGTTGTTTTAAACAATAATAACCATTATTATAAATAACAACAGCCACATAATATAACACTTACTATTATCATGTCAGTTCAGTAATATATATATCAGGTCAGTAATATATTATAATCATTTTTTACTGTTTTGTTGTTTTTGTTATTATTATTATTATTATTATTATTATTATTATTATTATTATTATTATTATTATTATTATTATTATTATCTTTCTCGCCTCTTTTAAACTGTTAATGACGAAATCACGGTGCGCCGGAAGAGGGGCAGTAGTGTGAATGAAGAGGCTTTGATCTGCTAGCATGATCTTTTCATGATGATAAGCATTAAAAACCTGCTAATCTCACCGGAGACGGCGCCGAGTGTGGTTTAAACTCTCCAACTTTAACCGCGGATACGGTGGTCAGAATGTCTTTCTTCGTAGATTCCGTGATTATGTTCACCTCTCAGGTTAGCGGTGCTGCTAACACGGCTAACACGTCAAAACAGATAAACACAAACACAGCTGCTGCTTTGAAACAGAGACTGGATTTATTTAAAGCAAGTTTAGCTGTTGTTCGTACCTCAGGTTTGCTCCACACACGAGCTGCCATCGATCAGTGGGACTGTACATAACCCTCTTCTCTCCTCTCTTCTGCTCTGTTCTCCTCTCCTGTCTTCGCAGGTGCTGTTTTTCGGATTTGGTTGGCTCTTTTTTATGCGCCAGCTTTTTAAGGATTATGAGGTATATGCAACAGCAGTAGTGGACAATATGTTTCTCTTGTTTCCCCCTCACTGGGGCAGCTGGTGGCCTGCTTGTTGGGCATCTGCCCCTGCAATCGGAAGGTTGTGGGTTCGAATCTTTAGACTGCCAGTAGCACCACTGAGGTACCCTTGGCCATTGCTGGGAGTCCACTGCTTCACTAAATGCAGAGAACAGTTTTGTGCTGTTCACACTGCGTGGTGGTGTGGTCACATATGACAAACGGACACTTTACACTTACACACTTAATGTGTAATCTTAAAAGTATCTTTACTGTAGATCTTAAAGCGTGCTTGCTTGCAGCGATCCAGAGTCTCTGTAATTTCTACACAATCTTTAAGATTGTGACGATATGGACGATTCCAGTCTCATGGTTCAACACGCTCATGATATATGCAACTAAATAAAACTAAAAACACGTCAGTATTCTCACTGTATTTGAAATAAAATTGAAATGAAGAAAAGGGATGATTATTTTCAGTTCTGATACAATTTACTGGTGAAACTAGAGCTGTAAGGCAGACCATGAAAGATGGAAAAAGGCACTTTCTGCAAATGTCTAATGATTGTTTATAAAAAATACCATTATGTACTGCTTGTGCTTACTTATAATACTTAATGTCTCCATAGGTTCGTCAATATGTGGTGCAAGTGGTTTTCTCTGTCACATTTGCCTTTTCCTGCACTATGTTTGAACTGATCATCTTTGAAATCCTTGGAGCCTTAAGTAGCACGTAAGCAACTCATTTAAAAGAGAAAGCTGTGCTTTCTGTAATGTTTAGTGTATGTCCTTAAGTCACATCATTTCTTCTCTTTTTATAGGTCCAGATATTTTCACTGGAAGCTGAATTTATATGTTATACTGCTGGTTCTAATCTTTGTTGTGCCTTTCTATATTGGCTACTTTGTGGTCAGTAACATACGATTGTGTAAGTGCATTTTAAGTTTAAGTAAATTTATATATAATGAAATATTTTCCTTTCTCAGGATACATGTGCTTACTAGATATTTCTGTCTTGTATTTTGAAGTGCAAAGACAGAGGCTGCTTTTTTCATGTGTGGTTTGGTTTACCTTCATGTATTTCTTCTGGAAACTTGGAGACCCTTTTCCTATATTGAGTCCAAAACATGGTAAGTGCTAAAATATCATTGGCAGAAAAGACTATGAATACACTGATGGCAAATAGGGTGAAAGATGTTTCTAATCTGACTCCTCCTCCTTCCCTTCAGGCATTCTGTCCATAGAGCAGCTCATCAGCCGAGTAGGGGTCATTGGGGTAACTCTGATGGCTCTTCTGTCTGGGTTTGGTGCTGTGAACTGCCCTTACACATACATGTCCTATTTTCTCAGGTAGAACTTAGACACTGTAAATGGTGCAGACTTACGTAATTTAGATGGAAGAAATTTCTGTGCATTATCGCTGATAAGATTTTTTTTCGTAGGAATGTGACGGACAGTGACATCCTAGCCTTGGAGAGACGACTGCTCCAGACAATGGACATGATTGTCAGTAAAAAAAAGAGGTAAGCTTTGAAGAGTGAACAGTAGAAAGATTCCAAGGGCTCAGAAAGAATATTTATTAGACTAGGCCTGATTTAAAGTGTGATGCATGCAAATGTGAACCCATGTAGTGTTTAATGCATTTGTAGATGTAACCCTGTTAGATGGTTTACCTGTGCTGACTAAACACTTACTTATTTTTTTTTTAAATTAATAACGGTATAAATCACAGGTTGTGTTTAAAACATTATATACTTTATTACAAATAATTTATGAAGGCTCCTAAAATCTTAAATTCATGCTCCCCACTGTATAGGATTGCCATGACTAGGAGGCAGATGTATCAGCGAGGAGAGGACCAAAATAAACAGACTGGATTCTGGGGGATGATTAAGAGTGTTACATCTTCAACCTCTAGCAGTGAAAGTATCCTTTGCTTTTACTACAGGTTTACTACAGGTCTATAAATATTTGGATGTTGACCAAGTTTTTGTTTTGGCCGTCTACCACAGCATGTTGAAGTTAAAATCAATTAATGAACCTGAGCTAAAGTTACAGGCTTTTACCTTTTATTTGAAGGTATTAACAAAGACTGAACTACATAGAAATGACAACCATTGATGGTCCCTGCCAGCGGTTGGCTGCTCCGCTGATCCGTTGCTGTTATTTTCTCAGTAAGTGTATAAAATGTCTAGAGTTGTCTGGTGTTTGCGTTTTGGATCAAAAGCTATACAATTGATAAGTTAAGTCCAAAGAGATGCAATCCATATTTAGACTAGGAAACCAAAATCAAACCCCTTACAAGATTCAGCATCAGGGGATTCAAGATTCTTTATTTGTCATATGCATAGTTATACAAGCACAACATGCAGTGAAATGTAACAATATAGAACTAGTAACTATCAAGTGTGGCCAAATCAATTTGGTACACTATTAAAACAGTGAATGCACTTTGGGCACAGAGACACTGTTAGTCCAACAAGACAAAAACAACTGGTGAAAGGAAAAAACCCCTCGATAACATTTGGCCAGATCAAGAACACCCTCCAGGAGGAATGTGAATCTATGTCAAAGTCAACAATCAAGAGAAGACACAATGAGAATAAGCACAGGGTAGAAGTAAAAATCTGGATCCAGATTATACTTTCCATTTTTTTTTAATCTCTGGGCAGATTATCTTGTACCAGAATGTGTAATTTGTGTAATTTTGTTTCTGACTACAGGTAAAAATGGTTGTTAACTTGAGTACTTTCGAGCCCTAAGAAAATGGGTGAGCTAGATCATGAAAATACCCTCTGATTATATTAATTTCGTTTTACCTTCAGTATACTGTGGTAAATGTCTAAACTAACACCTTTTTAATGCCCAAAGACGAATTTCTGAACTGTTAGCTTTTATTTCAGTTTTACTTGGAGAGAGTTCAGTAGGTTCACTGTGTAGTAAATCTAATCGTGAGTTGATCGTTTTGTTTTAGTTGGCTTAGGTAACTGCTGAATGTTGCACCTGGTTTGCTGATAATACGAAGCATGTTGTTTTAGGCTGAGTAACTATTTCCACAGCATTGTGCCAGTCTTATCTGTGTACATTATGAATTTATGATCATGGCTTGCATGTCTTAATGTGGTTTATTCAAGACAAATTGTCATTATTTGAACTTAATCATTTGAATGCCAAATTTTTGTTGGCACTATAGAAGTTTCATGTTTGCTCATGCCCCAGGCCATCATGATAAAAAGAAACTAACATGTATCCTAAAGTGTGATGTGAGGCTCCTTGATAAAGGAACTGCAGACCTGTCCCTGATCCAGCAGGAGGTGGTTGCTCTTGAGGAACTCAGTAGGCAGCTTTTTCTAGAGACAGTGGACCTGCAGGCCACCAAGGTACAGGACTTTGGGTACATTAACAAATGCAACATGCTGTGTATCATGTCATGCACACTTACGCCTTCTATGGTGTTTGTCCAAAGAACACTTTTCACTTTTACCCTTAGGCATGTACTTAAAGGCTCTATTTTGCATTTGACTCTTTCTTTCCTCTGTGTCATTAGGAACGGATAGAATACTCAAAGACCTTTCAAGGAAAGTACTTTAACTTTCTGGGATACTTCTTTTCCATCTACTGTGTATGGAAGATATTCATGGTAAGCATTCATTTGATCCGTGATGTGTGCATATTACAGTCATAAGGTAATAGTAAGGACACTAACCTTATGTCTTCTATTTAGGCCACAATCAACATAGTCTTTGACCGTGTTGGAAAGACGGATCCAGTGACGAGAGGGATCGAGATCACAGTCAACTATCTGGGAATCCAGTTTGATGTGAGCTTCTTATACACTGTTGGGTAGTGCTAAGGGTAGGACTGATTAAGTGCTTTATCACCTCAAAGTGCAGAAAAGGATTTAACTGGAGAGATTCACAGTAGTTGACAGTTAAGCCTGTCATTACCTGTTTTACAGAGACTCTGGAGACTTAGCATCACCTTTTACTATTAACAGCTGTGCTGGCTGGCATTTTAGTTATATACTCATAGATATAGCCTTCATTTTACATCACAGCTGTGATCTCATGCCATAGTGCTGAAGGAATAGTGTTAGTTTTGTGTAATGATTAACTCATTTAGAGGCTTTGTATTCAGCCTGAAACACATTAGGCATCTTGGTATCATGGCCAGAATGTTAAAACAGGAATTTTGTAATGCCAGTGACTGTTCTGCTCTGTGGACAGCATGCTACCCTGAGGTGCTATGATCACTGCAGCCCTTGCTGGCAGTAATATTTGTATGCAAGGTGCGAGTGAGAACATTAGTGGACTGTCTGATTGTTGTCTGTATCTGCTGGTTACTCATTAGTCATTTCCTAGCCTGCTGAATCTACTCTTTACCAGTTTTTTTCCCACAAGGGGAGCCAGCCATAAACATGGATAATTACACTGCTACATTGAGAGAATAGTTATGCTACTTTGTCCATTTCATGATAGCAAGACATGATGATGCCTCCAACATTTCACTTTTTTTTTTTTTTTTTAAACTCTCTTCTCTAGGTGAAGTTCTGGTCTCAGCACATTTCCTTTATCCTGGTTGGAATCATCATCGTCACGTCCATAAGAGGCCTTTTAATCACTCTTACCAAGGTAAGCTAGAGAGTCGGCTTGTAATTTTTCCATTAGCTGAAAAATATGTATGTGTGTTTGTTCAAATAATGTATTAGGTCCAATATCTAGTGCATTTCATGAACCGTCAAGACCACTGCATTTCTCTATTGATACCCATTTGGAAAACCCATTAAATACGCAAGTAGTTTCAATGGTATGGCTGATCAGTGTAGAAAGCTGTGTTTTCTGGACAGGGATTAAGGGCCTAAAAGTCTTTCACACCTGAAAGTCTGCACAAGGATTCATGTTTTTGTTACACTGTACACAAGTGATCCATTTAGTTTTGGTTTCACCTTGCGAGCACTTCAAAGAACGCACATATCTACATCCCGCAATTAACATATATGTAGATTGCGTCTCCATGTATTTGACATTAATTGATCAACTGCAACTGACAGCAGCACGTAAAAGAAGGTCGTTCTCATTTGTCAACGCACCACTTTTTCTGATGCCATGACACCATTATGTAGTGCTGCTGCAGTTTTTTATGTTCAGGTGGCATTCCTGTCTTGTCCTATTTATCTTCGCTGTTGTAATAAAGTGCGTTACACGGTTCAGAGGTATGTTTTTGTTGAGTCTAGTTTAATTTGTCGGATCAAATTGCAAGAAATACCATGTGCTACCATGGCTCATTTGAACTCCATCCATTTTTCCCTGTAACATGGCCCTATCTGCCTAAAAGTATTTTCACACTTCAAAAGAACCAAACCATGGAACCGAGGCTTCCACTTTCGGCCAGACCAAACTTTATTCTAAATACCTACTACCTTGTTCAGTCTGAATTGATAAGGCTGAAGGTCTGGACCAAACAAGGTATGAAAGCACACTAACCCTGGCTCCTGCATTGCTCAGGAGATGTTCCTTGACACTGTGTAACTCATTTTTTTAATGTAATGACCTCTTTGCCCTGTTGTTTAATCTCAGTGTTTTTGTCTCCAGTTCTTCTATGCTATCTCCAGCAGCAAGTCATCCAATGTAATAGTGCTGGTCCTGGCCCAGATCATGGTAAAAGGCTAAGTCGACAGAACATGATGGCATTGAGTTACATATGGATTATGTTACGAGAGATCATAATGTTTTTCTCTCTAACATTTCTCTCTCTCTCTCTCCTCCCCCCACCCCCCTCCCCCCTCACTAGGGGATGTATTTTGTGTCGTCTGTGTTGCTCATGCGTATGAGCATGCCTCTGGAGTACCGCACCATTGTCACGGAGGTACTAGGCGAGCTACAGTTTAACTTTTACCATCGCTGGTTTGACGTGATCTTCCTTGTAAGCGCCCTCTCCAGCATCCTCTTTCTCTACCTGGCACACAAGCAGGCACCTGAGAAGCACATGACTTTGTGACCCTCATTCATGTCCCGCTTATGTTTTCTGAGGGGCCTTCTACTGCGACTGAACTTCCTGAATCAGGAAGGGCCTAAAGACTGCGGGGCCCAGAGACTTTAAACGTTTGAATAATTGTTGATAACTTTATTTTTTTGAAGATTATTTTGTCATTTTTCACTGGACCAGGCACAACAGGAAGCATTGCTATCAACATGTTATCAGTTATGATACCACTATTGACCTGGCAATAGACTGCTCACTTGTTAGCACAGTATTTTATGCCAAGTTAAAATATGCTGTCCTCGGTGCAGTCTCATTAGAATTCCTTCAGGCTCTCAGCATGAAGAGTTTACCATCTGTGGGATGTCACCCTAAGAGTGCTTTTCTCTGAAACAAATACTTTGTTAAACATTTAATAAAGTAACATAATTCTTATTTTACCAATGGCTAGTATTCAAATGCAGGTTACTGTTTTTTAAATGACATGGCCATAGAAACAAAAAAATGCAGTGCTCAGAAAAAATACAGAAATGATCGGCTGCGATTGAGCTTTCAGATTTTATTTACTGGTTGGGTTATAGTATTCTGTGAACACAGACCATGCCCTCCTTTTCATTACTCAGCCAGTCCTGAAGCCTTTGTCAGCAAAATATGTTTTTGTATGTATTAAAGACTCAACTGAAAAGTGAAAACAGAAATGCAAAAGAGTACAAATCATAACCCATTACCAATGTAAAGAGGTCCTGCTTGGCATTCGAATGTTTTATAAAATCACAGCCCTAATTACAAACTGCCACCTTTACAGGAAAGGAGAATTCTGTCTTACAGAAAGATGAAACTGCTTGGAAAAGTCCATCTTGTGTGCTTTAAAAATTGCAGACTGTCCCATCTCAATATACCAGTTATGTCATTGTTCATAATTTTATGAAATACATGGAGATCATCTGATACTTGAATAAATATTTTAAATTGATGCTGTGCTTTTTCATCAACATTAAGTGTAGTCCTAGTTTAGGATGGGGGCTGAATGCCAGATCACTTTCCATTCAAGAAAGGGTCTGTTTAAACAGGGTAATACTTTACCACTTTAAAGGCATTTTAACGGAATTGTATATATTAATGACATAAATATCAGTAGTATCCATCAAAGGGGGGAGGGGGGGGGTTGCTGTGGCCTTCTCAAAGCCTCTCATCTTCACTCCCAGTTGAGGATGTAGATGATACAGAGGGTGTCTAAAATGAAAAAGAGATCATAGTTAAATGAGAGAATAAACATTTCAAATGTTTTTTAAGATGAAATTAATTGAGATTATGTTATCAGTAACATTTGTTAAATGGAACTAACCCTTGCACGGGCCTGAATTGGTGGGGTCACAGATCTTTTAGTTGGTTCCTCTTGTGCGATGGCAGGAGCACAGGGATCTGGGGTTTGCTCTGTAGCCAGCTGTGGGGTGATGGCAACCCCTTTGGCTTTCAGGTATTCATAGGCTGCTTTCTCAGCCACTAGGAGGACCAGTGTGTCGCCGCTGCCACGGATCATTTTCACAACTTCCTCATGCTGGTTCTTTTCCACGTTTACGCCGTTTACCTCGACCACAATGTCATCATCCTCCAGCCCAGCTCTGTCTGCTGCTCCACTTTTGACCACCTGCCAACATA
>JBBPDC010000002.1:10744783-10771339 GCA_037974485.1 Hemigrammopetersius urotaenia | reverse complement strand
ATGTTTATATGATATACAGTAGTCCCCCACTTTCCGGGGGGTTATGTTCCAAGAGCACCCACGTATCTTCATCCTTCCTTACACATTCTCTGTTCCAGAATAAAGGCCTACTCATCATTTGTTATCTGTCTCTGTCCATCTTTTCTAGAAATGGATTCAGTGAGGATACTGCTGTATTCTCTCATTTTCCTGCTGAGCGTCTTTGGCAACCTGCTAATCATCGTGGTTTTGGTTGTGAATAAACGTATGAGGACGGTGACAAACTCCTTTCTTCTCTCGCTGGCCGTGAGCGACCTGATGATGGCTGTGTTCTGCATGCCCTTCACGTTCATCCCCACCCTTCTGAAGGACTTCATCTTTGGAGCTGCCATGTGCAGGATTGTAGCCTATCTAATGGGTATCTTATACTGAACTCGTCTTCTGTGCACTTAGAGTGATTCAGGTCAATTGTTCTCAGTCAGTAATCACTGTGTTGGTTACACTATGTGAAAACTGCTGTTATTCGTTTTTCAGGGCCATTAGAACAAGCTCAGTCAGGTTCAGTTTACACTCAATTTATATGGTTTAGATTGTGGCCAGGAGAAAAAAGGTATATGTTTTCATATACATCAGTTCACTGCATTCTAAATGAAGGCCAAAGCTCATTTAGCAGCAAATCACTCAAAAGTCAGATTGTCAGAAAAAAAGGTTAGTAGAAAAACACTACAGATAACAAAAGGTACAGAAAGGAAATGTCTGGCGTGCAAACAGGTATCATTTCAGTATTTCAGGATTTATAGAATGAAAAGGATTAAATGAGGTTTGCTTCTGTATAGTGCGTGCGCTTTTATGCTCTGTAAACAGCAGTTTGACCGGCACACCTCACCAGCCTCTCTGCCATTGTTTGTTTTTGGGAGGAAGGAGAGATCGGAGGATTTGTAAGCTAAGAATAATTTCCAGAGTAGCAGCCCTGACTTCAAACCCTGACATCCGAGCAAAGCCCTCCGGGGTAATGCTTGGTAATTCAGAGTTTGGTCAGAATGCCATTTCAAAACACAGATGTTTTTGTACATAACGAAAGATTTTCTCTTTCAGTTCACATGTTTCTGCTCAGTGAAGGCTGACACAGTATGTGCAGTAGATGGGTTTAGTGATAAAGAGCTAAAGCAGTAAGCATTGTGTGTGAAAGATCTTTATCTGATACCTAAGTTATCTTACTGTGAAGGAACTGATCAGTTAAACTTTCCATTCTGATTACTTAGCTAGACATAATGCTTTGAGGGAATAGATCCACTCTTCCAAATGAGTTGCTTTTTGTAAACAAATAATAAATAAATGTCCTCTTCTTACAGGAATCTCTGTCAGCATATCCACCTTCAGCCTCATGGCCATAGCCATTGAGAGATACAGCGCTATCTGTAACCCTCTGAAGTCCCGAGCCTGGCAGACTCGTTCGCATGCCTACAAGGTTATTGCTGTGACCTGGGTTCTGTCCTTCCTCATCATGACTCCATACCCAATCGTCTCTACGCTGGTTAACTACACTGAATCCAACTACACTGAATCCAACAACACCATCACAAGACACATGTGCCGCCACGAATGGCCCAAGGACCAGGTGCAGCAGGCTTGGTGAGTCATTTGGAGGTTTGACAAGTCACTGGAATTAAATGACACACGTTTAATGGCATTCCAGACAGGTTAGGGCCTGCCTTGAGGTTTGCAATATAGTGTGAATTCAGAAAAGCTTCACAGCAGGGTTCTGAAGAGCAAATCCACTCCTTATGTGGGAAAATTGCAACTCTGTCACTTTACTGCATTTATTTGGTTTGCACGGAAAACAAGAACACACAGTTCTCACAGTTGACCACTGATGCAAAGCTCTACTCTTATCAAGCATCGAAAGCTATTTGACTGCAAACGGCACATTTGTAAAGCACATTTGTTTTTTTTATCCTTAACATTATTGAGTGACTGACTGTGTAAAGTGAGGGCATGAGTGAATTATTAAGCCAAAAGCCAGTTTCACAAGATGAGTTCCATCCTTTTCTCCGAGATAATGACAAGGATGCCTGTGCAGAACATTCTGTTGTTCATAAATGAATCAATTCAGTAATCAATTTAATCAGTAAGCCACTTAAGAGAGAGAGAGAGAGAGAGAGAAAGAGAGAGATTTGCCATATTCCTGGATTCTTATTTGATCAGAAAAAAATGTCTGTTGCAAGGAGATCCCATTAGCAAGAGAACTTTATTTCACTATTATGGTATGACACTGTAATGTCAATGTCATAACAAACTTCATCCCAGAAAAGGTGACTTAATCGAAGAAAATCATTTGGAACATTTGTCATACATGCGCCATAATCATACATGAGTCATACATGTGATATTTTACACACTTTTACAAACATCAATGTACTCTCACTCAAGTATGAATTTTACCTCATTCCAATTCTTCCTTTCTTTCTCAGGTGTATTCTGTTGCTTTTTGTTCTTTTCTTCGTACCTGGAGTGGTGATGATCACTGCGTATGGGCTTATTTCTCGGGAGCTCTACCGTGGAATACAGTTTGAGCTGGAGCAGAAGAAGGGCCAGTGTGGTGAGGCCTTACAGTTATTCATACACCACCATCAAATTAATTTGCTTGTTTTTAATTAACACTGGATAATACCATGCAACCTTTGACAAAAAAAAAAACATTTCAAAGGGTATTTAGCGAGCTAATCCCTCTCAACATATTAGCTGATGTTCTCTCTGTGGGCAGATGTGATTGTCCCTGTGCAGAGGCATGGCCATCTGCTTACCAAATATTAACCAAAATGTAGTGAATGGGACTTACTTTCAAAAGTAATGTGGAAGGATTTCTAAAATGAACATAATTAAACTGCCTTTCTTTTTGTATTTGCACTTCAGTTGCTGCCATTAGGATAACCTGCTGTTTTGCTAAGTTTATGTCTCAAGCTGAATTTCTCTCCGATGAACCAAATTAACGGACCCCTATTAGATAAATTAATATTCTTCCATTTCCTCTGGACTTGGTTGTCCACCTCTTCTTAAAATGACCTTAACAGACTCTGAGTCATTTCCTTTCTTATTACTGCACCACCGTTCGATTGAGTCCTAGAATGTATGTTATCTTGACATATTTGTCCAGCCATTTTTAGCAAATAGATGGAAATATTGAAGGTAAAAATATAAAAAATGGACATCTGTTCTGAGATGTACCGATGTACCGTGTAAACACTGTTTAAAAACGCAGTGCTGCTCTTTCCCAGGAATAAAGAATGGCGTCAGTGCTGCAATCTCATCTGGCAATGATGACGGAGATGGCTGCTATATTCAGGTCCCGAGGAGACCCAACTCCATGGAGATGTCCACACTCACACTCGCCAGCTCAACCAAGGTGGACCGTCCTCGAAGCAACACCTCAGAGACCAAACTGATGGCCAAGAAACGTGTGATCCGCATGCTGATCGTCATTGTGACCATGTTCTTCATATGCTGGATGCCCTTATATTCCGCTAATACCTGGAAAGCCTTCCACCCGGCCTCAGCCCACAAGATTCTGTCTGGGGCCCCAATCTCCTTCATCCACCTTCTGTCCTACACTTCTGCATGCGTCAATCCCATCATCTACTGCTTCATGAACAAGCGCTTCCGCAAGGCGCTGCTGACCACTTTTTCCTGCTGCTGTCGCCCATGCCGCCGGCGAGGCTTCAGGGAGGGAGATGATGATGTCACTGCTACTGGAGCATCCGTGTCTAAATTCACCTACACCACAATCAGCACCATGGGGCCCTGTTGATTCCCTGAGTAGAGCGTGAGGTAGCATGGTAGCATGAGCCTAGATGGAGCTGAGGGAGGGATCAGTGGTGAAATGACATTGTTTGATGGAGAACTGAGGACTTGCCTCAAGAAGAACGGACTGTGAACCAAAGCTTGATGTTGCAGTGAGAGAGATATTGCTGTGAGGTTCACTGTGTAGCAGCAACAATAGTATCAGCATGCTCTTTCAGTATTTGGTCATCCGTAATTGCTCCTATTGTTGCATATGTGTGATATATTCTTGTATGCATTTGGATATCTGCAGTAACTTTCTGTTGTGTATTTTAAGTGCCTGCTAAGTTACGTGTCGCTGATAATTTCGTATTTGCTCAGTGGACAAAATAGCTGTTAGTAGCTGGCAGAAAGGTGTGATCTGTGGGCTATAGCTTAAGATAAGTATCTTTCAAGCCTTCATAAATACGGATCCAAATACAGTGTGACAGTGTTGCAGTACACTCGCTTAAGATAACAGTTCTTTTTGTGGGGTTGTATTTGCTGACGTAACTTCAACTGACATAAACCTACAGTTACAAACATTTCTCGAGGATTATCCCAACTGTCAGTTGTCAGAAAGTCTACTTTTTTGTCAGTTTTTATGTTGTTTCATGTTGCAACACCAAGTGTTATGACAGCTGATACTTGTTGGTATAAATATTTATGCAGCTTTAAGCCAGTTGTCATGAAAGGTTTATGTAGGCGTCAGGTAGCTTTATGAATTCTGCCCTTCAGTAAAGCAGTACAACATGAGGATTAACAGAAATAGGCATTTTCACAAGCTGTTTGTCGATATTTGCTGAGAATTGTTATTTGAGAAGGTAATATGTGTGTAAATATTACAGTAAAATGGGTGCAGCACGAGCACTGCCAGGTCGTAACTGTGATGCCTGACATGTTCACCCTTTACCTCTGTCGCTGTAATTCTGGCTACAAAACAGTATCGAGCTGCCGTATTCTCACTGTTCTTTTCTTGTTTTGTTTGAGCTGCTTTCCATGCCCTTCACTGTCTGCGGCTCATCCATACTGAAGGTTTTTTAATCAGTGACGTCTGTGCTGTGGACTTATGGGTCACGCTGAACTCATGAAGAACTGTCACATGGCCAAAAGCTGATTTATGGCTGCATTCGTGTGTTTTTGTGGTCAGACATTACATATCCCTAAGCCAATTAAAACACTCCCAGACCTGCTCAGCCCAATACAGAAAAGTGCACACAAAGAAAAAAAAATTAGATTCTTCATCGTGTTATTTTCTCTATTCCCTCTCTCAGAACTGAGAGAATGGAGATAAAGCACAGGCACTCTCTTTAATGTGCAGGCCATGTCAGGGAGGAGAGATGAGCGATTAAATGTCACAGAGTCCAGATGTCAGATCTTGATCGGTAAAGTGGCGATGCTACGTAAACAATCCTATAAGTCAATTTACTTCTTCTCTCGTTCATTTGCTTGGTACACTATTCACCTACATAAAGTGTTTCCAAAAATTAGGTCTGAAAATATACTGATGGTTTGGTGCAGAACATGATTGTAAAAAAGAGGCCAAGCTCTAGCAAATAGTGCAAAGCTTTTTGAAGCTTGCTGGCAGGAAGTTTCCAGGCATAATGCCTGCCCTGTGTGCCTTTCAGAACATCATCAGAGCCGTGTCAGATTTCAGACATCACTAATAAACATCAAAACATACACACCTACTTAACTGTTCCAGACAAAACTTTGCTTTGGATTTCTTTTACTTGACAAGTCTTCACCCACACTGCAATCACTTCATCTAAACATCACATTCATTAAGCATTTTGTTGGCACTGTGCACGTCTGTTAACACTACATGAAAGTGAAAAGAAATGAATGTAAAGACCACAAAGAAAAACACTTACAATGTGTTTATAAGCAGGCCTACCTCATTTGTATTTAGTATATCAGCCAATTATGTCAGTTCAAATTAAAAATTTTCAACTAACAATGTCAACCAAAATGCTAATGCTAATCTAATATTGATGTGATAAAAAATACCATCAAAAGCATGCACAAATACACAATTGTGCATGCTACTGCAAGCCAAACACTTTGCATCTTTTTGTGTCTTTTTTATACAATAACATGTTTAGCCCTCTACTGAATAGATGAAAAGGCAAAAAGACTAGCAACATAATATGACATGCTTGACTGTCCAAAGCAAAGATATGGAAATTAGAGAACAAAAATATCAATCTTTATTTTTTCAGTAAAAATTACTTATTTAATTATGTTGTATTGTTAAATAATTAGCATAAAATTAAATAATGAGGGGGTTATATTTCCTAGTTATAATTATTGTGATGTCAAAATACAGTTAAAATGTACAGAAATGTACAGTTAAAAATCTATATTTTAGCACAAAAAATCACCAGCACATCAAGCAAATCAGATGAACTATGTAAAAATAGTTATTATCTCAAGAGTGGATAATTTGTAGTAAGTGGTCACTGGTTATAAGAGCAGTTACAGTTTAAAACAGTATTAGTATTACTATTGGGATTTATATCACAGAAAATCACTGTTGCCTTCTTATTATTCACCTCGACCTGTTTTTCCTTTCTTTTGTGTTTCTCCTCACTTTCAGTTGTCTTTTAGTCTGCGCTCATCCTCCACTTTTATTTTCCTTCATGTTTATTTTCCTTCAGCTAAACATGTTTTACCAATCAATGTGCATCTGCAGTCTCTGGCTGCTTTTCCGTCGAACGGCGAAACAGCTTATCCCCACACTTCCCCAGGCTCCTCTCTACAAGCCCGGCTCTGATTACAGCCCATCAAAACATGGCACAAGCGCTGCGCATTCCTGCCTTCAATTCAGTTCCTGTCTCTCTAGCTTGCGCTAATGTTTCTGTCAACCCTGCAACTGCGTCCTCGGATATGTCACTCACAGCGTGGATTAGGAGTTTTTATTCACGTTCACACCTAAAGATTAGGTTGCGTGGACAGTGTGGCAGCAGTTAAATTCCTTGTTGACATTTCCAAACAAGCTTCGCCCTTATCCAGGCTATTCATTTCAGACAGGTATGCATAACAACAGTTGTGGTTATGTCTGGACGTCACTGTAGATTTTGTAACCCAATGCAGGAATGGCTCTTTGTAGCACTTAAAAAGTTTAGTGTAAGTCATGTCTGCTTACTGCAGCTACGCATTAAAATATCACTGTAGCTCACTAAAATAGATTCACTGCCGTATGACATTTAGGAACAGGTATTAAGTGGTTCTACAATAGAGACAGTCATCATATTTACACAACAGCAATGAATTCCCCTAGGACAATGGAATCAGCTTGTTAATTCCCAGTGCTCATGCGTACCAAAAGATTAGATAAACCCTGAACAAGCACACATGTATCTCCATTGAGAAGCCTGGTGACTTTCACCAGCTGTACATTTACATGCATATGAATGCAGGAGGTCCCAAACGCAGATGCTGGTTTGAGATAGTACATAACTAATAATGAGATAATAATGTAACATTTAACTGAAGCTTCATCTTCTGCGATAACACTTCTTTGAATAATGAGATATATTTGGACTGTGAGCAGGGTATTACCGTTGTGTTTAGTGAATGATCACACGGCTTAGAAAAAACACTTTAAAAATGGACTTAGAAAAAACATTTCAGTTGTTGGTTTTCTTGAGAACAGTTTTGTGAATGAGTCTGAAGTTTAAGGACCTCACAATTCCTGTATGAAAGTTCTTAAATTGTATAGAACCTTGACATAAACCAAAAAGGTTTTTCTATGGTATCACTCAAAGAACCCATTCTGTATATTTTTTTAGAAAGTGGGTTTTGAGAAAACTGAAAGCATCAGTGCATCCTAAGGCACTTCATCACGGACCGGTTTAATATCAGAAACTATTTTCGTGGCCCGGCCTTTAAGGAGTGGCAGATATGAATATACGCATTTATACAAATCAATGATACGCATAAAAATGGGGATATTTTAAAAATATAATAATGGGGGTATCTTTAAAATATAATAATAAGCGTAAATCCAGTGTGTACTCGCAGCTTTATTAACAGCATTTTCATAACAACGAGCCGACAACATAACACGGGTAACATCCACGTTTTTTTTTCTGTGCAGCCCGTGGCCCGGTACCACATGACCCACGGCCCGGGGTTTGGGGACCACTGTCCTAAGGGACTCAGTCACACAGTTTACATAGTAAAACAAATGTACCAAACGATACATTATCAGTATCCGCTTCATAAATTCTTGCAGTTGCTTGGAAACACTTTTGCCTGTGGAAACATCCAGTTTGAAATGAGATGAGAGACGCTTTTATCGCCCAGATGTCATAGAGGGCAAATCTGCATCGTTATCATGCACAATTTAAACTGTGATCTGTATCATAAAGGCCTCTGGCTTGAATGCCACAGCTGAAAATAGACAACAATATAAAATGTTGATTTCCCCACAGTGTCTTTGTGGGTGTGCGGCAGCAAGACTTTTTTAAGCAGCTTGTATGGGCGCGGAGAATAAGCCGGCTTTGAAACAGCCGAGAGCTTTCCTCTGATTAATAGGCTACAGGATACTTAGCTACGAGCTCCTAAACATTATTTAACTCCCAACCAACTAATCTCCTCGCTGATCACTGGATAATATAGCCCATCACATCTTCAACCTCTCCGCTGCTCAGCAAGAAACAGTGATCTGTCTGAAGAGCGACTGATCAAAGCACTTCTGAGATGCACTATATATATAAGATGAAATAAATAGTGGTATTTTACATCTGATATTTAATATTTATAGTTACCTACTTAATTAAAATGTAAATCTCCTCTAATCAGGGGAGTCACTGTGACTGGAGAAGCGATTCATTTTATTTTCCAGAAGAATAGGTGTTAATTACACAGCACATTGCTATGAGGAACCAATAGATAAGATCTGTCAATGACATCCTACTCAGTGGAGATCCTTAGATATGCTGAAACTAATCTCTTTCTATCGTTCATGCTTTTTAGAAGTGCCACTTATTATTATTAGTAACTGAGCACCTAATTATCTTGGGGGTAAATGACAGCCATAATTGCATAATTTCACTTGCATTTTAATGATGCCTCTTATTGCCTATCAGCAGTTAACTTGTGTGAAAATGCTTGTAATTGTCATGCCCAAATCTCTTTCTATCTTTTGGGTGGTCTGTACAGAATTTAGGGCAAAACAATATTTAAAGTGTAGTAGGAGGGAGATTATCATGTTTTACGGAAAACAGGACAAGGTTAAGCTGTTTTGGATAACGTATCATCGTATTATGTGCTTTTTTATTATAAGAATTAGAAAAGGGATTTTGTGCTGTAGCCTTCTGTTGCAAAACAATACCAAGGACAAGCCCACGAGGGTTTCTCCCCAGCAGTCATATATGAGAATCAAAATATTGTAATGTGTGCTGTGCTGTAAATATGACCATTTCAACATTGTTATCTATTTGAATATCAAAGCAAGGTAGATTAAACGTCTGGACTGAAGCTTCTGATGTCCAGACTAGAGGCTAAAACAATGAAATGTGAGATAGAGCATCATAGTCTGCAGGCCACCAATGCCTTAAACCTGTGTGTATGTGTGTTTGTGTGTATGTGTGTGTGCATAGGCAAAATTGCCACATTACTAGATGAAAGGTAACCGCAGACCCTAAAGAGAGGAAATTCTGCACATGGATGTAATTTTCTGTGTTTGTGTGAGAAGTTCACTTTGCTGCAGTTATGTCATGCTCAAAAATGAATGCTCTGTGTTTCCCTGTTTTGAAACAGCTTGCTTTCGTACTTATTAAAACCAAGCTTGTTCAACGTGCTACACTGTGTTGTATCTTTGTTTTAGTGTGTGTTACCGCTGGTAATGTTATTGACTTGGCAGAAATCATGAAAGATGTAGCATGTGTCCGCAGCATAACGTTGCTGTTCAAAGAAAACCAAAAGTCTTTTTTTTTTTTACATTATTTGAACACAGCATCTGGCCCTTTAGACTGTGTAAACCTTCATAAGGAATGAATAAAGGAAAGGAAAAATATAATATTAATATATAATGCTATTTGTTTTGGAGAAAAGTTAGTGCAACAGTAACACGGGCCTAGATGATGAGCATAATATTTACTTTAAATTGGCTTGTGTACAATTAGTGTGTGTATGTGTGTGTGTGTGTGTGTGTGTGTATGTGTGGGTATGAGGGAGAGAGTGAGAGAGATTGGTTTTTCGGTACTGATTGGGAGCATTTCATTGTAACCCCAATTTTACTGACAGATCTGTTTCTCTCGCATCTCAATCAAGAGTGTAAACTGTGCCTGTGGCTCCAGAGATGGTGACTATCAGATTTCACAGTTTTTAAATTTGTATGTAAAATAGTGGAGTCCAAAAGGGACCACAGAAGCCATCAAGTGGGTTGTTCTGTGGTAAAGATGGAATAAAGCTTATCCTCTGTCATGGCTTTCTTGTTTGTAATTTGTCCAACATACACAGGGCTGTGTAACCCAGTACACTGTTACACTCCACATCACAACCTCAAGATCAAAGGCTCAGAAAGCTTTCTAGAAAAGAGTGTGTATAGAGTTAACAGTGGCACAAAGAAACAAATAACTAGCAAGAGAATCAGTAACAAGAAGACTGATTGACAGTTCCATTGCACTTCTGAATCAGACTTCAGCAACACAGAACAGAATTTTCTAAACAAGCAGGGCTTGTAATTAATGACAGATCTTTACAGGCCCTGGATTGTTCAGAACTCTGGTGCTCAGTAATAAAATACTGTTTGATCTTGAATCTGTACTTCAAAATCTTGACAGGCTCTCACTAAAAAAGATCAATTTGACCATTTTAGCTGTGATAATGCATATGGAATGAAATTACCCAAGGGTCTGGAGTTTATTCAGATCTTTTAATTTTTAACTTCAGCTCATTTAATATATAAATAATATGCTCCATACATCTATTTTTCAGTTACTTATTATTTACACTGTTAAATCATACAATTTAGGTTAAAATGCTTTCATTCTAAACTCAACACTTGAGAAATTTAGTTTTTAGTGTTTTCTACCAGATAATGCCATTAATCAATTTTTGGCCAAGCGAGCAATTTTGTATAATATTCTTAGTTTCCAATAGCGGGGTATGATGGCTTACTGCATTCCAATGGAGCAAATGAATGACACAATTTTGACATAGGTGTGATCTTAAGGATGTCAGATAATGGTTTGTGTTTGTGCATAAAAATGTTTTGTTAATATGGTTTGTGTTTGTTACATATTTCAGACTTGTTCCATTTTTGTCTCTAGTAGCATTGAGAATATTTTTTAAGGTTTTTACTAACAAGTGCATTGTACAAACAAACAAAACAAAAACAAAAAAACCCAAAGGAATAAATATTTGATACTTATGGCAAGTTAGTTAGTTAAAAACTTTATAATATATAATATATAAATATGAATAAACATTATATCTAAATGTTAATATAAATATATGGCCATTATATAAAATCTATACAATTGTGCGCTTGGCCAAAAATGGATAAATGATGTAATGTGGTAGAAACCACAAAAACTACATTTATCAAGTATTGAGTTCAGAATGAAAGCATTTAAAGCTAAATTGTATGATTTATCGGTGTAAATAACAAGGAATTAAAAACTTCAGTTGGCCAAAAGTGGCCATGAAGAAGCTGAATTGATAGTAAGAACAAACAGAGCTAGAGGGTTAAAATCCTTTTGCTACCTTACAGATTTCTCTACAATAGGACCTCAACTCTGGAACTCCGTTCATTTAAAAAATCATACATTTAGGGTCAGTCAAACAGTATACGGACCAGGTTATTCTCTGACATGGCCTTCATTGTTTCACCGAATTGTGTGGGAATGAAGATCCATCTATTATTGGAGCTACATATGCTAACTAGTGCTGGAGTCTACCTAGGAAAATAAAGAGAAACACCATGTACAGGTCACCAATCCAAACATGTGTCGACTTTCCAAACATTGTTCAGGCTGTGGCAGGAAACTGGAGCATCCAGAGAACATGCAGACTCACTCTATATATCAAACTCCACACAGAAAAGATTGTTTTTAAAAACATTTGGCAAATATAAGTCACTTGTAAAAGTCATGTTTAAAAGCCACATTTTAGGGTGGACAACATCATATGTTCTCATTTGGTTTTGGCCCAAAAATAACTAAATGCAGTGATTTTGAGTGTGATTTTCTGTAAAATGCAATAAAGAAACTTCTACTAAACTTCACAGTTTCCTTAGCAATCAGAAGAGAAACAATAGTGAGGGAAGTACTTACGGACAAACAGAGACAAATACCTCAGGAATAGTTTTGGGATCAGAATCAGACGACTTTATTGAATCTAGAGGAAACTGCCTGTGTTATTAGAAGGAAAAGAAACAGGAACAGAAACTCTCTTGAGTAAACAGATGCAAACAACTTTGCAATGTGTTTTTTTTATTTTATTCAGACTGAATGTATTACAGGCAGTAAGTATTTGCCAGTCCAGGTTCCTGTTTTACTGTGTACAAATAGTCCACATAATGAGACTTTATTCACTGTCGTATTCTATATAAACCTGCCCCACCAACTTTAAATGAAGTGTATTTGAGTGAATTGAATTGACATTTAGCTGTTTATTGTTTTAAAGAGACCACCCAAAAATACTTGCCTTCTGTGTCAGCAGCTAAAACAGGTCTATAGCCTCTGCACCATTCTGATACTGCTCTGTACTTTATGTAATATTTCCATATACCTCTAACATACAGTAAAAAAATTGACTCACAAGGTGAAAAAAGTGCTTCATGCCGGCGGTATAAGTGATAAGTGAGGATAGAATAAGTGGTGTTTCAAAAATGGTGTAATGCTGTGCATCAGCGTGGCTAACAGCTCAGGCTTAAAAGGAATTTCTGACCCAACTTGCAATAAGTGTAAGGATTGGATAAACACTAAAGTATACGTTTCAGGAAGAATGACAGAGGAGCTCTTTACAACATGTACTGTCTTTCTATTTTAGCTGCAACTGCTCAGAAAGCAGTTGTATAGAGGCTGTTGCCTCACTCACTTTTTATTCATATTGCCAAACGACTGTACAGTATTACTGAAGCATGTGGATTTGATCTACTCATCTGCTCATTGGAGGCTTTTGCTCAAGCCTGTGCATTTCATGCCAAAACCAGCGCACAGTAACTTAAAAGTAAGACCTAATACTAAACATTCTGAAATTCATTTAAATATTTTAAAGATTCTAGTGTTTACTCAAATTGTTGTGCTTATAAAATAATTTACAATGAAATCTATTGCCTTAACTAAAAATGCAAACTAAAAAACACACTAAAAACTTACATCATGTACTAACAACACATACAAAAAATGTTTTTAAATGGCTCGCCTAAAATTTTCAGCATTTTGAACATTGGAAACTAAGTTAGAATCTGTGTCTTATATTAAGTGAACTTTTGGGCTAGTATTATATTACTTTAAGACCTAAGAGTGGACAGAACCTTGACTAATCTGTACATATGAAAAGGCTTTGTTTGTTGGTTGAAGGCATTCTGTAGCTTAACCCAATGTTTTTGTCAGCTGTTAAATGTGGTCCTCGGTTCATTATGTAATTTCCTGAGAGGCATTTCATTTAATGTTTATTATTTGCTTCTAACATTTTTTAGGGAAAATGCATTGAGCCTTTATTATGATGACAATGTCTTTTTGATGACAATGAACATTTATAAATGATTTCCTCAGCACCAAGATCAAATCATGCCCCTTCTAGTGCCTTCCATTTTAACATATTACTATTTCACTTTTAGGTCCTCTATGTGGCATAAAGTGTGCAGTAGATCTTTATCCATTGTATTCGAAAACTGGTCCTGTACCACACAACACACATATTTCAGAAAACAAGCATTATTCACTTTATTATTCATAAGAGGAACCAAAGCTACTACAATAAATACACAGAAATCTTTTAATTCAGACTGAAAGCAAGTGACTTACATCCCATGAGTATTTGCCAGTCCATGTTCCCATTTTACTGCATTGACAAAGTACATGTGACTTTATTTACTGTCAGATTCTCTATAAACCTGCGCCGCCAGTTTTATATGGTACAAGTTTGTGGATTTATTTAATTGAACTGAACTGACATTGAGCTGTTTACTGTTTGGAAAAGACCACACAAATTAATTTGCACCTAAAACAGGTCTATGGCCCCTGCACTCTTCTTTACTTCACTTTACTTCAGGTAATCCTGTATATCTTTAGACACACACACACACACACACACACACACACACACACACACACACACACACACACACACAGAAAGAGAGACATACAGAAAGATAGATAGATAAATAGACAGATAGATAGACAGATAGATAAGATTATGTACAAATAAAAGTTGTATTTACCTAAACTATATTAGTTTAGGTAAGTCTTATTGATTGTGTTCTGCAAAATATTGGCATGACAGCCTGTTTGAAGATTGCCTGCTTTTCAGCTCAGCAAATATGAGCCTAAAGTACTTGAAAGCTCTGTAATGCTCCTCTTAATGTCCCACCAGACCAAAGAAGAAAAAAAACCACTCCCTGATAGCAGTTTCCTGCTGACTAAGCAGTTTTGTTTGCATAGGTTTCAAAGACTGGCGATCGATACATTTAATGAGAAGTAAAAGAGGTGCGCTCTCCCATCAACACGAGGTAAGCTGGAATAGAGCATAATGTAAAAATGATGTAAGCCACTTTAGGCAGCTTTTCCAAAACTAAAAACCACCAGGACACACAATCCACTGCAACAGAATAGTTCTGGTAGGGGTGTCAAATAAAGCCAGTACAGTAATCACACATGAATTGCAGGTCAAAAAGATTTATTAACCATTACTTTCATATTTCTATGCGTTTTTGGAGGATTTTAAATATGTGGTTATTTTTAAAACAAGAACACAAAACACTGAAGCAAAGCTCTACTCTTATCAAGCATCAAAAGCTATGTGATTGCTTACAGTACCTTTGTAGAGAATGTTCAGCATGCCACCACTGGGTCCCTGAGCAAGACCCTTAACCCCAAGTTGCTCCAGGGAGACTGTCCCCTGTAGTTAGGGAATGAAAGTCGCTCTGCTAAGTCTGCTAAGTGCCATAAATGTAAATGTAGGAGTGACTGACTGACTGACTGACTGACTGAATGAGTGAGTCGGGGAGTGGGTGACAAGAGTGAGTGAATGAATGAATGAGTCAGTGAATGATTCATGTGATTCAGTGAGTGAGTGAGGAAGTCAAAAGCCATTTCCATTAGATGATTTGCATCCTTTTCTCTGAGATAATGCCTACACAGGGTTTTTTGTTGTTTCAAAAATGAATCATTTCCATAATCAGTTTAATCAGAAAGTCAGTAAGCCACTCACGGTGCTGGAGAGGGAGAGAGAGAAAGAGGGAGAGAGAGAGAGAGAGAGAGAGAGAGAACTTAAACTTTAAACTTTAAATCTAAACACACACTTCTGCACTATTTTTGCATTACACAGATAAAGCATAAACACATGACACCTTTCTAAACCCTCAGATACCCAGACTATTGAAGATAATGAACACTTAGAGAGAGTTATCATCAGATTCCTAGACATGACTTAAAGAACATGTTGCATAGCCTCTGCCTCTTCCTGCAAACATTTACAAAGTTAAACTTCACCCTCCACATCAAATGACTGGGCTGAATCTGAAATGTCACCAAATTGGATGTCCCTTAGACACTCCAAAGATGTTTGTTTGAATAAGAGACAGGAAAGGAAGCTCATAAATGTCAGTCATGTTGGAAGCACTCCACAATCAGTCCAACAGCTGCATCCTTTAAACCACCTTCTAACATGCCTGGAAAAGTCTTAAATATATATAAAATTGAACAGGCAAAGTCAGTGGGAGGCATCCAGAGAGTGCTATTATATTGATAATCCAAGTGACTGACTTAATGTGGAAAATGTTGAACTATCAATCATTATATCCCACCTGCTTGTTTACTCCAACAGATTTGTAGCATGTTGTGTTGAACTGCAGGTAAAACTTAGGATGTAGAGTTAGAAAAACAACTATGACAGATACGGCTCTGCAATGACTCTGAAGAATTGTTTATTGTTCTTTCCTATTTCTCGCAGATTTCCTGCAATGATCACTGCAGCCGAATGTAGTAATGAACAAAACACTTTGCTGATAAAATGTTCAGTGTACTACACTACTCCCTTAAACACTGCTATTGTTTCTTCTGTTTAGGATAAGTGCACACTGGTGAGGTGAGGGCTATCATATAACCATGGCTGGGTAATATCCAATCTCATCTTAGGTGCTTAGGCCTGGATGCTGTCTACATTAAAACAGTGAGCTCAAAGCTGAAATGGAAAAAGCATCATAATAAAACAATGCATTGCTCTGAAGACTGGAAACAAAAACACTGTGTGGAATCTTCTCTATATTGTATATTGTTTATCACATACTGCAAGTTTATAAGTGGAATAAATACATACTGTTTGTTAGTGTATTAAAGGATGAGAAATGTGAGCTTTTAGGGCAACAGTAAAAATGTTCTTGTTGCTATACTTGCATATTGGCTGATTGTTTGAGATATTGATGACTTTCTATAAATTTTCATTTTTACCATCTGCTTCTCATGATGCAGTTTTGGTAACTTGCCTTCATTCCATTTTCTCCCTGTATCTCAGTCCTACCTCCTACCTGTTTACAGGGAAAGGGTTTAGGCTTTCCTAGAACTCCTTCTAGTTCCACAGAAAAGAGGATCCCTTTTAAAACAAAGCAGAAGCCAGACAGAATTCTGAGTCCAGTTCTGTTTCTACATCTAACTGATGTATTATGTATACTAATCACAATCAGAAAACTTTATTGATCCCGGAGGAAACGGCTTATGCTTTAGTGACTGCAAAGGCACAGAGACAAGAACAATATAAAGAAAAGATTAAATAATAACTAAATATAAAAAATATGCAGAAAATGCTATAATACAGAAATGCTTGGTATAAATGCTATATAAGTTATTGCACTTATTACATTTATCAGATGCTTTTATCCAAAGCGACTTCCATTCCCTAACTACAGGGGACTGCTCCCTGGAGCAACTTGGGGTTAAGGGTGTTACTCAGGGACCCAGTGGTGGTGAGCTGAAGGTAGGATTCCAACCTATGACCTCTTGGTCCAGAGGCAAGTATCCTACCACTAGGCCACCACCACCCTAATTATTAGAAAATCAGTAGTAACAATATGTAGTAAAAAAGTAAATATTGACCTAAGTAGTTGAAAACTATTGCCCCCAAGAGTAATGAAGTGATTCAGCACCCAGAACACATGATATTGCACATAATGATGAGCCTTTAACACCTGATAAGAACGTGGCACAATATTGCACATAGGCTACTGCACAGACTGTGTGGATGTGTGAGAGCTACAACATGCTGCAGCAGGCTCATGCCTGTGCACATAGTATGTTCAAATACAAAATATGTACAATATTTTTTATATAATAACTGATTAAAAAATGAAATTTAATCACTGCAAAGCAAATAATAGCAGAGGTTCCAGCAGTCCTTTTAAATATTTTAATCCTGTTCATCTTGTGTGTGTGGCCTTCTAGTCACCTATTACTATTAAGGAAATCTCTGAACGCTCTGAGCACTTGCAAAGTGAGAATTAATGCTGAAAACATGATACACCAGGAACTGTATGTATTTAAAACGTGATAAATGCTGTAAAATAAGCTGGGGAAGCAGTTGGATAAGTGTTTATATCAGTCATGACTCTGACTCTGTTTTTTGTTCTTTCCTATTTCTCGCTGATTTCTTGATTTCCTCTTGATGTAATTGTGTGGCATTAGCTAAAATAACTTCATCACCTCCTTAATCCTGTAGGCAAGAACGCCTGGTAGAACTCAAAAGAAAAAGAAAGAAAGAAGGACAGACAGACAGGCAGGCCAAAAGAAAGAAAAAAAGATGCCAGTGTTTATTTCTGTTGGATGCTCTACAGGTTTTACAGCCCTCTGAAGGACAAGTAGGATTAAATAGATAGATGATAGGGATAAAAAAACAGCCAATGAAAGTACAGCAATCCAGTTGAGCCCTCAAATGCACTTGATCTACAGCCACCTGTGACCTTCAAGTATATTCCATATTTAGCAAATCAAAAGCAATTCGTAAACCAATCCTTCCCCAAAGAAAATGAAATGATTTGTGGGATTAAAACCCCACTGGATAAGTGATCATGTGCACTGAATACAACACAAAACACAGAACTTTACTGACTGCAATTAAATTATTATACCATTAATGATATTCATTGCATAAATGACATAGGATTAACAGATACAGGGCTGTTTATTAGATATAGGGGGGCTTTAAATAAGAATGTCTAGCTAATTTGAATGCAACTCAAGCATCCCTTCAGTCTCTGAAGGATTCTCCCAATGGCTGGTGGAATGAAAGTTCCTTTAACATCCTATAACACCTCACAGAACAGTTCATAACCAGCCAAATATAAATATCGCCACATATGAGTTTTATACAGTTGGAAAATACTACTCTCTCCAGTTTACTTATTTATTGTATGAATAATGTATTCAATTTCCATGGAAATGGCAACATCAGGGGCTGAAATGGCATTTGACATTTTCAGATGTAAACAAACTCAGCCACAACATTGTGAGCTGAAGTGGCTGCAAAAAACCAACTGGAAGAAAATGCACCTCAGGATTTCACCAATCTTTCATTCAAATAAATACAAATTAAATATTGTAGGCAAACAAAGGGAAATCCTATTAAAAACAAACCTATGAATACAACAAACTGAACAGTAATATAAAGTTAAATATTTTTCGAATGAATCACATCTAAACAAATGACATGGGATTATTCTGGACATATTAAACATGCACATAGACAGCCTTTATCGAATCTTGCAGGTTACGTTATGATGTTAATCTTGTCTTTGTATTATAGCAATATTAAAGAAAATTCGGACTTTCTCCTGACTGTCTATCCTGAACATCACTAAAGACAAGACCTGACACCTTGACAGAAGAAAGGGATGGCCATTTTGATAGTAAATGTCTGGAAAAACAACACAATTTGGCTGCATTGCTGTCATAAAAGGTGAGACACAAATGGTCAATGAACATTTTCAGTACCTATTGTCATATGTTTTAGTTTGTGTTACTTATTACTTCTTCATTTTGGTAAATGTGCTTGTCATGAAGGATCACATGCATACAGTGATTGCATTAATGGTTAGGTTCATGCTAACCTGTGTTCTCATATGTACACAATCTTGATAGTGTTTTATTTCGTATCGCTGTATGTTGTTGGAATAAGCAGGCTGATGACTGCACTGCTGAAGGCTTTTGGCTATAACCACATGTCACAGCCCCACAAACGGAGCAGGGCTGGCTGGTATAAATGGGCTTGTGAGGCCAAGATATCAAGATAATGATCTTTCTTTAAGAGGAACTCCAACCAGTCTGTCTGGTCTTTAACTATAATACTAATGTGATACCATGCTTGAGATTATTTTTTCCAAAGCAAGTGATCCAAGTTATTTGTGCAGGGTTTTGCAGCTAAAGATAAATAAAGAATATAAATATATTATTATACTGCACTGTCATTGGCTGTGGTCTGTTGCTGCACTTGCTGTCAGTTAGTTTTCACACTACTTACCGATAGATCGAAAAATTTGAACAATTCACACATAAAGGTCAAGAGTCAACTTGCTGGATCTGAGTCAAATTAAAATTTACTTCTGATCTGGGAATATGTCACAGATTTCCAAAAACTGATTGGGAGAGGAAAATCTGGATAAAATCGTGTAGCTTAAGATGGAGCTGATTTATACTAGGCCAAGATTCACACTGTCTGTATGTGATTGTGTCAAAAGCGTTGTGACATATTGCATTTAGTGAAATGACCTCTAGAATCATTCTCTGTCTGAGCTCATTTTTTAAGCCTGTGTCATTTAGTGGATTTACCCCTGTTTGCCTCACTCTCAGCAGCCAGACCCGCCAGCCGCATTTGGCCCAAGCCAGAGGCAGATCATGCATGGATAAATCAGTACTTTGCAGAGGAGCTCCAGACTGAGGAATGGTGGACATTAATCACAGCCCTGAAAACACAACTAAAACCTTCATAAAAAAAACGAAGAAAACTCTAGACTAAGCCATTAGAACAAGCCACCCCAAGGTGGGCTTTCAAGTGAAGGAAGCCAAGACTTAAAACATGGTAGTGGTTAGTGCAAGCTAACTCTTTCCTGCATGGGATTAGAACAACACATCATTAAAGGAGCTCAAGACTTAGGACTCAGGATTTTGAATGATCAAGGTACATTCAAGCCAGAAGCACGTAGAATGAGATAACCCTCCACCATGAGGAATCGGTCACATCTGAGGTAGCCACAAGATGAGGCTGCAAACTCTGGAAAGTAAAGGTGCATTTACAGTGGTAACAGTTAGAACAAGTGGAAATTAGAGCATGTTGCTATACAAGTTAGACCTGCAAGCTCTGGAGAGGTGCCAGTAGCGGGCCTGTGGCCAAACTGCGCTCAAGGCAAGGCTTAAATTCTTGTACCAATTCTTATATAAATTCTTATACCAATTCTTCTACTTCAAATTCTCCACTTACTATGTAAGCTACTATAAATTCTTGATCAACAGAGGTATGGTTTAAAATATTGCTCCAAAGCTAGGCTCTAGCACAGCCCTGACGGTCAAGGGATATGAAACGTAACATGAATATACACTGTGGGTTGGATATACCGAGTCAGTTTAAGGTGCATACCAGACCCATTTTGTCTGCTGTCATGTGTAAACTGGAGCACGAGTTTAAAGGTTGTGTGTTTGGTAAAACTCAAATTGCACTTCTCTTCCTCATGCATATGCATGTTTTTTGTGGATTTTCCCTGCCTTTTAAAATAAGTAGAAATTTTGCATTAGTGTCTCAAAAGGCATGTTGTTGAGACGTCTATTAAAAGGGGGATAGGACACGGCGGTTTGATAGTGGCACAAGACTAGCGCACTTTAAATTCAGCATAAGATATATGTATGAGTAAACTCAGCACAGTATTTATCATTACACAGTTACAATTTGTGTGTGTAGTCCATATTACTGTTTCGCAAACTCAGTTTTCTTAGTCACATTATCATGTTCACCCTTGAAGAATGTTTCAATGTGGGAAATAAGTTCATTAGCGGTGCTTTCTTCCAATTTCTTTTTCTGTTTTGTCTTGAACTTGTAGACTTCAACATTGTTTCATTGTGGATGCACTATGCCTTGTGCTTCAATTTATGAGATAAAATGAAAGCATTCTGCACATCTGTTATGTGTAAAACTGGTGCACAGGTCTGAGCATGTGTCGTGTGCTTGGTGAAACAAAAAATGTGTTGATCTATCTCGCAGCATGTAAGAATAAAACCTTGAATCTCTAAAACAGTGTAGGCTGCTTTTTCAAAACCCCCAACTTGAAACACCTACATGCATCCCGGCAAAAAAAAGTTTTTATGGAGAGATCCTTTGGTCAAATAGGACCCTTCCTTCTCACTCTCTATAGACAGCTCTAGTGTAAAGAGCCTCTGAGTGGGGTTACATATGTCAGTTGCACTGCCTTTCATGAGAATCCACTGGGGTTATTTTCAACAAGACCACCAGCAGCAATGGTACATGCACATACACAAACATATGGACAAATGGAGAGAGAGAGAGAGACAGAAAGAGTGAGCGAGAGAGAAAGATATCAGTCCTATTACTACTTCAACAACCAATCTAACAATCTAATAACAACCATCCATAATTCATGCCGATTAGAACATGCACAGATTAATTTGGCAATCACACACTTGATCAGTCTGACCCTGTGCATTAACAAAAAAGTCAAAAATACCTGGCAGTAGGATGAAGACCTCTTCACCCTTCTTCTCAGTCCCAAATGAACAGAATGAATGAGACAGTCCATGGAAGAGTGACATCATAAAAGGTCACCTGTCAGTTCTGGATGGATGGATGAAAGGGGAACCCTGAGTAATGAAAGTCCCCTTCTCCAACCTCTGAACAGCAGGTCCAAATGAGGGAAATATCAAGTTTGTTCCACTCTCCCAGGCATTGTCATGCAGAGAGTACCATCATGAATTTCAATGAGCCCATGTCAGTCACTAATGATTTCATTTTGTGTCAGATAACTGCAATAATTCTGCATTTGAGTTGAACTTCATGCTTCAAAGTAAGGAAAAAAAGAAGTGAAAACAACCAAATGACAGAGAGTTCTTGCAAATCTTTTGTTATAGGTTTACAAGAGAAAAATACAGATTTCAACATTACTATACATTGGAATTGCTGTAGTAGTCTATGGCTCTCAGTATATTTGCATGGTGAAGCATAATGCATATGCATTCCAAACAAAATACTGACTTTTCAAAAACTTTTATCGAGAAACACATATTTTTTTGTACATGTTTTTTTTTCTACTGATGTCTTTAATCTGCAGGTCTTTTTCAAACAAAGTTGTTACTACAGCATACACCATCATTGTACCTCTCATGATTTGGTTTAATCTATATTTAAAATTCATTTTGTAGTTAAATAATTAAGCAGCATTCAGATAGTCCTCTTTCACACATTCAAGAGGTCGAGTCATTCAATAATCTCTTGCTATTTTGGCCAGTTTGCATATTCTGCTTGCCATATTACACATCGCAATGCTGGGGAGTTACAACAGTCTCGACGTATGACGTTTTGAGTTTACAAGGCTCTCTCCCACTCGGCAAGGCACCGTTAGCCTTGTACTAGTTTAGTTGTGCGTGCCGGAAGAATTTTTGGTATGAATTAGGTAGTTTTCTGTTTCATTTTTAGTTTAGCTGTGTTTTTATGAATTCACAACTGTGTTAGGATCAGTAAGTGACTTAGGCTAGGGTATGTTTCAACTTACATCAAGATTCGGGTTACATCACTGTCGATGGAACAGATCTATGTCATGACTCAAGGACCCCCTGTGCATCTAGTTTAATTGTGCCTTTTAAACCGTGCGTCATGACTGTGTACTCAGTGGCTCAGTTTTGTGATATTCAATAGTTTTAGTACACTGAATAAATTCAAAGATAGTGTGAGCGCATATTGTGATCACAACAGACAAACTTTCTCTTATATACACCTGGCCACTTGCTGTCCATGTTATTACACACATCAAACCTTTTGATACAGTGAATGATCCACCACCAAAATGAAACCTGCTCACTGGTGCTGGGGGATCTGGCTTTGATGAATAATGTAAAGATTGTCACAAATGATGCAGAGAAATAGAAGGACTACAAGTGGAGTTGATGAAATGGAGGCTTGGTACAAGGAAAGTGCTATTGTGGTTAATATTTTCCTAATAATTAGTTGTTTTACTGTAACATCAGAGGAGAGCTTAAATTTTGAGCAATCTGGCAGTTGCTGGATTGAAAGATACGAAAGGGCTTAACAAGGTATAAAGACCTGCAAGCAAGTAAAATATACTGCTTCCCTCTCATCGATTAGAGAGGGTGTATGGTGAAGTATCGCTTTGAGAAAGAGAAAGAAGACGCATAAAATAGAAGAGAGCATTTGCATGAAAGAGAATAACACTTGCCCAATTGTAGATTACCATCACAAACACAGTAATTAAAGTTTCACCCCCTAGCATGCATGAAATAGTTTACAAATTCATTTATGAGTTCAACAGATGTGATTTACTCTTTAAAATGATATGGAATTTAGAAAACAACCATTCATCTCATGTAATTGAAAATCTGTTCACAGAAAAAGAAACCTTTTAATCACTGTTCAGCCTACACTGATTTGGTCTCTGTGTGAAGCTGTGTTTACTCTTTGTTCCATGGTATGAAAGGGTTTAGGCTGAAAGGGTTTAACCGAAGGCCTGAAATATCTAAAATATATACACCGATGAATAAATAATTAAATAAATAAATAGGATCAGTAAGAAATATCACTGCAGATGCAGAATCTTAAAACATAAAACCGAAACAAAAGGTGAACGGAGCATGTTCTGAATCTGAACATCATTAGTTTAAGTGGCTAAATGAAGAAATCTAAGATGTTGTCGATGTTAATATGAAGAATCTCATTAAACATCAATTAACGATGCTTCTGTGTGAAGGGGAGCACCCGGGGCTATTTTTAACACATGCAACACGATTTAATTGTTGACTATTAAATTAATTAGCTTTTCAAATTTCTAACCTAAAGGATGATCTTAGTAATTAGAAGATTCATGCCAGTCATGTGAATAACAGAACATGACTGCCAGTCACTTTCTCCCACTGTCTGATAAACACATTATCTTTCATTTAAACTGCCTCCACCACCAAACCCCACAAACTCACTTTTCACATCAGTGAGAGTGACCTTGTCATCCTATCACATCCTGGCCATCCTGTGGGGCAAAAAATTGATCATCAAAATGTTTAAGGTTTTTTTATGAAGTACACAGTAACACAAACCAGTTGAGGTTAAAATGCCTGGAAACATTTGTAAGCATTTTGAAATAAATATTTAAGTAACTATCTAGAAAGGTTTGAATCACAGATTAACTTTTTATTATATGGCATGAACATTCAGGAGCGAGCTGTTGGGGAAATAAATTGTCGTTGCATGCCACTGATGATAATTATGCAAAGACCAGAACCTTGTTAATCATTTATGAAGGCTCATTTGAATTCCAAGATGAAATGAAACTGCTTCATTTCTCCTGCAATGAAAACCAGCACCATACTCACAGTAGCAGGTCAAACAAATGTCAGCATAATCTGATAATCTGACACATTTGACTGTTTCTGATTGATGTTCGTCACTCCCCTGGTGTGTATCTCTGTTTGTATAATTCTCATGTAAAAGTCAAATAATAAAATGCCTATGCTTTAAACACTACTATTAAAAACAGTGGGGCTAATGTACTAAGCTTTTTGCGTTTCAGGAACAGATTGGATGCATTTTGCCTGCATGTTATGCCTAAAACCGGTGCACATGCATAAACATGCAGTTTATGGATCGTGTACTTAGTGTAAAGCAAAATACACTTCTCTTCCTCATACATATGCAACTGGCGCACAAAAAGCAAAGCAAATTACTTGTGTGACTGATTACATATTCTGAGCTATTTACTGTTTTGAGCATCTTGTGCCAAGCGATTTTCCTCTACCTTTTAACATCAGGTATAAAGTTACCTTAGAATCTCAGAGATTTCCTTTATCATCAACAGTGGGCACAGCTGTTAGAATGAGGTTTAAGCCTCAAGTGTACTTGAACACTGTAACATCTCAGATCATACGTTCATGTTTAAGAAGACCAGTAGCAGTGCTGTATTTTGTGGGTGGGGGGTTCTGAAGTAAAACAGGACCATGCTTTGTAGAAAAGAAGTGAAAGAGAACATTGTCATACGTGAACACACCACAGCACACAGTGTGAACAGCATTGTGAACAGCATTCTTCCTTTGCATTTAACCCATTCACCAAGTGAAGCAGGGGGCAGCTACGAAAACAGCGCCCGGGGAGCAGTGCGGACTTTCTGGTCGCAGGGCGAATGCCCTAACCACTAGGCCACCAGCTGCCCCTAAAGAAGTTTAATTGTACACGTTTAAACCCTGCAGTTAGTGGAGCAGGTTAAGAGCAGTTAGCATACTAAGCTGTAGTCTTAAAACTAACATCAAATTTAGTCACATTGTCATTGCATATTGCATTCTCATCAAGGCATGTTTTGGGCTGCGTCTGCACTCATACGCACATTGCAAATTCACTGTGCTGCACTGTGCACAGGAAATACATGCAAATTCTGGGCACTGCGAGTTGCTCATTGCAGAATATGTAATCAGCTGCATGTGTGATATCATCACCCACTCTTTGTACATTTGATTTGTCAGAAAAAATCTTAAATGTTCAGATTTTCAGATTCCTGTAACAGTAAACATTATGAAAAATGTATTTTTGGAAGTCACATACTACAAGCATTTACCAACCCCATAAGTTACAACATGTATTCTACCTGCCCTGCTTTCCCCCCCTAATGTTCTCTCATTTTCAGACTGTGAAACACACTTGGACACCTGGGAGTATTACCACATAAAAAAATAATAAATGCAGCCTTTGAGCTTCTTTGCTTTCTATGTCCATTTTAACTCAAGTCTGCAGTGTCAGGCCACATCACTTTGAAAGGAACCTGGGGATTCACATCAGAGCTAGCATTCCTAAAGCCTCAAAGTGTGAAAAATCACTCCCAACTGCCTAAAAATTCTGACAGTGAAACAAATTCTACCCTGCGTTTACCTTTTGCATGTGTGTGGTGTTCAGATAAGCTATATTAGTTTATTGCAAATAAAACATTTAAGGCCAGCTGTTTCTCCTGAGATTATACAGCTATATATACTATATTGCTAAAAGTATTCGCTCACCTGCCTTTACACGTATATGAGCTTAAGTGACATCCCAATCTTAATCCACGCCGGCCCACCCTTCGCAGCTATAACAGCTTCAACTCTTCTGGGCAAGCTCTCCACAAGGTTCTGGAGTGTGTCCATGGGAATTTTTGGAAGTGATTGAAACACCTGAATTTAATTATTTCTATATTATAGTAAGTTGCTCATAGAAAGTATATATATATATATATGCTTTACAGTCACGTGTAAAGACTCTTATCCCACGATAAAAAAAATATCGCCGTTAATCTATTCACAAAGTTGGGTTGGGAGCTGGGTCTATGCTACGCAAGCTATGATG
>JBBPDC010000002.1:10726083-10744683 GCA_037974485.1 Hemigrammopetersius urotaenia | reverse complement strand
TACATGTGAACCAGAAAAAATGGTGCTGCCTCTAGATCCAAACTCATTTGACTCGCTTTGCTTGTTCAGACTGAGACAAAGTGGACACTATCCTGGCATCTGATTAGTTCAAATATGAAATGGGACCATTTGGTTTGTTTTCTGCGTACTGGTCAAAGGCTAGTATCTGTGATGGTATGGAGGTGCTTACGCATCTGGGAGAGCACATTAATGCTGAATGATATAAACAGGTTTTGAAGCAACGTATGCTGCCATCCAGTCTTTCATTCAAGACCCTAACTGCTGAGTAGCTGAAATTCTACATCCCTTAAGAATGGGACAATAGTTAAAAAATGTTCACAGTGTATTGTTAAAAGTAGAGGTAATGCAAAATGCTCCTGTCTCAACTTTTTATGAATTGTGTTGCTAGCATCAAATTTAAAATGAGCATATATTTTCCAAACAAAAAAAATATCTTTTTCATGATTTGATATATATACTATTCCCAATTAAGTATAAGGGTAACACAGTGTCACAATTTTGTGGTTTTGTGTACAATCTGCAATGCTTAATTAATCATCTGATACACAATACACACTATCCGAACCAGAGGGTATGCCCTGACTTGCTTTCTTGCAGCTAGGGACCACTGGTGTGTTTGTGTGGTTGATTACTGTATGTAGGGACATCTGCGTGTTCTATCTGGCTTCTCTGTTGTGTGATGATCAAAAGCACAATATTGTGCATGTAAGAGTCTTGCTGCCTGACTGGCTAAGTGGCTGGACTAATGAATTGCACCCCATTGAGCATTGCCCTATTACCGAGGATGCCTTCACATGGCAGAGCTCTAATGTGACATAAAGCTGTGTAGCTAATGGCTGTGTTGGAGGAGTGATCATTGGTTTGCATTAGAGTACAGTCACTACACTGCCACACATCTGCTGTGCCCGTCTACAGCAGCCTACTGATCCGCCTGCTTGCATTACCGTGGAAACAAACCAGATTCTTTGTGTCAGAGACGGCGGCTACATAGCAACCCCTCATTTAACACATCTGAGAGGCTGAGTAACCAACAACCAGCCCCGGGCCACTGTGAATGTGTATCTGTGTATGTCCTGTACTTCTATTAAGTTGTGAGAATGACTGCCCAAAATGTCCTCTATGTTCAGCATGCAGAATGTTTGCTATCTGAATGCAGCATAAAATCATTATACTGGCATAAATATTTACAGTAATAGTTTCTACTGTTCTGGCAAGTCATTGATTTTGAAACATGGCTGCAAGAAATTGCTTCCAGCTCTGAGGTAGGGCACTGATGTTGATGCCTGGCTTACTATAAGTTCTGGAGTATCCACATATACATCATATCCACAAAGGGCCAGTGTGGCTGACGGCTTTTATTTAAAAAAGGTGTAAGGCCATCTGATTAAACAAGTGCAATCAGTTGTGCTTCTGTTGATTCAGTATGAAGACCAGAAGCCACACTAGCCCACTATGAATAAGACTGGACCCCTGTGCTGTAGAATGGGGTATTCGTGTATTTCAATTCACTGGAATGTATGGACAGCCCTAGGCAATATTCCTTCGCCACCAACCTCAACAGTTTACACAATTTATTTGAGCAAGTTGTGTTATCTTGGCTCCCACCAAAGCCAGATTTATCTGTCAAACTGCCAGAAGGTAGAGCATGGCTTGGGCAGATCTGTCACGGCTCGGTCAGCGGCCGTTAGGGGTCGCTGCTTTTCTTTTTGTATTTCTTTTCTGTTCTCGTTTATTTGGGCTTTTATTTTGATATACCCTGTTGTGTCACGTGTTCACCTGCCTGTGTTTTGTCCTGTGATTATTTGTGCTTAAAAGCTTGCCTTAGTTAGTTATTCCTCATGTGTCCATCGCCTCTATTTCCCTGCCTGTGTCCTGCTTGTTTATGTTCTGTATCCTGGAGGCCATCGAGCCTATTTTTTCGTTAAATAAATCCTCAGCATGGACTTCTGCCTGCCTGCCTGTTCCCCACCCCGAGGTAAATCACGAGGGCCAGTTAGACCTAGCCCTCGTGACAAGATCTAGCGGGGCAGATGTTTTACAAACTGACTTATAATAAAGGTGGCTTCCTATGACAGTGCCACTGAGTTGATGGGGGCTAAAAATGGAAACAAATGACTATATATATCATGTATATTTATATGTATTTATATTCGATTTTGTGGAAGGAGAAAAACAAAAAAACTTTAAATGCATGTTAATGTGTGGAGAAGATAATGAGGAAATGCAAGGGATGAAGCAAACAGACGGAAAGAAACAGAAAAAGAGAGATCTCACATATGTAATTAATGAAGAAAAGCTGTGGTGCTGCTTGGAGCTAACTGTTGTCTGTCCTTTATGCCAATTATGGCCAACTAATTTGAGCATAAATAGGAGGTTTAATCATATAAACGTAATAATTGGATGTATCTCGGGTAGAAAGGGCTGCCCCCTGTGTTTGTGTGCTTGGCCTCTGACTGTAATGTGAGAAAGTGTATGTTTGTGTGCATGTATGTGTGTGTGTGTGTGTGTTTGTGTGTGCCCGCAGTGGGCTCAGTCATGGATAAATTGGGTGGAAATTGCTATATGTCTTCAGTGGCAATTAGAGTCCCTCCTGTGGAGCAAATGCAGGCATTAACTAATAAAGGGGAAATTTCCTTAGCAAATTACACTCCCCTTTTCACCCCCTTAGGCCAATAAATATCTATCATTATCTCTTTAGGGGCAGGTGGCAGACCGACAGGCATGCACTAGTTCCCAAGTAAACCAGCTTTGGTGGCAGTTGCAATGCATCTCGAATCAATCATTCATAAATTTCTCAGAACATTTAAGTATGAATATCATGAGCCCTGTCATGTGTGGTCTCTTTGGGTTTCTTGATTTTTCTAACACATTAAACTTGGCTGTCAATACTGTGGACTGGAAGCACTGGATGAGAAGGAGTCACAGCAATCTGAATGCCATGATTAGAGCCCAGTATAATCACAGTGCTGTGCTGTTCAGTGCTTCTCCAAGGCTTTTACCCAGCATTACAGAGAACCTACCAGAGCAGGCTCATCAGAGTTGCAATCACTTTAGCTCCCAAAGTGATCACACTCATTATCTCTCATAAGTCTGTTTACAAATGACAGGAGTGTGTCCAGGCTTCCCACAGGGTGACTCTGGGTATTAAGAGTGTAATGATACACAGGCCCCGATTCAAAGCATAAAAAAGAGTTCACAATATTTATAACAAATTCCAAATGAAATAAAAAGATGACTGTGTCACAGTTAACTAATGAAACAAGAGCTGACCATAGGTGAAGGGTGATGTATGACATAAAAGTGCTGGACTGTGTTGTTAATTGGTGCTGGTTAAACACAATAAACAATGCACACACATTATCATAAGTCTGTTGATTCTTCACAATGCACTGTCACATGTCTGCAATACACATCATCAGATTTTTCAAGAGCAAAATCACAAATATTCAATCCATTATTACACTCCACATTTTAATGGGGCTCTTCTGAAACACAGTTGTTCTGTGTAAAAGCACGAAAAGTTTGCATTATGAGAACCTTTGTTTTTACACATCAAAGCACATGATAATTCAAATGCATAATTATGAAAATAGTTTGGAAACAACTACATTGAAAATTAAACAAGCAAATGGGCTTTTCACAGTTAACAACTCTTCATATTGCTTGTAATTTGCAATAAAAATCGTGACTACAAGATATGTGGTGCTCAAATATGTCCTAAGTAACCCTCAGAGAGCACGTTTTTGAGAACTGAGGATTTGAAAACCACTGCCTTTACCAAGACATACTTATTTAAATCCACAATGCACAAATGCTGCAGATCCTTTATGGTTTTAATGACCCATATTACTATAGAGGTCACCAACCATGTCCCTTGCTTTTTCAAACTATAGTTTCATGTTGAACGTCAGCATTGTTCATTTTGTTAATGTTAGCACCTACTCCCCGGTCCCTAATAAATAACAGTTAAATACATCTATTCAGCCTTGCCCTTTCATGTTGGAATTGAAAGTTCATATTTTAGTATGTCCTACAAATGAGGCATAGTAGCCAATCAGCATAGAGTGTAAATTATATTATAAAAAATATAACAAAATGTGAGCTATAGGGTTTTTTAATTCATTCTGTATCAATGTGTTGAATGTGACTAACAGTGATTCATGACCTGCATGGATATGTGTCCTTAACTGTGTAATCAAAGTGACATTTGCTGTAAGTCCTGATGCAAGAGTGTATTTCAGTTCAGCCAGACTGCATTATAGTATTGGCAATGAGAGGCGTGAGTATGTCACTCTGTTTTGTAAGTGAGTGGTTAGAAACTACTGCTGGAGCTGCATGAGTGCACACCTTGAGCTGGAAATAAACAGAGCATATGGCGTGTGAGTCATCAATCAGGTACACACATCTAGATTGGAGTTTGGATGATGGATGTGTTGGTGGTGGTAGTTGTGTGTGTTTGCATGTTTTTGTGTAAGGAGGAGGCTGAGCAAGAAGCTACTGCAGCCTTTAAGGGCCTGTTTGTGGATACATTGTTTAGTTTTTCAGCCTCATAGAAACTATATATCTCATAATTTAATCTAGCAGAGTTTGCAATTTCACAATGCTAGTAGTTAATCGGTCACTCCTTAAAGTCATTCTTACAAGTGGAATATTTAAGTCAACAAAATTATAAAATCAAAATGCATTACCTAATTGTGAAGAATTTCTGGTCGCTCAGTGAGACCTACATTGTTTCTCAATGTTAGGTTGAGTGGTGGCAGGGGTAGGTAAATAATATACAGTAAACCCCCACTTTAACACATTAATGTAAATTCAGCTACATTTAAAAAAATAACACATTTTTTAGTACTGTCTAGAGAACACAAAGAAAGCATGTCTTGGGATGGTGGAATACCACTGTACTCAGAGACGGGAGGTTTGAATATCAGAGAACGTGTTTTTCTTCTTAATCCTTTATTTTTATTACAGTAAATTAAATTAAATGAATTACTATATTTACCTGCTTATACCAAAAAAAATGAAAGCACATACCAAAGAAAATGCCCATGCATTTATTACAGTGCAGTCAATACAGGGTTAACATCAGTATTTACATTCTAGCACTGGGGGAGTTCAGTGTAAACTGTACAGTAGGAATACAGGTTTATTTTACATTTTCTTAAAGGGTAATGCATTTTTTAAATGAATTTAAAGTGTTTTGGGAGCATATTTGGGGGCATATGATTTAAAAAAATAATAATAAAATAGACATCTAAAAATAGACCACAACACAACTGTAGATAGTTAATGTTACCGTATTTTGCCCTATATGCACAGTGACATAGTGGCCAAAAATCTGAAGTTTTATAAGTCATATGTAATCTTTAATCATTTCATTTTAACAACATGACCAAAAACTCTGTTTTAACTGTTTGTGTTTTGGTGTCTGTGCATATTTACATGTATATGAATGTGCACATTTTTTTTCTAATTTATAAATAAAATTAATTAGGCCTACTGAAAAATAAGTTTTAGAAATTACGAGTTACCTCAGAGAGCCTGAATCACTTCTATTCACCAGTGTACTTTCAAATTCAATAAATATGCCATGTTGAGTGATTTTGCCGTGCAAACTTGTAGAGAAAAATGCGGAATTTAGTGTCTAGTTTACATCCTCGAAGTATAACACCTACTGCTTTGGCTGTGTTGACCTCTGGAGAGATGACCCTTTATACAGCAGCACCGAAGACCCAAAACAGGAGAAATGGTAGTACTCAAGCAAGAAGCAGTTCCTCCTGGTTATAAATAAACACAAGAAAGAAAGACCATAAGATCAGTAGGGAGACTGCATTATTATCTTTGCCTGTGTGGTTTTAACTGTTTGTAATAAATGAGTTAGCAGCTACCTAACAGATATATGTAAACACACAAGTTACCCACTTACACAGTTCGTTTTTACTCCTGTAGCCTTGTCTGTGACAAGTAAATTTTTACTTGATAAAATTATGTTCACTTTTGTGTTTTTGCTGTTTATGCTGGATAAATAAACAGCTTGCTAACTGCTAGCTCCTTGGCTAACCGCAGCTGTGCAAACCCACTGATGACGGCTTCGCTGATTAGTGTAAATGTAAGATGCAAAAAAAGGAAGAATTTTTTCATCACCTTCTAACTAGGGCTGAAAGTATCGAATATATTTTAGGATTTTTTCCGCGGTTAATCACGTAATTGGATAAATCATACATACTTGTGTTTATATCAACATTAAAAGGCCTTTTAAAATGAGCAAGGACTTTCCGAGCCACGTTACTCTACCTTTCCAACGAGACCAAGCATGAATCTCTCCTCCCTGGGGAAACAGAGTAAACAGAGCAAAATGGTCCGTGACTGCCAGATCTGAACTTGGTAGGGCATTTAAAGGCACACACCGCCTCCCCCTCACTGTTCTCTATTTTGCCGCGTATCTCAGCCGGGAAAACACCAATCGCCGTGAAATTTTACACGAACCTTTAGGTCACGAAGACCGATCGAACGTGACCAATCCCGAAGCTCTCCTCCGTGGAGAACAGGTGTAACAGTCCCGTAAGCACAAACTTTCTGAACAGCATTGCTCATTGACTCATAACATAGCGTACAAATAACTACAGATACTGTACGTTCTTGATGCAATAGTTCTGAGATTAATTTTTCGTCTAAATTCATGACAGAGAAGTACATTCAGAGCATTATATGGCAAAAGAGTCCCCAGAGATTACTTATGTTTCTGGATTTATTACTATCAACATTACATATAAAAACGGTGGTCGGTTGTTTCGGATAGTAAAAATCGTGGCTATATTTTCATTATTGGCCTGCCGTATTCCTCTCTGCAGCGTGCGATGGTCCCTGTGAGGCAGATGATGCACTGAGAGAATGTCAAATTTTAGACTCTAACTTTGCCTTCTAAAGCACTTTCTTTAAATCCCGCCAACCAGATATGATCTGATGTGGTGGGGTGCTGCTCCAGGGAAATATGGCTACATTAAGCAGCTGTCAAACATAGCTTCTACAGCAAAGACTTAATTGATGGAAAAAGTAGTAAAAAGCATTACCCTTAAGTTTCCTAATGTACAGGCTAGCCTATCAGTAATAAATAGAATATGATATCAATAAAGTGTACTATCCTAAGGGCAAGTAGCTGTTGTTATTATTTTCCCTTTTTACATGCTGCTAAAGTTTTTGCTAATCTATGCAGCCAAAATGCTATTGTCCTTAATTAAGGCATTTTTCCCTCATGGTCAAGGCGCTATGTCTGTTAGAATGCACCTCCCTTTAGGAAAGGACACCGAGGTTTTCTTCATCAATGTGTCCCCCACATTGCTAGCAAGGGTTATAGTATTACTATAAAGAAAATATTCTGGCAGGGATGCACAGCCTGCTCAGATTAACAATCCAAATACTCTTCACCTTTGGTAAATTTTAAGATGATTTATGAAATGTATTTGTGTGCGTGTGTGTGTTTGTGTGTGTGTGTATGTGTGAGAGAGAGATCACACCTGACACAGTGTCCAGTTGTAAATAACCTTTACCCTTTAGCTTATATACTAATTATATACTATGCTAAAAAAATACACATCTTATAACTAGTAAATTACCTATACAGATCACAATCTCACTAGGGCAGAACGGATAATAGAAAGGGTTAAATGCTCTGAAGCAGACATATATAAACCTAAGCTCACTATCCGCAGTGGTAACTGTCTATGGGGTACATGCAAATACAAGTATTAATTAAACGGCATTGCCATTTGTCAATATATAAACCACAATGTAAGACCAGCATTAACATGGACTAGAGCCACACACTGACAGAGAATTGTAATGTTGTAATGTAATTGTTAATGTGTAAGTAGGATGCAAAAATGGCAGAGGAACTGGAGACATCAAGGTTTTTGCTTCACTGAGGAAAATCAACAAATGTCTTATTATTGATGCTTGTCAGTGCCCTCAGCTCTGTCAACCCTGTTATATCATATCAGAAAGGTGGATAGACCAGAGCCTCAAATTGTTATAATTAGGAACTTTTACACTGATAAGACGGCATACTGTAGTATATTTAGTAGGTTGTATACTATCTAAGAGAGGGAGGACTGGAGGTAGGAGATTGAGGTTAATGTAGGAAATAATCTTCAATATGTAGAAATATGGAAAACCTAAAGGCGCTCAAGAGGAAAGTTAAAGAACAAAGTTAAAGATGAGACTTCAGCAAATATGAAGAAAACAAAGGTTATGACAACAATAAAGACCGCGTACTTAACCACCAATGTTGACGATGTAGAAGTGGACAGCTTTTGTCTATTTGGATCAATTGTTAACAACAAAAGATCCAGCAGGCAAGAAACACGACAGAGATTGGCACTTAGCAGAACAGGGACGAAAGAGCCTGGATAGATCTTTAAATGTAATGATGTGTCTCTCTACAAAACAAAGTCAGAATTGTCCAAGGCTTTTCAGTAGTTCTTCATACATTTTAAGGGTGGACAACAAAAAGGAGAGACAGGAAAAGTATTTATGCATTTGGCCAGAAAAGACTTTAAAGAGATACATGCATGGCAAAGAAAACAAACAAATGGATCCTTGACCAAATGAAGACTCAACCACAAAACCCAGATAACAAAACTAAAGTACTTGGAAGTATTTTGAGAAGAATCAATTAATCAGAAAAATAGGAAGAGGATGGCCAGTACCAAGTTGTATAAAGCAGGATTGTGAACAAGCCATTAAGACGCCTGAAGAGTAAAACAAAAACATATTTTTGGAGAATTACAAGTTGGTATAAAATGACATGATTACACTTACACTATTTGGACAAAAGTATTGGGATGCCTGGCCATTACACCAACAAGGACTTAATGACATTGCATTCAAATACATAGGCTTTAATATGGAGTTGGTCCCCCTTTGCAGCTATAACAGCTTCTACTCTTCTTGGAAGGTTTTTCACAAGATTTTGGAGTTTCTGTGGGAATTTGTGCCCCTTCATTCTGTAGAGCATTTATGAAGTTTGACACTGATGTTGGACAAGAAGGCCTGACTCACAATCTATGGTTCAGCTCCTCCCAAAGGTGTTGGATGGTGCTGAGATCAGGGATAGGTGTGGGCCAGTCAGATTCTTTCACACCACAGTCACCAGCCATGTCTTTATGGAGCTTGCTTTATGCACTGGGACACCGTCATGCTGGAATAGAAAAGGTTCTTCCACAAACCGTGTCCACAAAGTTGAAAGCATGGTGTTATCCAAAATGTCTTGATATGCATTAAGATTGCCCTTCACTGGAAGTAATAATAATAATAATAATAATAATAATAATAATAATAATAATAATAATAAGCAATAATAATAAGAAGAAGAAGATGAAAAAGAAGAAGAAGATTTTCTTTGTATTTGTGATGTTAAAATTTTACTAAAACGTTATTAGATTTTACATCAGGAATACTGATAAATTCACTTGTTAGTATTTTTATATATTTATTTATTTATGTATATGTATTTATATATGTTTTAAAGATGGTAGTAATATATTACTAAGATATATTAGATTTTAATTTGAAGTGTATGTCCCAGTCTATTTATGTCTATAATTTATAACCTCCATTTATACTTTATAATTTATAACTACATATAAATATATAATACTTAATACATAATTACTTACCTGCGTACTTGCATACTTATATTAGAGAATTACAGTTCAGGAAAAAAGCACCATGAATAAACCATATCATAATATCATAATATAGTCAGAAATACAGCAGCCACACCATGTATTACAATAAAATACTTTAACATTTTAAAAAAGACTAAAAATACTTTTCTATCACTTTTCAAACCTTCTATCTACTGGCCTATTTGATCTTTCCCTTCTCCACTCTACTGGACACAGTTTGAGAGCAACTTTTCTCTGCCTAATGAGGCATGCCATGAATCTGACATATGCACCAGTCATCAGATTAAATATTTTGATCTGCCTGTTACATCCCAGATCACCCACATATCCCTGTGATCTTCCAAATGAGGGTTAGTTTAATGTAACTATCAGTCTGTTAATGACTTACATTAGTATCATAATTGAGTTACTTTGTTTGGGCCTACTTTGCATCAGTAACACTGACTCTATGACACATGTCATCTGTAGGCAGACAGCTAACAGAACCATTGTCCAAAGCTACTAGTTTCTAAATGACAAATTAATCATTAGATTGTGTTAGATCCAGCAAGGAAGCTGGCAGATCTTGCTGCAACGGCACCAGTGAGCCACCATGGCTAGAGAGAGAGAGCGAGAGCGAGAGCGAGAGCGAGAGCGAGAGCGAGAGCGAGAGCGAGAGCGAGAGAGAGAGAGAGAGAGAGAGAAACAGAGTGAGAAAGATAGACAGAGAGAGGGAGAACTCCCTAACCAGACAGGACTATTTCTTTTCAAAACAAAAAGAAATGTAATAAAAATGATGAGAAACTTTGGAAGGAAAAGCAAGGGAGACCAAGGAATGACAGGAAGGAAAAACATGTTTAACATGAAGGAGAGGTAGGCACACTGAGAAAGAGCAAGACAAAATCTAATGTTAACAGATTATGTAACTAACTATGGCTGGGGAGAAGGAGAGATGAATACTAATGTATAAATAAAACAAGAAAGTAAAAGAAACCAAAGTGTCCTACTAAACGATCGAAGGAGAAGATAAAAGAGAAGGACAAAATAACTCAAAAGAGTAATGGAGAAGAAGGCGAGAACTGACATGGGAGCTGGGCTGGAACATAAGCTCAGGTAATCAACTGATTATGACTAGAAAGGAAAGAGGGACAGAACGAGAGGACTAAATAACCAGGAGGGTTTGAGAGACAAAAAGGGGAACAAGAGAGCTACACTGAACAAGAGAGCTACACTGACTGAAGGTTTGAGAGAAAGAGACAATATTAGAGCGAGAGAGTAAGCCAAGTCTAAAGAACCACCACATCAACAAGGAGCTACGAGGCAAACAAGAGATCAACAGAAGAAACACTGAGGCTACAAAGACTCATGTCTGAGCAAAGAGTGAGGAGGCAGAGAAAAAGTAAAAGGCTTACACATAGAGAGACTAAAAGTTACACCCAGAATCCAAGTGAGCCAAATGAGTAGGAAGACAAAAAAAGAAAAGGAGAAAAGATACCTCCCCCAGGTGGCCACCTGGGGTACCACAACCTGGGTTGCAAAAGACTGCTATTATAAATATTATAGTAAATGATTTGTCAGTCAGTTATTCACAAAACTATGCAAGAATTGATTTTGAATGCTTCAGGACAGAAGAGAGACCATTTAAGTGTACTCAAGCAACAAAATAGACATGTAAGACCCTGTACAGAAAGAATACTTTCTCTTATACTTTACTCTTTTTTTAAGTTATGATATTGTGGTCAGTGGGAAGCTACTGCTGTAGGCAATAAAGGGAGTGAAGAATTGTGTGTTCAGAGATTAGTGCAGGAAGAAATTAGTCATCCTGGATGGAAGATCCCTTTGTGCAAGCATGCAGAGTTTTTCTCTTATGCCTTGCCTTATCTCTCACACCTTTTTTGAACATTTTCTTCTTTTTTTCCTGCCCACAACACAGCGTTACGGCCCTCTCCTGTCCTCTTCGATTTTATCACTCTATAGTCCAGCTCCACATGGGGCTTTCTCCCAAGGTGTTGTTACCAGCCTCTCTCTCTCTCTCCCTCTCTGCAGCGTTAAAGTTTGAGTACAGGTTGATTTACACACTGTCTGGCTCTCTGTAGACTTTACTTGATTGCAACAGATCCTCACACACGCCCATGACCCCTCCGCAACCCCACAAATCAGAGCACAGTGCCTGATGGGAGTTCATAATGTCAATTCATCCTCCTCTTTAGGACCTCACTGATTTACAGGTTTTGAAGTCCATTCTGTCATTATTACCGATTCTCTCTCTCTCTCTCTCTCTCTCTCTCTCTCTCTCTCTCTCTCTCTCTCTCTCTCTCTCTCTCTCTCTCTCTCTCTCAGTGAAAAGTCTTCCTGATGGACAATATAATTGTGCTGCACTTCATATACAACACATTGCTTATAATCAGTGGATTTACATTGCCAAAACAGCAAGAATGTGCATGAAGGAAATGTACACATTTAAGAAGTGTCCATTTCGTTTAATATGAAAACAGCTTCTGTTTAAAAGTAGGCTGGGAGATGTCTGCGAGCACATGTTTTCATTTCTGCTGGCTTTTCTAGCCTGTGTGTCCTGTCCTTGCTACACCTGGTCATGTTTCCTTTCCGCCCACTCACAGGCTGTCATCAGCCTGGCCACTCAGGCCTGCCACTGCACTCACACTTCATCAGGGGCTCATTCCTCCAACTCACTCAATCTCTCCCTGCGGCTGACCTCCCCCTGCTCTCACTCTGCTCTTTTTGACATTACACCTACTTCTTTTCCGTCATTTTCCTCTACTCTCGCTCTCTTCCCACTCACTGCAGCACTGGACTCTTCTTTAGTCCTCTCCCTCACCCCTAATCTATCTCTCCTTTTTGAAAAAGCCTTTTTTTTATACATTTTCACTGTTTGTTTTGTTTGACCTTTCTTTAAACTTTACTCTGTGAGATCTGGGAGTTCCAGAATGTTCAGGGATGCTGGGAGAAGGAAAGGGGATTTGCTTGAAGCGATAGAACAAGGTGTGCTTGATCTCTCCATCATTTGCACTTACAGAAAGGAACACAACAGGTGTAGTGGTCAAAGCATATCTTAAGATACACGCTATACACACTGGATGAGCTACAATAGCTCTCCTTATAGATGCTCTATTTAGTTTCCGGTTAGTCCGCTTGTTTCTCTGTATCATTTGTTAACAGGGTAAGAAGATAAATAGTTTAGTGAAGCTGATAAAAGGGACAATGAGTGCAGATGCAAGGTATATTTACCACAGTGTACACCAATCAGCTGTAACATTAAAACCACTGACAGGTGGAGTGAATAACACTGATTATTATTATCAGACAGCAAGTGAACAGCAATGGCAAATGAGCAACATAGGGTGCCTCCCAGGGCTTCATCTTGCTGGGGGCAGTGCGGGGTGCCTGCACAGGGTAACATTTGTGATATTGGCTTTCTATCACTCATTTGCATGTGATGTCAGTGAAATCAAGAACTGTATGGTTCTATTAACCTTGCACGAGTGGGCTCCCTATTTCCATTTTGTGAGCCAGGTAGGCTGCTGCCAGTGAAGGTTTCCTACTCAGCTCTCTTTGATGGGGAGATGGGGAAGGGTAGAGTGGGGGTGGGGGGATAGGGTGACCTCAGGTCTCCGCATTTTAAGCCTGAGGTAGAGCCAGCAAGAGAACCTATTAAATAGTGGACCGTTAACTTTGTATAATACTAATGCTATTAGTTCAATCAGTCGGCTGTCACGAATGCCCAAGGGATTGAGGCGCAGGCTTGGATTTCCATTTTTTTACTTTCATTTACAAACAGAAACAAAAAGGCACAAGGGCCAAAACACCAAACAAAACCTAGAACACACAAGACTGACCTTAATGCAACCAAAACAAGGCAAACTATATACAAACCGGACCAAGACAAGAACCAATCAACACAGACAATCACTTTGCTCAATGACCGTCTCTAGTGTCCACTGACTGGGGAAGTCAAATCTGCTACCAGATAAATCACCAAGAAAAATATAAAACCTATGCAGTACCTAAAACCTTGATTCACGTTGTATCTCTGTTTCTAAACAATTATTGTATGTATATGGTTTGGATAGGTTTATATAGTTGGTGAGCAAGCTGATTAGTGTCATTTGGGACAGACCCTGTTAGTATTAATTTGAGATGTGTAAGATTTTCTCTTTCTTTTGCCCTCCTCACTTGCCTGTATGGGATCATTAAAGCTGCCACATCACAAGCAGTTGAATTTTCTCTCAGCAGGAGAGTATACAAAGCCTATAATGTGTTCAGTCCTACCAGCTAGCCAATCACTCCCTTCAGCTTAGAACACCTCTCCCTCATCAGGGTGAATCCAGCTCTCCACCTCGCCCGAGTATTAACACATGGCTTTTTGTTTAGGAAAGTTTCTAACTAGGTAAAATGACCTTAAAGAATGGAAGTGGCAGCTGTGATAAGAGCTGGTCAGATTCTCCAAATGACAGGGAAAGGTGCTTCAATAGTTAATCTATCTCCTTTAGTATTGGATAAACCGGAACATCCTCCTTGCACAATTCCTTGCGTCAGAAACATTTAAAGCAACAAACCAGACCATCTTTTTTTTTTTAAGTATGAATAACACTCAAATGAGAAAATTACATGAAAAATTACATTAAGGGATTTAACAGCTTTCTCATTACAAGAATGTTCAATTAAGCTAATATAATTTCTACATTCTCTCATAAACATTACAAAAAGAGGCTTATTCTTCATGAATTTGCATTCATGGATAACGGTAGACCCACGTCAGTATCATCTGCCATTGCATGATTACGTGGCTTAGACTAAGTGCAGCTGGATTCTCTTAGCGCTGCACTTGTCTTTGCCTTAGGGATTCTTGTTTGCATCTCCCCTCTACCTCATGATGTGAAGGAAAAGTGTGTAAGAAAGGACAGAGTGCATAATTGTTTTGACTGTTCAACCGCAGCCCTGGATCTCATTTCCTGTTCATCATCTTAATCCATTTCTTTGCACCATACCTTCTGCTCCACCACTCTTGTGTCATTTCTATTGCCATTACCTTCCATAGTTTTCATTTGATTTCTTAGTTTTGTTGTTTAACCAAACTTCATTTTGCTTTTGTTACAGATTAGTTCTCATATGATTTAGTTCTCATATGATTTAGATCTCATATGATTTAGTTGTTTTAATAAACCTGCAAACGAATCTTCCTTTTTCAGTCTGTCATTACAAAGCCCCAGTGTGCAGTGACCATGCGGGGAAGCAGCTGTAGGCTCTGTCACCACTCAGCTTTGAAGTGCAGCAATTATCACTCGTGTTGAATTACTGCATTCACTCCATATGTGTAATTACGCGTATGGTCGTATTTATGACTGGCTGTTTTTTCTCAGTGGCTGCTGCTGGCATCTACATTAATCAAATAAATAAACAATTGTGCGCAAAGGATTGTTGGCAATGGCAGGGAAGGCTGCCAGGGTTGCAGAGAGATGGACCTTGAGGTGGGGGGTATGGGTATTTGAGAGTTTTGTTAAAAGAAAGAGTCTAAAAGGGTTCCTTGGAGTCATAGAAGAAACATTAAAGAATCTTTTAAATTACCTGATTTCGCCTAATCTGAGCTTTTTTTTTCAGGAATTCCAAGTCATTCTTGCTCCAAATAGCTTTTTGGTATCTTCCTATTTAACAGCACATTGTCACATCAATTTGTGACAGTATATGGTCAGGCCAGTATGTATATGAGGCAATATATGGGCACATATGATCAGATCCGTGGAGCCGCAGTGCATCTTATGAAGGACGAGAGGGAGGTAAAATAATTCCCATGGACACTCTGTCTCTGGAGAGGAGACTTCTCTTCAGCCATCACCCCGCGGCAGTACATGTGCATCCACTCACTTTTCATACTCGTCAATACATCTTAATTGGATGAGGGGTGAATCCCAACACAGCCTGGGTGCCATGCCAAGCAAAATTTGAATGGGGTCCCAGTTCTTCAAAGGCATCCGCCATGGAGGGAACGAGTGAGTGGTGTGGTGTGGTGTGTGTGTGTGTGTGTGTGTGTGTGTGTGTGTGTGTGTTTCATGTTTATTCTGGAGGCAGGATCAGACATATTTGTTTCATCTAAGATGGTGTGTTTTAGTGACAGTCTGCAGTAGAGATGAGTCAGAAAGCATTCAGCAGTATTATTTTCCTGTCTAATTCCTACTGTAACACTGTCACTTATGCTTTTATGGTCTATAATAAAGTTGAAAGATTAAAGAGAGGTAGTGATTTAAGTAGATAGGCCTGATTACGGCATCAGTTCACAATAGCTTGCTCTGTCAAGAAACATATGGGAGTGAAAAGTCAGATCTCTTTATCTGGATTTACATGGTTTCCAGGGATGATGACTGAAAGGTGTTGATATGTTTAGAAGATTGTTTGCATGTACAGTAATTGTTATTTCTAAGTGGAAAGAGGTAAATACAATCTTTTTAGCATACATCATTATTTTCTGCCAGTGCCAATTCTGCCAATTATTTTATCCACGATTATTTTATTGAGCAAGTTAAAAACATATTCAAAAGCTTGGACACCCTTCTAGCTGTATAAGTCTTGGGAATGAATGATCTGGTTAATGAACTTGTGTTACACAGGTCAAGAATCATCATTAGGAAATTGTAAATGCTATACATTTCCTGACTCCTTAGACCAGGGGTGTTGAACTTGTTTTGGTCCAGTACGTTTTGGTGATTTCCCTGCTCAGAAACACCTGGTTCACCTCACCAGTTAATGATCAGGTTTAGTGTTTAAGAAGAAGAACCATCAAACTGTGCTCCAGGACTGGGGTTTATCTTAGACCATTCGCCAACCATGAGTTCCTCAAAATAACAGCCATGACTTCCTCAAAACAACAGCCATGGGTTCCTCAAAATAGCGGCCTGAGTATCTGATAATGAAGCTAAATGAAGCCTATAAAGCAAAGGAAGGCTTTTAAAAGATTTCAAAGCACTTCTAGGCTGCAATTGTGACTGTCACAAATCACATTAAGAAACAGCAGTTAATGGGAACTGTGGAAAGTCAAGGCACCAAGCTAACTCTCATATAAAGCTCTTTATATGCTGGCCAAAAAGGCAAAGCAAAACCTTTATGACATCAAAGAACATCCAGGAGAGGTTGGCTGACATTGGAGTGGTAAGTGTTACTGGTCTGTTCAAGATAGCAAATTGTTTTGGGTTTATAATTTGCACAGACTTCTCCCCTATTTTTGCTCCTCAGCAGTTTCACTTGTTAATCTGCATATCCATGAGATCAGTGGCTCTAAATCTGCAGCTCAGCGGTGATCACAAGTGCATGCACAAAAAAGCTTTGGGGAACGCTTTGATACATTTGCACATGCCACAAGCACACCACAAATTTACATTAATCAAAAAGAAAGTGTGCATTAACATTATGTATGCGTATGTGTTTTTCTATATTTATTGAATATTCAGGCATACACAGACCAAGCAAATATGGATGTAGACATCTCTACATTTCTTGTCAAATGTGCAATGCACACCCACAACGAGGAATAAAAAGAAAGAAGTGTACAGGTTATTATACCAGGTGTGACATTGCTATTTTGTGGAGCTTACTGATTCCACCTGAAATGCTATTACTTTTGTTCTCCTGGCAGGTGTACATACATCTACTTCTGCACACATTGTGCAGTGAGGCTTTGAACAGTGAGCTGGAACCTCTTCCCAGCTCCAGTTGAGGAGACAGGGGTGAGCAAGCGATCTGGGCTGGCATCCAGGCTTCTCAACTGGGGCTCGGAGGCTCACTCTCAGCCCCAGAGCCCCTGGAGCTTCAGCCTTCTGCTGTTTATGCTAGGGCTCCCAGCAGCTCTGACAGGGGCCTGCTCCATCCATCTGGCGAGGAATCAGAGACCTGACCCACCGCTAGGCTCGCCATGGTACCATGATAGTAGAATAAGAGAGCAAGAAAGGAACAGGTGAAAGGACAGAAGTTCAGGATATAAATCGCTACTGGATTCACTATTAGCTAAAGCAACCCAGAGCAAGCAGAGGTACAGTTTACATAATATCTCATATTTAAACTTTGTACATTTTAAACTGTGTGAACATTTCATACCGAGTGGAAGTAGTCCAAAATTACTTGGAATAAAATCCTGTTACACTGATCTACAAGCTTAATTAAGCCGGATAGATGGATAGATAGATGGATAGTTAGTTAGTTCGTTAGTTAGTTGGTTAGTTAGTAGGTACCAAATGTTCTGCACATTATTGATACCTATGATCTGCACAGGATGCAGATTAGCTGCTTAGTGCAGGAGAGAAAACTACTGTATATCCACAAGCAAACAGCCAGCTCTCACAGACCAGTGAGCAAAACCCATGGAGCGCTTTCCAGAATTATTAATGCCAACTGGCAGCTCCCTGATATTATGGCATAGTCACTGTAATACAGGCACTCAGCTACAGATTGTGCGCTCACACCTCTCTAGATAGATCACTATTCCAGACCGCCTCCGGGAGCAAGAGCTGACAGCATTGCAGGGGCTCCCCATCCAAAGCCAACGCCAGGAAGTGGAAGGCCCTGATTGGATTGTGGGAATCTAGGCCAAATCGTCAGGCTGCATAAGTGAAACAGATACGGAGAAAAGGAATGACTTGGAGCGGAGAAAAAATGCTCCAGCCTCCTCAGTCTGCAGCTTTCATCACTGTCTCCTCTCCTTATTGATTTGGCCAATCACATCACACAGCAGGCAAGTTCCAGTTCCAGTGTGTGATTTTGTGGTGTGGTGGGTGTGCTGAGCAAATGTGTGCAATCTTTATTTCAATGCAATTCTAGAGATTATATGTAAGCATACACACACACACACACACACACACACACACACACACACACACACACACACACACACACACTGTGTTTCTCCTCCACATAT
>JBBPDC010000002.1:10659626-10672965 GCA_037974485.1 Hemigrammopetersius urotaenia | reverse complement strand
TAGGGTGGTCCTCCCTCTCCCCCATCACTCAGTATAACTGTCCTCTCTCTCTCTCTCTGGGTGGGTAGGGTGGTCCTTCCTCTCCCCCCATCACTCAGTATAACACATCTGGGAAATTCAAATAAAATGCAGATTTTAGTTTCTTTCACTGGAAAACCAACAAAACCGTGCTTGTTTTAAGGTCCCCAGAAAGAAGTGGGTTCTGCAGTGGCCTGGTCAGGTTGTTATCTGTGCGTCTTCAATTTTCTGGACCAGCGAAGTGTCTCACGCCATACAGAACAACACTCTGCCTGTGAGTAAACACACACACACACAAACACCCAGTCCATCAGGAGCTAAACCACATCAGCTGACGAACATAGAAACACACACAACCAACACACACTCGCTGTTTGAAGCTATAAAACTAATCTTTATATGTTCCACTCCTGAAGCTCTTGACAGTGTCAGAGTGACTCCAGTCTCTCTTTCAGAGCTGCTGTTCTGGGTCCAGCCTTTATAAACCGACATTATCCAGAATGTATCTCCTCCTGATTCACTCAGCACTACTGACACTGTAACCACAGCAAACACAGCTCACACTGTAGTACAACAAACCATCGTCCTGTCGAAGAATGAGTCAAAGTCTAATGAGGAGAATGACTCACTGACGAGAGAAATTTTAAAAATTATCATCTTTATTTAAAAAAAAAAACAGTGTTAGAGAGACTTCTGGCATCTGGATCACCACCGGCCTGAAACTGGAGCTCTGAGGTCAGGCGGCGCAACCGGAGAGAATACAAGAAGTGTGTGTGTGTGTGTGTGTGTGTGTGTGTGTGTGTGTGTGTGTGTGTGTGTGTGTGTGTGTGCGTGTGTGTGTGTGTGCGTGTGTGTGGTACAGGCGTATGTGGAGCAGTGTAACACTCAGATTGCTGATATTGTTGATCTGGTGAGGGGGAAGCTGTCCGGAGGAGCGAGGCTGACTCTCGGAGCGCTGACCGTCATCGATGTCCATGGTAAACAGTTTGTAATTTTTTATTATTTGTTATTATTTTTTAATACTATTACTATTATTATTATTATTGTTATTATTATTATTATTATGCTAAAAGCTCTTTTTATAACTGAAGTGTTACGGTCTGTCACGGCTCGGCCAGTGGCCGGTAGGGGCCACTGTTTTGGTTTTGTTTTGGGGCTTTTATTTTGGTATTTTGTTCGAGTCATGTTTTGTATTTAAGTTCAGTTCATGTGGACCGTGGGCATCGGTCCATCGTCCCACACGTCCCACACACCTTAATTCTGTTCATGTCTGTATCGGCCCTTGAGCCAGGTTTTCTTTCTTTATGTTTGTAAATAAAGAGAGCGCAGAAATGGATGCCTGCCTGCCTGCCTGCCTGCCTGTCTTCCATGGGGTAAATCACGGCAGACGAGGCTCGCGGAGAGGGTCTCGGGCCAGACTGCAGCGCAGGGCTCGAGGAGAGCCAGGACGAGGCCCGCGGAGAGGGTCTCGAGCCGGACTGCAGCGCAGGGCTCGAGGAGAGCCAGGACGAGGCCCGCGGAGAGGGTCTCAGGCCAGACTGCAGCGGAGAGCAAGCGGAGAGACTCGTGGCAGGGTGCTCGAGAGGTCTGGGGACACAAAGCCCGAACTTTGGGACTACGAGCACCTTGCCAGCCGAGGGTCTCCCTGGTGGTGGCACGGCCTCCACTACCACTGAGGGGTTCCTCGGTGAGGGACCCAGGCCTCTGGACCAAGACGGCGTCCAGGGGTTTGCACTCGCGTCGTGCGGGCTGGAGGGAAGCCCAGGACTATGGGGAAACGACAAGAGGGTTGAGCAGGGACGCTGTCCTTGCTGCTGCCGTCCCCCGCCCTCCCTCTTTCTTGGTTTTTTTTTTTTTGTGTGTTTTCTTGTTTTGGGGCCTTGCCGCCTCGGGGTTAGGGCTTTGAGGTGGGGGTACTGTCATGGCTCGGCCAGTGGCCGGTAGGGGCCACTGTTTTGATTTAGTTGTGGGGCTTTTATTTTGGGTTTGCGTGTTTGTTTCTTGTTTCACGTTTTCAGCTGTCTCATATTTAGTTAAATTGATTATGTTTCGTGATTGGTTTCTGTCCGTGTTTGTTCATGTATTTAGGTTCAGTTCATGTGGGCCTTAGTTATCGGTCCATCATCCCTCAAACCTTATTTCTGTTTATCCCTGAATCGGCCCTTGAGCCAGGTTTTGTTTTGTTCATGTTTTGTTTAAATAAAAAGCCTGAAATCATGGATACCTGCCTGTCTGCCTGTCTCAGGGGTAAATCATGGATGCAGGTTAATCCTGACTTCCATGACAGAGATTGTCTTCACATTTTATTATTTATATGTTAAATTGTATGTAGTCTTGGTATTTTCACAAACTATTCTGACTCAAAGAATAGCACTAAAATATGATATTTTATAAGGTAATCCACAGTTTACCTTCTAATTACCTTCTGATTCTAATTGTAAAAAGCTTTGATAAAGGACAGTAACTCCAAAATTTGAAATGCCCATTTCTACATCAACAATAAATAATTATTGTGATCGGTAACTATTGTGATATTTTATAGAATGGAAACATGGGACGTATAAAGAGGTCATTTCATCTCATCTGTCCCTGCCTTCTCTGGTTATGTACAACTTTGCCATTAGGTCTGCTCCAAGCAGAACACATTGGTACTGCAAAATTCATTAAAGAGAGTGACAGATATCATTCAAGAATACTGCCTGTGGGAAAACTGGAATGGAATAAGCATGTTTTTCTTATTTTTAACACCATAGAGAAACTGTAACACCCTCGAAAACAACCCTTAAATGATCATATTCTAGAGCCCCCTTCTAAAAGAAAAGCGAATAGATGTCTGAGGAGGCGTGGGTGACAGCAGGTTACTCTATAATGTCATTCTGTTTTGACCTGTCACTATATCCGCTTCCCATCCTATACCTTAAAGCAGAGAAACTTTTCTGATATATCTTACCGCTGCAGGAGTTAACGGAATGGAGTTTTGGGCACTGTGTTGTTGTTTAGGCACTGTGTGTTCCTCCAAAGTTACTATTGCTGAGTGTGTTGGCTGAGCTTTCCAAGGACAGCTGTGTGACAGTGAGGTCATAAAACCTTAAGAGGGCTCTGTACTTGAGTTCCACATACTGAAGAGCTTAATGCATGATTTACTCACCAAAGTACATGTTTACACACCACTGTCTATGAACATCAGTGGGATCAGGCTGTGTGTCCATATCTGCTTTAACCCTTAGAACTGGATTAGGAAAATCTGATTTCAACAAATAAAAACTAGTGTGAAATAGTCTAAAACCAGTGTTTGGTCTTCTATGCTCTCAACGTTTGCTGCTCTTTCGCTTGGCCCACTGCCCCACAGCCACTCTCCAGACCCCCCTTCCTCTGCAGTTTTCCCCCCACTGGTTTGTGGGCAAAGACTACACTGAAAGTTTATAGATCTTGTGTGTTGTTTTTTTTCTAAGACCTAAATTAAAGAAATTTGCACATTACAATAACTTTGGTTCTTCGTGACAGAAACTCCAAACAAAGCTTAGCATAATGTCTGACACCTCAGGCATCAACACAAACTGGGGGAACTTACATATAAGTTGTTTTGCTGTGTGAAGACAATCATTTTTGTGCTTTTAGTATGGACCCATGCTGTCCGTGTTCTGCGAGTTCAAATCTGATTAAACTCAAGTGCTAAGCAAAAACACAACTCCTGGCTATTTCTTTTTAACAGTACCCTTATGTTTTACCCTCTCACTTTGGCAGCTGATTCGGCTGTTATGTACCTCAATCTGCCAAGCCATTAATACGTGACCTTGCCTTTATAGATGAAAAGACTTCTGGGCAGTCAGAGCAAAACTCTGACCTGTACACTCTCAGCGATGTAGACAGCCTGCTGGCTTGTTGCATAGCTGATGATTGTTTTCAGTGTATAAAAAGTCTTTTGGAGTGTCCTGCAAATACAGTAGAATGGCCAAGTACAGAAGAGAACATAAGAGATCATCTGGCAACAGTCATTAGGCTCAAAGTGCTAATGGTGCTGAACTTGAAAGATTACACAGGCAATTTAGCCTCTGAATGGCTTGAACACATACATCGCACACACACACACACACACGTTCAAAGACACATGTCAAGACTGATGTGGAGAATTACACAGTCAATTTAGTTTGGGATTGTGTGTGGATACGGATTTCTGTCACTCCAGTGCTTGTGCGTCAGACACACAAGCTTTAAAGGGCTGATATTGATAATCAATAGGCCCTGGCCTGCTACTGTTTCTGCTGTGAAAGGTTACTTCCAAGGGTTACATCACTGTATTGGTGCAATCAAGAAGTCTGATACTACTGAGGATAGTTGACAATAAAATAGAGATGAGGCGTCTCTAGTCTAATTTGTTGAAATTCAGATACACAAATGACGTGAGAGCGTAGTGGTAAACTACTGAAACAGCTTCCAATAAAGTTCTTAGTGTAGTGTGATGTGTTATATCTTGGTTCTCCATCCACTGAACTGGTGTTTGAGTTTCATGTCTGGGCAAGCACAGCACGCAATAAGTGTCCCTGGGCAAGACTCCATACACTACATTCAACATCGAGTCATTCTGGATAAAAACATTAATGAAGTTAATTAATTACTTTTTCATCTACATTTTCTAATAATGCTACCTGTATTTATAAAGATCTTCAATCTGTGATTTTAAATTAAGTGGATCTCAACAGCTTAAGACTGATGCATGATGCATGAAAGAGTCAAAACTGTAGATTACTGGACATACTGTTAACATAATACAGTGTAACTGTATAATTGTCCAGTATAATAGTTTTGATAATGTATTATTGTACCGATTTAATACTATAAATGAATACATTTCACTACTTAGCACATGGTTAAGTGTGATAAATGCAAAACACTGTATTATAACCCTATCATAAACCTAAATTTATTTTATTTTTTAAAGAAATGTTATGTTTATACATTATTTATTGTACTTATTGTATCTGGGGCTGCCCACTGCTTCACTCAAATAAGTTAAATGCAGTTAAATGCACATGAATGGTTTAAATACAGAGAAAGAATTTCACATTGTTCACACTGTGTGGTGTGTTGTGGTGTGATTTTACTTTTATTACAATTAAAAATGTTTATCCGCTATTAGGATAATTTTTATTACATGAAATCCGACCCCAGTACTGAATAAAAGCAAATGAATATGCATATCATAACATACCTACTGTACATCAGACCCTACTCTGGATTGTATAACAAGTTCAGCCCAGTCTTTCAGTCAAACCCCTGTTGACGTCTCCCCATGTCACTCACTTCTATCCCTGCGGCTTTGATCTTGCACTATTGCAGCATTCATTCAGAAAATTGTCAGTTTCCTCCTCAGTAGACTCTTTCTGAATACAGTAGATGTGTCGATGTGTCGGTGCATTTCATATGGATCACAGGCTCTGCTAGGCTAAAGTAGATGTCTTGAGTGGAGGCTGTGTAACAGGAAACGTTAAATTATAAAAAACAGAACGAATCTTAAGTTGCGAAACAGAAGTAGCTCAAGATGAAGTCAATCATTTTCCACTAGAAAAAAACCCAACCGAGGGTGCATGATTTATTTTAATAATGATCAGTTTGAGCTGTTTCTTAAAGAGCATTTTATTATATTTAGTTGGTTGTATGAGTACATAATGACTTTAAATGTGTGTGAGATTTGCATCCATTTACATAATATAAAGTCATTTTCATTTAATTTTCAGTAATCAGTAGTCCACACAAGATTTTTCCAGTGGCCACAACCCCCAACTGTATTTGTTGGAAAATGGGCTGATATCATGACATGGTTAGGCCTCTGTATTTAGTCTGTAATCTGTCACAATGGTTTTCCAGATGCAGATTCAGATTTTACCAGCATCCATCGTGGGTCAAAATGCCCATATACTCATGTTTGTGGCCCACTGGGCTAAATCTACCCCATAGTTGGATGACCATCAAACACAATACATACATATTTAGTCACTGTTGACATCACTACATGATGCTAGATGTGGAAAGAGTTTATGCTGGAATTTGTATCAGGCAGGAATGTATCAGGCTATTACGTTAAATTCAAATAAACCATGAACTCTTAAAATGTGCAGAAATATTCTGTACTCACGCTAGAGTACTTTTTTCACTTCAAAAATGAACAAAACATGCTCAGGCCTAAGCTTCCAGACTGTCAAGGACATGTTAGGTGAGGTGTTAACTTGTCACGGACAATCCATTTGCTGAATATTTGTTCAAAATGTCCATATGCTCGTATTTCCAGAACACAAATCCAGAACATAGTTGGATGACCACCAAACACAATACATGGAAAGAGGTTATGCAGGAATTTGTATCAGGCAGGAAGCAGTCGGGGTGATCAGGCCCAAGCTCAGCCACTGATATGTGTCATGTCATACATCAAAATACTTAATGTGCCATCATATTCTCTGTCGTATCTCCATACACATCAGTTTTAGGTTCTCTCTTTCATTGAGTGACTAATGCGGCGTGATTTGGTGGACGGAATGAACTGCTCATGATTAACCGCGAGTGGAGGAGAATTGATATGCCTGGCTCAAAGGTGACAAATTATTCAGCAGGGGTTAGAACACTATGGCTGAGTAAAGCTACGGCAGGGAAACAGCTCCAAGACAAATGAACAGAAAGCAGTGTGGTGCAAAACTCTGTGCTACTGCCTGTTACCTCATTCAGGCATGCAAGATTTAAAGCATAAGAGTTATACAATAGTTCGACACAGGCCTTAGAGCTCATTTAGTTGGCACTTTTATGAAATATAAATGTGGAAAGTAGTCTTAGTATTTGTGAAATAGTTTTGTGAAGTAGTTTATAAATGTGTGCTTCACTATTGAACGCACTTTACAAAACACTGCAGAGCTCTTGCTCAACTGCAATGCACCAGCCCTGCTTGTCTTGTTTACCACAGTGCTGTACATTACAAGGATTTGTCTTCCCTAGCTGGTGTGTCTATTGTCCTTACTCTGCTATCACTTCTTCATTATCTTCATTACTCCCCAACACTCCCCAACATTCACATATGCAGATATTTATTTGTTTGTGTGAGTATTTGCCAATCATTTGCAGACATAATAACCAAACATAGCATTTTAATGAGTCTACATCGCAATGTTTCTAAACCTTTAATGATTTTTTTTCAACCTGATCCTGAAAGAAAAAATAGATTGCAAAACACTTCACCATTTTTTTTACCACTATGTACTCTCAGTGATGTTACTATAACTAGCTAAGTTTATTCAGTGCTTCTTTTCAGCTATGTCAAAAGGTTTATGTCTCTTTAGGACATTGTCCATGTAACGCATTGTCCTTGTAAAGTATTCATATTCAACGGATTCACAGATACATTCAGTTCAAAGTCAAGAATAGGCAGACAGTTATAACAAAGCCAATCCAGAGTTATATTCCAAAAATCTTTCCAAGTCAGACAATAGCAGACAGAACCAAAGGAGTCTGACAGTAAGCGAAACAAAAGTCAAACACCAGAAACCAGGAGTATCATAAGCAAGTCAAAAGACAAACAGCAACAAAGAACTAGGAAGCCAAAGGCAATGAATGTAGACCACTCAGAAACCACTACAGTAACCCCCCACTTATACGTGGATCAGCGGTCGCGATTTCAGTGTCACGCTGATTTTTTCTGAGAACCAAACTAATATGTTTTTGCGGAACCCCCGCACAGGCAGATATCCTCCGCATTATTTCTTTGTTTTTGTGACGTCCGGGTCTGGTCCGCCACGCCCCCTCATCCTCATGCTGGGTTGCTAAGCACCGCTCCAGAACATAAACCCTGCATGAGGAAGATGGGGGCGTTTTTCGTCGCTGTACTCTGAGGCGGGAGGTTTAAAAGTAGTCAATCCGAGCATGCTATTTATTTTTCCTTTTAAAAGGTATACTGGGTACATTCAGTTGCAAGTGTCTTTGCATGTTTGAGTTTGAACCAAGTTTTTTATAGCTCTAAGCAACTGCTTATGCTCAGGCTTAAGCTTCCAGACTGTCAAGCAGTGGCGGCTGCTCTAAGGCTACAACGGAAGCTCCGCTTCCAGAAAATAAATGCTGATATATGCACTGCCGTATTTATATTGGTTTTAATAAAAGTGGGCACAAACGTGTTCAACTTCATGACTAGCCCGTTTGGAATCAGGTATTTATTGTAGATTGTTAACGCGATTTTCTTGTCATACATTTCTGTGCAGTATAGCACATTAAACCCTCCTAAAGCGCAGCTTCACTGGAGCTCTATGGCAGCGCACAGAGGAGCTTTTTTCACTGCAGAAAAGCTGGACGGTGATTGGATAAATGCACCAAAATCATCACTTCCAGGGAAGCTCTGATTCTCTGGGAGTGAATGGAGCAGTGGGCAGGCCAGCTTGCCTGCTGCATGATGATTGGAGGAGCTGTCTAAAGGGCAGAACTCCTATTTTGATTGACAACATGTTTTAAGTATACACCAGCCCTACAGAAATTGGTTCAGTCCCATGCGGATTTGCAGGTGAAGCTGTATGACAAACTGCTGCACTCTGTGTTTTTTGCTGGTGATATAAAACTTTTTTGTTTGTACAAATCATTCTTTACATGAAAAAAAGAACACATGTAGTGTTCTTGACTTTGCTCCTGATTTTAGCATTGTAAAGTTAGTTAATTCATATAATTAAAGTACCTCATGAAAGGGGAAACTAGCCAGCTAGCAAACTGTGCATAATGGCAGACGGTGCTAATATTGTTGACCTGCTTTTGGCAAAACCATTTAGTAGTTTAGTAGTCTTCCTTATGAGGAGACTCAGAATTAAACAGCAGGCCAGACCAACGCCCAAGACTGACCTGGTGCAAGAATCAGGAAAAAATAACAAATATTTTCGGCTCTCCTGGTATGACAAGCTGAACTGGCTGACTGGAAGTGCTGTGACAAAGAAAATGTTCTGTTGGCCTCTTGATGAAATCTTCTCAGAATTTACGCAGAAATAACAATGAATTTTATGATGAAGGCCTAATATGAGTTTCCCCTGTTTCAAAGACTAGCAGTCGCCACTGCTGTCAAGGACATGTTAGCTGAGGGGTTAACTTGTCACTGACAATCCATTTGCTGAATATTTGTTCTTTATATGTTTGATACATTTTTGTTACATTAATGTTTTACCAGAATCTAAAGGTACCACAAGCATCTATGGTATTTGTGGCCCACTGGTCTAAATCAAGAACATAGTGGGATGACCATTAAACATAAAACATATATACTTCTTCACTGTTGACATCAACAGTTGGTGCTAGTTGTGGCACTGTTGATCCTAGTTGTGGAAAGAGGGGAGTTACTTAACTGTCTATTTCTTATCACAGTCATTCAATAGAGCTTGAAACAATCAGCAATTTCATTAACCAGTCATGGAATCACTAGTTCCCCTGGTGGTGAGGAGGGTGAACAGCAAAGTTGAATGTCACAGTACAGAATAATGGAAACATTCATTGAAATACTCATTGGTCACACTTTGTAGATTTAAAATTACTCTCTGATTGTAGGTCATCTGTTGATGGTTTATTAGTTTCTCCTTCATCGTGTGCATGTATGGATGGGGACCACCACTCATTAGATACTTTTAGAGTGGTAAACCATTCTCACCACAGCAATGTTACCAAAAGGGTTATGCCTGGTTGTTGTACTGTCATTGCATGTGTTTTGTAATGGAGTGTGTGTATCAGTGATGTTGCTGTGATTTTTAAACACTGTGTACTCTGACTGGCCGCTTTATTAGACCTTCCTTGAAGTTTTTGACATCTACCTTGTTGGAATAAGGTTTTAGATGTACAGTTACAAATGATCAGATTTCTGCTAGCCCTTCATCAGCACAGTACAGCACTGATCATCAGTGGTTGTCCTATGAGGGTCCTTTCTCCCTTTTCTAGATACTACAGTAGCTCTTCTGTGGGATCAGACCAGATAGGCTAGCATTTGAACGTTTTATTTAGCAGAAGCGTCACAGGCAGGAATACAGTATGAAATCAGACAGTTGTGTGTCTCAGCTCTCCACTTGCTATCCAATCACCCAGGATGTATTTTTAAACTAAGTGTACACAAGGGCAGTGAGCCTTAAGCACCCTGTCACTAGTTCACTTGTTGTCCTTCCTTGGACAGAAATTGCTGCGCACTAACCAATGCAAAGGCTTTTTATTACCTCCTGTATGTAAAGGGGAGTGTTACTTTATCATGACAAATTAAGTTTTAGGTTCCAAACACACACACACACACACACACACACACACACACACACACACACACACACACACACACACACACACACACACATTTGCGAAATTTTAAGTAATAATGATTTAAGTAATTACAAATATAATAATTAATATACCAACACCCCACCACCAGCTCCACTCATACTTATACTTATCTGACAGATCTGCTATTCCCCATGAGGTATTTGGGAGGGTCAATGCATCCAGAACTGCAGAGGTATTGATCTCACCTAAACCGCAACTCCCTACCCAAGGGAGAAGACGAAATAGACAAGGGGTATCTGTAAGCATGACCCTGAAGAAAAGCAAGGATTGGCATTTCTGATTAACAGACCATGTTCTGCTTACGTTAATAGCCCACTAGGGAGTGTGTGATGAATGAGTGAGGACGCACTGCACTCATGATGACGCAAGCATGCACGTTTGTGGAACAGCAGACAGCGAGAAATACTGCACCATTGTGTATGAATAATGTTGTGCTGTGTGACGGAATTTTATTTGAAGGCAGAGAAGAAATACAGTAAATCAAACCCTCCTACAGGGCCACAGTATGATTTAACACTTGCTGTAGACCCTGCACACAGATTATACCGAGAATACGCATTGCCCCTGCTTGACTCGCCATGCCTCGTCATAAATGTCTCTGTGAACACGGGTTTGTTGCATCAGAGATGGTCTAAAAGAAGAGGTGATTCATATTCCAACAGGATTTGTGTCACATGGTAGGTGAAAAAAGTGGGATACACTCTTTTTTTAAACATGGATTTGAACAGCTAGACCTTCAGATTTGCATTTGCTAAAACAGAGCCAGTGAGCAGTGAAGATTTCTTTAATATGCAGATGTCTCACATTAAGGACACCTACTTTCCAAAGCACAAGCTTTGTATAACGTCCATTTTTGACTCATGCCTTGATCTTAGAGTAAATAAGACTGTAAGTAAGTAAATAAGTGATTTTAGGATTTTTTTGTTTGTATAAAAATCTATTTTTATCTCCAAGACAAAATTGCATTTACTCCCATGCAATATCTGTCTCAGAGTGCCTTCTTATGCTTATGATGTCAACAATACTTGAGTCTTTTTTTTAGAGAGAGGCCATTTACCTGGATCACATTTCCTTAAATTATAATGTACCTCTCCGAGGCCGCGTCTTCGCCTTTGGTCCATGCTTGTCTTCACCTTCTGTCTTGTGCCCCTGAACTCTTTTACCCTCAGTTTTTAGCCTCCAGGTTTGATCTGGCTTTCAAATACCAAAGGCCAGGCTTGGTAGCCATGGTGATTCAACCCACTCAAGGAATGCACACATCATGTCTATTGTTATTATTTGCTATGGACCAAAAGCTTCCTTTTAAGTAACAATAATTGAGATAATTGAGATTTATTACTTAATATGATCACAACATGCAATAACAAATGCTCTCACCCTGACACCCCGCCACAGACAACCGCACCACAACACATGAGGGTGAATGGGTTAAGTGAATAGAATCCCTGGCTTATCAGGGGTCAGTCTGGCATGTAAGTCTGTAAATGAAGTAGAATAGAACAAGCAAGTGCAAATAACAACAAATGGAGACAAATGATGGGGAGACTAATGATAGTGGCTGCTCGGATATAACCTGCTTCTGCTGGCTGATCAGAAGCCCACTCTGAGGGAGGGGAAATGGCCTATCTGGTGCTTGATAGGGTATTGATTATTTGTACAGGTGGATCTTTCAATTCATTTGTCAGAGGTTCAGAGATGGATGGCTGATGCAGCCGTGTGCCGTAGCCTGTTCGGCCGTTTTCATACGTGATGTATACATATGCCTATGAGAAAAAATGGACAGAGCTTTAATTAAAACATGTATGTTAGCTTTAAAATTTAAAGTACTGTGTAGTGATATTGATAATGATTTTATTGTGAATATTACTAGGGACATTCAGTCAGTATATAAATATATATATATATATATATGTTTTTTTTTTTATCTCACAAACACCTAAACATTGGCATACATTGGTCCTACAGCATGTTTTATGCCCACCTATTCAGGCAGAAATTGTAAGACATTTTTCATTTTTAATAAGGTTACAGTACAGGGCAACCCATCACATAGCATTTAAGTTAAGTCTGTTTTAAAGGCACAGTTACCTGTTAAAGGAAGTTACAGAGAAGTTGGAAAATTTACGTACAAAAAACTATTAACGCACAGAAACACTAAATGCAGGCTAATGAGTCATCCTCTAGAAATGATTTCCTGAATGGAATAGCACACATGTGCTATGCTTCAAACATCATCAAAGCAACTGTTTCTGGTTTGAATCAGAGGTGAGCGATTGTAGCACTGACATTTGCAATGCTGTTGTATTGTGATCTTCAAATATGAGCTGTCAGGTGTGTTGACAGTCACACGGTACATGCATGTGTTTGTTTCTAACTCAGGTGCCTTGATTTATTTTTCTTGAGCTATATGTAATATACATTTGCAGTAAATTGTGCTTTGAGTGCCCTGTAATTGCACGGGGTGCTGAAGCACACCAAACATCTGTCCTCTTGCTGTAATTACATATTTTCTGTTCCTGTGAGGTGGTTTGACTCAAACAGCTTATAATGGCCTCTGACAGCCCCAGGAAGTGTGATTATACTCCCTACTCTGTCAAACTGAGCAGCGGTGAATGCACTGGCCAGCACTCTATACTTTCAGTTTTCTTGCTGGCAGAAGCCGGCTAGTCATAAAACAAAACCGACTGTAACTGTGAATCAGTTGTGAGCAATTTACAAATGCCACACTTCATTTTGCAAATGTAGTAGTGTTACTTTAACATATACATTTAAATCTTAAGAAAATATCATTTAATTCTCAGTGACAACATAGGTGGGAGTTTATTCAGCTTTCATGGTGTCTTCAGTTAGTATTTACAGTACTGTAAGCGGTAGGTGTCACGGTCACGGCCTGGACTGGCGTAACCGTGCCATGTTTTGGTTTTCTGTTTCCATTTCTGTTTTCTGTTTGTTTATATTCCAGCGTTTGCTGAGGACTCTAAGTTCCGGTTATGTCATG
>JBBPDC010000002.1:10647000-10659526 GCA_037974485.1 Hemigrammopetersius urotaenia | reverse complement strand
CACATTCAAGTCAAGTATGGCGGTTCAACTTGGTGCTCTCAGTTTTTCCAACCACATACAGGAGGGGAACGTGACAGTAGGGCATATTTAGGTTTGATGTATGAGTGTACTTTAGCCCACCTCCCTTAGGGCATGTTAGAGGCAATTGAGCAGAAAGAAAGCCAAGAAATTGCTATTCTTGTTTAGGCCAGCAAAAAAAAAAAGCAATGAAACGGGACTACATGTAGTAATATCTGGGCGATGACAAAGCATGGGGGAAAAGCTGTCATTTTTTTCTTTTTTTATTCTCAGGAAAATGTATTTTTAAAGATATTTATTTTGGACTGTGGCCATGCAGTGAACTCTGCACTGTTACCCAGGCATTGTTGTATTGATTCCAAAATCCAGGGTGCATATTAATTACACAGCTGAACAACACTTCATGTGTAAATAGATGAAACCACTGGAATTAAACTGTGTCAGCTTTAATGGTATTTATATCTGTACTGACTGAATCCAGTATATGGATCAATATCGGCACTGATACTGACCATATTAAAGTCAGATATAATCCACCTTCAATTACAATCGAACTGTAACTGTGCAACTTTAATATACTAATAGAACCATATAATTAAAAAACTGCACAATAGAAAGAATTTGTGTGACCTACGATTTGTTAAGCTTTACTGTGTACTGTGTTTGATGTAAATTATTATATTTCAGTGCTTGTTTAGAGGGCTGATATTGGATCTGTACTTGATCTCCACGGATTCCCTAGGTGAGAAAAAAGTTTAATCTGTGCATCTCAATATAAGATTACAGGCCTTTTTTATGCAACAGCAGGGGACTGTAAATGTCTTGTTCCACATGGTTGGGGGACCATTTATTCGTTTCAGGGTCCCATATAATATATTAATGGATAAATTAGCATTACCTTGAATAAAAATGTCGTGTTTGGTAGTCAGTTATAAATCGTTTGCAGTCAGTATCTGCTATGCAGTTATCCATAGACACCAGAGACGCCCTGCCTGGTGATTCATCACTCTAATACAGTTTCATCTTTGTCTCGTTTTATGTCCTTAAGGCTCACCAGTAGTTTGCATCCTGTCATGATTCAATCTTTTTGCTTTGTGTAAGTGTTCTCCAGTCATTCACATTTACATTTACGGCAGACCCTTTTATCCAAAGCGACTTCCATTCCCTACCAGGGGACAGTCTCCCTGGAGGGGTTAAGGGACCCAGTGGTGGTGTGCGAAAGGTAGGATTTAAACCTATGACCTCTTGGTCTAGAGGCAGGTATCCTACCTACTACGCCACCACCACCCCGTGGTTGTTATTTCTATTCTCGCCAGTGTATTTTGCTCATGTTGAAAGGCGTTGGCACCAAACAGATGCAACTGATACATTAAGAATAAACTACTCTCCTACAGCAAGAGAGCTGACCAACAATCAGCAAGTCGTTCATTTATTTATGGTCCTCTGATGGGAGGACTGTGTAGAAAAGGTCTGCAGCTGTGATTAGTAAATGGTTGACCAAATGTAGAGGTAAATATTCCAAATTAAATCTGACACTTGGCTCTTCAGTTCTTTGAAAATCCAATTTTGTGCAGAGCCACTATGAAAGAAGACCTGCCATTTTCTAGTTGCTTATTCCCTGCGTTGTTACCTCGCATTCTCTTCGCTGTGAAGTCTGCAAAACTAGCTGCAAATTTTATCTGCACATTGTAAGATGTAGTACAAACATGTTCAAGGTACAATTCAAATGACTATAGTTGAAATCTAGACAAAATGTGTTTGTTCCCTATTTGCAGCAGGAACAGTCTGTACCCTTCTGAGAAGGTTTAAACTAGTTATGCAATTCTACTCTGAAAACATTTGTGAGGTCAGGTATCGATGTTGGATGATTAGTTCTGGATCTCAAATATCAGCTCTTCCTAAATGTAGTGGACAGAGCTCCCTCACTTCAGAGAATGCTGTTCCACTGCCTGAGAAGCTTTAAACTCCTCTATCCTATGCTTAGTATTGAGTGGTGGTGAGAAACGCACTGATCGTAAGCTCCCGTGCAGCTTCTCCATTTCCATTACTTTTCTATGCTGGTTACACATCTGTATATGTTCAGTGAGTGCACCCACAAGTAGCTGTGAGGTGATGTCTGGATACTTTTGGACATGCATCTGCAGTTGAATGAGTGGGAACTATAGACACACAGTCATAATGCTAATGTAAATTCCCTCATTCTGCCTCATTCTAATGTCTGGTTCTGAAAAATGAATGTGGAAGCATCTTTAAGCATAATGCCAAGTACATGATGCTAAATTGAGATTTGGATTTAAAAAATGCAATTGGTTTGCCTCAGCCAGAAGCCTAAAGCCAGCACAAAATGCATTTACCTAAGCAGGCACGCTCTGATTTTAAATTTGGCATCACCATTCAGTTTTTTTTAACCATAGAGGATGGTGCCACCCTGAGCCAGGAAACATGTGCTTACACACAAGTTCTCCAGTATATGTGCACACACATAGTGGCACACGTGCGCGCACGCACACACACACACACACGCTCATCCAATCCATCAGCCTCGCTCACTGACCTGTTTAATCATTCTGTGTGGCACTCCAAAGATCCATTGACATTCCGGCCTCACAGCCTGCTCCATTGTGTATTCAGAGGGAGAGAGAGAGAGCCTCACCTTCCCTTCTGCCTCTCTCTCTCTTCAGTCTTCCAAGCTGCTGAAACCCTGTGTCCTGCTGAACAATGCAGCAAAATACTGTAAGCTCAATTTTGATATAAACATAAACATCAAGACATAAACCGACTGTCCGTTAAGGATGTAATGATCTCAGATTAGTTTAAAAAAAAAAACAGTAATGTTCTAATCAGTGTATCGCCCTTCGTCTTTGCCAATATTTTTTCACTGATGTTCAAAACTATGCATCTGGGAGCATCCTGTCAGAATAAAGCAGACGGGGAGCGTGAAGGCCCTTGTCCAATAAATGCCGTATACTTAGCATTACTAAGTGTTTTTTTTCTGAAGTTGCATACAAGTTCCAGGGATTTCCAGGCTTATTTTGTTAATCAGAAAAAAAAAAAGTATAATAAAGTCAGATGTGTAATTATACCCATGCCTGTGAAAGGAGTAGTGCATTACTACCTCAGTTTACAATGAGGACAAGAACAGAGAACAAAATCAAGTAAAAACAATAACAGCCTATCAAAAGCTCACACACTGTAGCAGCACAGAAAAAAGCCCATTTCCAACCACAGCAATGAAACAATCAAATGCGCTGTCTACCAAAGAGTCACACAGAAATGTTTGAATGTTGCAGCATCACCTAACGGCTACTGTAAGCTAACTGAACTAGTGCCATGTATTGAACAGCAGCGCTGCCCCTTTTAAGTACAACAAGAAGAGAACATGACAAGATTCAAGAGTTCAGATCACTATAGAAGGCTGTGTGATATACTAATGTCTTAACAGAATATCGAACAGGCTTTACCAGCTTCAAATGCCTGTACACAGCTGCTGTATCAATACTGTTAACTTGGTGCCAACTAATACAGCAAATCACATAAAGGTGCGAATATGAATTAGCAGGGTTGCAGTCATGGGAACTGGAATAAACTTCTTATGAACCAAACGTTTGCATCAAACGTAATATACATGATATTTAGAGTAAATGAAATTAAAACGTTTTTTTTATATATGTGTAGCAGAGATGGGGACACGAGTCGCAGAGATCGGCTTCGAGTGACACTTAAGTTGCACAAATAAAGACTTGTGACTTGACTTTACACTTGCCCTCAATGACTTGAGACTTGACTCGGACTTGGGTCTTGAGTCATAACTCGTAAACAATGTTCTTTTTATAGACTTATTTATTTATATCTTTTACTCTTTCCAAAGACCCCTTGTTTGCCGTAACCCCTGAAAACCGTTCACCTCGCCCCGGTGCCCCATTACTTTTGTCCGAGGTGAATGTTTTTTTTAGCTAATAACAGTTTTTGACGGGTTGTTGGAAAGGTCTCACCGAGTCCTATCTAACAGTGAAGTTTCACATTTAGAGTGCGAGATATATTTTATATATATATACATTTTTAACATTTAAGATCATTTAAGGCAAATCCTCCATGTTGGTGAGGGCATATCACAGCACGCAGCCCCGCCCCCTGTTGAGTAACAGCCAATTGTAATTGGGAGCGAGTCCAATCAGCATATCTTCTAAACATTTAGAGCTCAAATTTTACAGCTCAAAAATCCCACGTTTAGAGTCACCGTTTGTAAACATTGCCACTCAAAGACTTGAGACTTGACTTGGACTCGAGCACAAAGACTTGAGACTTGACTTGCTAAAAATGACTGGTGAACATCTCTGATGTGTAGCAGCTTACAATGGCTTACACAGTCAGTCAATAATTCTATACAACCACTGTACAATGTTTCAGCCAATTGGATTTTAGAACAGATGCCACCTGGCCTGTTCTCTGACTGCAGAATGTGGAGCTAGGCATGGTTGACTTTAAAAATGAGCCCAAATAAAGAAACTAAAAGACATTTCATTGCCATGTGACAATGCATTTGACGCAGAATCACATCTCTGTCAATGTATGACTTGTTCTAGAGGTAAATCAGCCCTGTCTTAGCCAAATGTTGTCCTTATGACCTATTGTTGGTGTTTGCAGTGCCTAGTGGGTAAGATACTTGCCTCTGGACCAAGAGATCATAGGTTCGAATCCTACCTTACCACAACTGGGTTCCTGAGCAAGACCCTTAACCCCAGACTGCCCCCTGTAGCCAGGGAATGGAAGTCACATTGGATAAAAGCGTCTGCTAAATGCCATAAATGTAAACATTGTAGGCCCACATGAGTCCGAACTAATCAGCTTCTAGTGATTTGTTGACAGCAAGCAAAATAGTGGCAAATTTGTGGCAATGGCAAAAGGTGAATCTCAGTGACAATTGCTTTTTACTGCAATACAACAAACACACATGTGCAACTAATTACACATAGTTTAACATGAACATGAATGAGTGGTTTCATGTAATGCCATCAATGAGATTTGTCGTCATTTCCTGGTCTAATAGTTCTAATTGATGCTCCTTTGCTTTAAATGGAGATGAATTAAATGATAACGTTGTGATTACTGACAATAAAGGAAATCTTCCCCTGGATCTTAATGAAAACATGACATTTTACCTTTTTTTCCCTGGCAGTTAATAATGGCTTGATTAAGGCTCCTCTGCGAGCGCAGATGTGGGCTGTGTAACGGTACATGTGCTTTTCTTGAAGGGAAGGTTATTTTCTGCCCATTATCAAGGTCGAACTAAAGCCGTACATAGCGAGGGAATTACTTTGTGTTTCTGTCATTTTTTCTACATGTATTTTTTGTGTGAGTGTGTATAAGAATAGAGAGAGCATGGGCTGCTTAGGGGTGGGGTTTGAGAGTGAGAGCAGTGTTTGTTTGTGACTTCCTGCATGGGGGAGAGAGAGAACAGGAAAGATCCCCACCATTTGTTCCTGGAAAATAATTATGCAGCCATGAGGTTCATCAGTTCTCTCTCTCTTTCTCTCTCGCTTTCTCTCGCTCTCTCGCTCGCTCTCTCCCTCTGAAAATAAATTATGAATGGTTCTGTATTCAGCTCTTCATTACAGTGTGCAGAAGGCAGTTGCATTGCTGGTAGAGTTCGATGCACAAAGGTGTTTATCTTTGATGTTTAGGCAGTTTGTGTGGGGATTTCACAGCATTTTGTGGCTCTTCTGCCATGGTCCGTTTGATCAGTGGGCACCAGTAAAGCTTTTATTGTTTGCTCCCTTAACAATTAAGGTGAATTAATGAGCAAAGTATATATACATTCTTAAAAAAAAATAGGCTACTGAATGCTCCTATGAAATGGTCAGGAGAACTGAGATGTTGTACAAGCCAGGATTTGATTTTAAGAAATCTTTTTCATAGATATGTTGAGTTCCTGCCACATTTGGCCTTAATGAAAACAGAAAATGAAGCAAAATCTGGCACTGCCCCGCATTCATTCCAGATTTTGTGCTGTTTTTTCTGAAATGCTGATCTTAGCTTTTTGCTGCATTCATTGGAAGCTGCAGGCTGGGATCGATTGGATGCCCTTGACAGTACGAGTGTGACGCATGTAGTGGGCTAAACTCTGTGTGCTGATCTGGGGGAGTGGGGAGCAGACTGTGGGTGGCCTGCTGCTCACAGCTCTTCTGGGAAGGCAGAGGAGAGTAAACATGAAAACTAGAGTCCTTCTGTCACTCCCTCGGGGAATAGAACATGGCTACCGAGGCAGAGAAAAAGAGGAGAATTTGGGGAAAGTATATTCTATGTTAGTGGAAGTGCAATGGCTCCAAGTCATGTCTTGTGTTATGGCTGATGATTTTGTAAATTTGACCCTAGACCCAAAATGCAGATTATTTTTAAGCTGAAATATTTCAGTAACACTTCGTAAGGCAACATAAACTTTTCAATACATAATATTTAACTAACAACTAACACATATTTAAAAGAGCATATAAAAAATCTCATTCAGCATGACATTTTCTGAGGTGAAATGACATCAGACTAGCACTTGTTGGAATAAACGTTATTTAATGTTTATATAGGTTTAGGCTTTTTTGTCCTGACAGGTTTATGTTCACTCGTTTTCTTCTTTCATTGAACAGTATTTGCACTATATTAAAATCTTGTTATGTATTATTACTTATTTGACTTTTTAAAATTATTTTTTTATAATATTATCTTGCATAATCCAGAAACTGGTCAGATCATCTTTTCACTATATGTTGTCCTAGATAACTGTGTATGTGACAAGTAAAGCTCTTTTTACATCATATGTCTGTGGTTCTGTTGGAAGAAAAAATGAAAGAGTTTCTCTCTGTGAAATCTATCGACCCTTTTTGCCAGGCCTACCTCACCCATCCATCAGCAGCTGAGTGTTAATGTGGAGGAATAATGACACAACTCACTCACTCCGTCACTCTCTCTCTCTCTCTTTCTCTCTACTTCTCCCCTATTTAGCTATTCCACATTGATCCCAGCCCCAGAGACCTAGGCTCATAGCCCGTACATTAATAAGCAATGGATCACTAACTGAGGCCTTTGCTGAAGGGCCTTCATTGTGAATATTAAGATGCCGACATATTACAGGCGATAGAAGGTTTGTCAGAAGAACAGCTGTCAGTGTCTGCATTTTTGATCGGTAATTGCATCTTGTACTCTTTTTTTTTTTTTTGTTTGGCATGAATCACACATTTCCTTGGAACATGATGGAACGTGATTGATTGATCCTAGCTGGTTTGGTGGAAGGGGAAACTGATCAACAGACTTTGCTGGTTGACCACCTGCCTCTAATGATGTTGATTGCATCTAAACTATTGTATCTAACAGTAGTTAAAGGACATATAGAGTATAATTTTAGAAAAGTCTTCTAGATGAGTAGCCGCTGTGTCACAGTTTTTGGCTGTTTCCCTTTATAACTGCCCCTTTATCACTTGTATCATGCATCTGTGTGAAGCGGTTGACATTAAATAGACGAGAGACATTTGTAGGTATTGGGGCCTTTATTTCATATGTTTACCTTTTATGTTTTAGCAGATCGGGATTTGATCGTATTTCTCTGATACAGAAGGTTAATATATGCAGTCAGTGTGCTTTGATAAAAAGTTAATCTGGGCTCTATTCCATGTGTGCTAGTAGATGATCAAGTAGCCCCAATTCTGACTTTTTCTAAAGCCCATGCCCAAGGCTGACACATTCCAGGGCTAGGTGTAATCTGTCTATACAGGCACCCCTGGATAGCAAGTTGTGCAGCGGTCAGAGCAGGCTCGGTGCCTGGCAGTGAGATAAATAGTGAGAGTATTAATGGTCTAAGCAGTAGTCTTACACTGGTAATCTTTATACTGTCCCTCCCTATAATTGTTTAACATTTAACATTTACATTTTTTGGCCTTATTACTGATGAGTTAATGGTGCAGTTTCTAGTATCGTTGCTACAGTAAAGTGTAAAAATCTAAGGAAAAAAATATTTTTTGTGCTGTTTTCCTTGATGGCTTCTTGCATTAATCATCCAAAACCTGGTTTATCTAATAATTACTGCTCCAATCAGAACCAAATGGCCTTGTGTACGATGACTGAAGCAGCTGCTCGCTGTACCAGATCTACTCTACCCCCTTTACAGGACACACAGCAATAAAGATCATCTGCTCACCCCAGTAATAGTTGGTTTAAACTGTTGAAGTCAGGCAAGAGATTCTGTGGCCTGATGGCCAAAACCAAGAGTTTCTGTCATCATACCATTAGGATCCTCAGCAGAGACATTTTTGTCCCGGTCCAGCCCTGATCTTGACCATCTTCAGTTGCACACATTTCTACATTTTCACTATTCAAATAATATTTATGTAATAACAGTATTCAACTCCTACACTTCATTCATAATTTCAAAGCAATTGCACACATTTCTTTATTTTCCCTATTTATGTAATAGCTATATTATATCAACAGTACTCCAGTACTGATTCATCATTTCAAGGTGCTATGCCTCTTTGTATATTGTTCACTTTCAATGCTTGGACTATTTAGTTTGGTGCTGTTTTATTAATTTATTTTCATTTAGTTTATTACTGTTTTATTGATTGATTGATTGATTGATTGATTAATTGCTGTTATATAACCATGCTAGACATTTGTGAAAGAGTATAATTTGGCCTGTGATATTTTATAGTATGTTGATGCTGCATTTTCTTTCATTGTTGAGGCTTGTGTGTATCATTCATGAAATGATGATGTTAGAGTCTCATATTGGAGTTTTCACTGATTCAGCATGCATCGTAGATCTCTCGCAAGGATGACGTAGGTGTGTTCTCATGAAAACGGATATATGCGCACACATGCACAGTTCTGTTAATTGCAGCTTACACATACACATATATGGGACTGGTTCACGGAAGCTTAAAATTTACAGGGAATTAGGGATTTATTTGTTCTTCTTTTCAATTTAAATGCAAATCCGTGGTAGAGGAACTCCCAAATGACAGGGAGGGAAAGAGAGAAGGACTACGGGCTGAGAGAAGCAGGAGCACAGAGCTAAGAGCACCTAGAGGCAGCACTGAAGAGTCTTCTGACTTGTGTCACTGTAATTGGTAGACATCACCTGGCCGATTCCTGTGCCAGGAACTAAATGACCTTTCCTGTAATCTATATGCTCTGTAAAACATGTGCGTCATGTTTGTGTGAGTTGTTATGCTATGTACATGTGTGTGCATGACGCTGGAAGTTCATTAAGTAGAGCTCATTAATATTCCTCTATCAATCATGGATGCATTGATATGCTGATGGATTGGCAGCTTAAATGTTTGATATTGAGTCTTGAGGCTTGCCAGGGTGTGTGTGTGTGTGTGTGTGTGTGTGTGTGTATGTGTATGTGTGTGTGTGAGAGAGAGAGAGAGAGAGAGAGAGAGAGAGAGAGAGAGAGAGTGTTCCTCCCAATAACTGTAACAATGACATGCACACACAGACAGCATTTGCATAATGAAATAGAGTGGAATCGTTTGGGACATGTGACTCTGTAGATCTGCACTGAAATTTTCAATTTTTGAACCATTTTGTCATGGTTCAGAGACCAGGAGCTAGAGAAGCAAGTGTTGTGCTGGTACAGCCTCAGTCGATTCATTCGCTCTTATGTTTTACCCTTCATTTCAATACTATTTTAACAAGCCCTTGCCAACTGAGCCTTGCAATTTTCCCTCACGGGGGAATCCCCACTGCTCTGTTGATGTATTAGCTCAAGTTTGTTAGGTGACCTGTTGGAGTTGTAAATGTAAATCTTATACGGACAAAGGAACTATTCACATAGCTAATGTAAGTGAATCTCAGAGTCACAAATCAGATTGCGTCACCAAGCTTGCCTAATTGGCTCACTCAGTCTACCCCCTATCGTAAACATGCCATCTTAGCTCATCAGCTTATCTGAGTCACCCTCCAATGCTCAAATCTACCGATTTCCCTTGAGTATTAAAAAATCCTGAGAGCAATCCCTCCTCAACATCTGCACAAATTCATAATATTTATAGCATTTGTAGCGCCACCTAGTGAGACACCGACACAGATACAACTTAGATAAGACTGGCACCCAGGTCAGATTTGCAAAGTGCAGGCTGTAGAGGGTCTTTTTCGGGAGCAGGGCAAGTCCAGTGGGCTGGAATCTGTGAAGACATAGTGGTTAGTTCGGAGCGTGTGTGGGGAGATCCTCGTCTCTCCCTTCCTTCTCTTCGGAGACCCCTTATATGGGGTGCTCTCTTCTCATTGATGTGCTTTGTCAGAGCACACCTCCCTCTTCAACATGCTCTTCAACATCTGCTGATCCAAAACAAAGATGCTGAAGGGACGTGGCTCCTCTGTTTTGCTTATGGCTGCTCTCGTCCTCTTCAGCACCCTGGACAGCGCAGGCTGAGGAGCATTTGCTTGAGGGTGCGGCAAACATGTTGGTCCGCGCGACACATATCATATTGTTATAGAAATGTTTCAAGCTATTCAAGTTCCTTTTTCATCACATTCACTAGGTACAATCTGATTCCAAATCTTTAGATGTTGGCAGTCCTGCGAAATGATCATATAGGGTTTTTGTTCACGTTTCTATTGAGAATAGTAAGGGAGCCGAATGCCTCCGCATATGAAACATTAAATGAGCTATAATTTCATGTTAAGAGCTCAATGCAGATTTGTGCAGAACATGAATTTTCATGGTCAATTTCTTCCAGTCTGGAGAACATGGAGAAGCGGAGCATAAAGCTTGATAGACCATAGTGCATAACAGGGGTATGTTGCCCTATTACTTCATCTAAAGATAAGTAGGATAAAAATAGTATCAAACCATGTAGGGCTAATGGGGAGCTACATGCAAACTGAGTTGCAGTTCCTCTTATACTCAGACAGTGCGACTCACTGACTCTTCAGTGATATGCTATCCACTGTTCCCTTGCTGCATTTGGTTGGAGTGAATGCTATTAACCCTAAAGCACTGGGGTTTAACCTTTATGTGCAGGGAAGTGATGAGCAGACTTGATGTTAATACTTCTGCTACAAAAAAGGGCAATGTAAAATCACATCACAGAGCCAAGCATTGCCAACATGCCAGTGAACACAATGACAGAAGATTGTTCATTGCAGTTGTGTATAATTTTTTATTTATTTATTTCAACAGACTTCAGAGGTGAAGGTCATCAAGGGTCTTAGCGGTTCAGTATGAAACTGTTAATCATATAGACACTTTTTGCTTAAGTAAGATTTTTTATGATCTTTTTGTCTTGATGGTCCACATTTCTACCCCCTATCTCTAGTGTGAATCACCCTGTTCCCTGAAGGGGACCTTGTATGCACATATCTTAATCAGTGACATCACCTGAATGGCATGCCATGGCATCAAACACCAAATAAATATACTGCCAACACAAAGCTTTATCACAAAGATCAATTGTTCTCAGCTCTTCATTAATAGGGGAGAAGGTGATGAAGATGCTTTAAAGCTTTTGCAGCAGTTAGTTGCAGAAACCTTGAATTAGCCAGCAGTGCTACACTAAATGGAACAATCATGTAATTCAAGCAAAAAAGAATTCCCATCTGACTGGCCTCACTAAGGTCACAAGGACACAAATAAAATATACATCCCATCTAGGACCACATAGAAAAGGTTAGATTTGAAGAGAAGCTGGATATTGTTAGATAGTTCCCATATAGTTAGATGAAATACTTAAAAATGAAAAGGTGTAGCCAATTGCCTCAAAGTGCCTGACAAGCATCGAACCTCAGAGGGTTAAAGGTTCTGATTTACATTAAGGCAAAAATCATTTTTGTGCCATTTGAACCTAGTATTGTGAACTTTGCAGTCACAATGTCTACAACTCGAATACATTTACCAAACATAACCTGCAAACCAGAAAATATTGGTATACTCAAAATAAAAGGTTTTTCTTGAGAGCCTTACATCCTGAATATGTCTTTCAATAGAACTATTGCATCTCAGAACTATTACAAAACAGTGTCTTAATAATTTTCTGGGAAGTAGCTTTTACAGAAATGAATCACCACCACTATGAATGACTTTGTTTATATCTGAAGTATACAATTAAACAGAACAATTGGTAGGACATTTTCTCTTTCTTTGATGAGGTTCATGTTGAAGCTTGACATTGACACAAATATCCAGCGACAATATTAATAGATAAACAAGGTTATAATTGGCGTCAATTAAATATTTAAACTCGGCAGTAGTTTATCAGAGAGCAGTCTAAATCTCAGATAATGATTACAAGAAAAAATGCTGAATTTTCTCCCCATCCTTTGTAATTTATTGCTCATTTAAAATCCAGATTTATTATTCTGAGATTGATGATTTGCATTCCAGCATGCAGGATGCTGTTAGTATTAAATGGCACTTTTTTATAGGGGTGACATGTAGTGATTGTTACGGCTGGTGGCCATTGAGGGCCACTGTTTTTCTGTTTTTCCCCTGAGTCAGTTTTGTTTGGCTTTTATTTTG
>JBBPDC010000002.1:10627509-10645796 GCA_037974485.1 Hemigrammopetersius urotaenia | reverse complement strand
GATGCCAGCCTGTCTGTCCCGTCCCTGCGCACTAAGAGGCAAATCAGAGTGTGGGCCTAGCAGCCCCCATTCTGACAGTGATTAGGGAAGGGAGAATGCTAAAGGAGTGGTGACTTCAACTCTGCTGCTGCCACATCAATAACACAGCTGCTCCCATCTCTCTCTATTCTCTGTCTCTCTGCCCAGCCCCCTCCCTCCCCGCCCACTCCTCGCTCTCTGTTTACATGCCTTTGGGATGGTGAAATTGAGGTTGAGGCTATTTCATTGAGCCATGCTGCTGGAGTGGTGAATTAATCTGCAAACCCAAAACAGGCATCTACATTGTTAACCAGTCAGGGCACATAGTGCTTTCCTAAATTGGGGTGTATACACCTGTCCATCTTAATGACCAGTCATGAATATATATTAAGCCTTACAGTGTATCTCTTAGTGATCCATAATGTGTTTGTCATGAAGGTGTATGTACCTTGGCATGTCCAATAATCTCCAGCTTCACTGAAAATCCATCTCCCAAGAGTCATGCACAGAGCCTTACTCTAACAAATTCATCATGAAACCTGAACCGGCACCCATGGCAATAATCATTGCAATAATCATCTTTTTCTCTGTATAGCCTACTTTCTGGACCTATGCTAAGCAGAAGTCCACAAATTTTGACTGCCATCGTGCTTTCAAAGGGCCTTTATCTCACATGTGCCTTTTATATACTGCTCAAAAAAATAAAGGGAACACTTAAACCACACAATGTAACTTCAAGTCAATCACTTAGGAGGCAACACTGATTGTCACTGAGAGAGTGTAGACTGTAAATCAGTGTTGCCTCCTAAGTGGACGGTTTGATTTCACAGACGTGTGATTGACTTTAAGTTACATTGTGTTGTTTAATTGTTCCCTTTACTTTTTTGGAGCAGTATATTTTAGGTCCACCTCTGATGTTTGTGTGAATTTGTGGACCAAACACAGTCCTAATTCATTTCTGCATGACCCATTTCCCAACCTCTCTTTAAAAGAAAACAGGTTGTTTCTGTACCTTTAAATCTGAAAAGTCTTAAAGCAGTTTGCTTATACTGTAGCTTTGTGAATGGGTGGAGCCACACAGCCGTGGACTTAATGGATTTAATGGATATTTGTAAATTAAGGATCTTTGCTATTTACTTTGCTGTTTTATGATGTATATATTGTCCTGTTGCAAGCAATAGTGGGATTAGAAGACATTTTGATAGCACCACTGCCGACTCACTTTTAGGGGTGTTTGGTGAAAGGCTTCCCACAGCTCATAATGGTTCTGAGTTTCACTTCAGTTCATGACAATGTGCAAATAGAGGTGAGGTGGCAAAGTAAAAAGTGTAAGAGCAACAATGATCAGCCTTGCTTCATTTTGTCAAGCAAATGTAAGAACCCAATTTATTACATTGTTATATCACAACAGATTTGTTTTATCATCATATGCTATTATTCTAAGGAGGTAAATAGGTGCCATAGTGAGCGGAATTGGTTCTCACACTATAGTAGTACTTTTCATTACTTTATTAACAGAAACAGTGTACACTATTCAACATCATAACTTCATTATAATTTATCTAGTAATTTTCATCCATTTCATAATTTTGAGCACTTGAGGCCTGCTGTGAGATGTAGTAGCTCCTGGTGCATACACTCCTGCATTCCCAAAATAATAATGCAGTTAATTATAACAAAGGCTTGTACATTTCCATCCATCTGAGAGAGAGAGATGGGCAGGCTGTGAGCTTGTTCACTCCATAGTGATGTGAACTGTAGTCTCTCATGTGAAATGTATGAATGTGAGCGATGAATATGGAAGTCCCTCTTCATGTGCCTGTGATAGGTGAGATTGGAGGTGGACTTTGAGTTTGAGGGTATCCATGTATTTCAGAAACTGTTCACCTCCTAAAATGGATAAGAACATTTGAGTGATATTTGCTTAAGTGTGAATGAAGGCATAATTAGCATGTATCTGCAAAAAGGCAGGTGCTGCTGCATGCAAACACATTTCATTTCAGGTATTAAACGCACTCAAACAGAAGCTTTGTTCAAGCTATGTTTTAATACAACAATAAACTAAAAGAAATGCTTTGAACAATATTATTTTTTTTAACTTACTGCATTTTACTACTAAGTTTATTCTAAGTAGAAGTCCAACAATTTCCAAAGAGTTCTGGAAAATTAAATGGTTGAGATGTAAACAAAGTCAATCAGAGTGGCTTCATATGAAATGCTCTGTTGCGGACAAGCTGAACTGCCCACAGTTGTGGTGATAAGAACCAGATGTTCAAAGAGTTTTAAAGCATTTAAAGCTATGTTTACAGGGACCGTTTACACTGTGTGATGTCGGAAAAGCTGTTTTATTATAGGTTTGAAAGAAAGCATGGCATAAAACATTTTGAACATTAGTGGTGGGGAAGTGCATACAGTGCAAAGGTAGAGTCTACAAATCAGTAGGCTGTTGCAGTGGGTACTGCTGTGGTTATCTTGAGAGTGTAGTCATCAGCACCTCCACAAGTAGAAGTCCACAATCGCTACATGAGTGTGCACTGTAACTGTTTTACCAGCAAGCTCACACCAACTGTAAATATTGCTGGTAGATGAACAGAATGTTCACAGCAATGTTCATCATGTGTTGCTATTTCTGAATTGTTTTATGCTGTTTAACATTTTTTGTAGTTGAAAAACATTATTATACAGTAGCAGTACGGGAGCATACTATAGTCATTACTGTAAAATAACAGGAAAATAACTTACAGTCCAGTACAGCATAACAGTGTGCAATTATTGCAAAATTCTTACTTTATATAAATAAAACATGTATTTAAATACTCCAGATATGTTGTGAGACCACAAGAAAGAGTATGGGAAGTTCCAAATTTGCATATGTGCATCAAAAGAGGTCATTAAGTTCTGTGCTGGCTGCTTAATATGACTGCGACTTCCCTTTCCCAGTCTGCACCCCTCAGTGCGGCCTGCTGATTTTACCAGGATTAACGTAGAATGTTTTTTTTTTTCTTTACTGCTGTGCAGAGAGAGACTGTGGGATAGAAAAAGAGAGATTGAGAGAGAGAGAGTGTCTCTATAATTTCTTCACCCTGGCCCTCGACATCAGCAAAGTAGGAGAAAGGAAGGGCCCTGGGGTGAGAAGATGCCTGTCACCATAAGCAATGGGACTTCCGCACCCTATTAAAAAGATGCATTAGCCCCAGCGCACTAGCCGCTAATGGCTTCAGAGTTTGGACGACTTTCTTCATTATTAATGCGCTTTTGTGGTTATGGAGTTATTCATCTGGTAATTAAAGTGAGAGAGCACATCAATTTCCAGTGAGTCCACAAGCTCACGTGGAGCCGCAAAGCCCTGTTGTGTGTTGTGAAGTGATCCATCTCTCTGCTTGAGCACACTGTCGACCTAGACCACTTCTGACAGCCTACGCTGTCTGTCATCAGCTCTTGAGCTTTTCAGTTTGACTGTTATGTTTACAGTTGAGGGTACAAGCAACTACTTGTAATGGTTCCCCACTAATGCACATCAACTTGACTGCCATTGTCAGTACACAGATTGATCATTTATTAAGTATTAAGGAAAACTGTGTTGCTGCAGAAATGAAAACCAAAACTACCTGTAGCCTTACATGTTAAATTATGTTGAACACACAATTATTCAATGGTAGAATGTTCAGACGCAGGATTGCATGCTGGTACACACCAGTGGTTAAGCTAATCTTGATTGTTGGCTCATTCCCAACAATCATGCACAGAGCAATTGAAAAAATGCAGAAACAGAGAAATAAAAATCCCTCTCCTATCTATTTGGATCTAAATCTACAGGTAACCCAATGTTAGACTCATAGTTCAAATTCTGATGCTTTAAGTTGTAGCTATACAGCTATATCGGGTTCAGATTTGCTTTGACCTGCTCATGGTCCCTTGGGCTATGGGGCCCTGAGGCCATGGGGCCCTGGGGCTTTTGGCTATGAGGCTAAACTGGTGGGCTAACTGATGCCGAGAACTTTATTGTCATTAATGCAGGAATCACTTTCACCAAAGTCTGCTCTCATATTTCTTTTTGATCTATCTTTCTATCTATGTATTTATACTTTTGTACTATGGAAAAGTAGATCCAGTGGTGGCCTGCCCCCGCTCCCAGGGTGAGTCCCTGCCTTGCAACCATTGGCCCCGGAATAGGCACCAGGTCACCGTGTCCCTTGTGAGGAATAATCTGTTACAGAAAGTGAGTGGGAGAGGAAAAGCAGACCATGTGGGTGATCTACTGCACTAAAACATCTACATTCAATTCATATTATTGCAGCCCCACAGTAATAAATGTTATATTTGTACTTTTAATTATAGTACAGGTAAATATAGCACCAATTTCCACGTTGTGTTTGAAGCCCGACAGATATGTACATAAAAATGACTGAATAACAGTTTCAACTCCAAAATTCTCTATTTTAAAGCTTCTAAAGGGGTGGAATATAATAAACCAATCTGCCTATTATTGGCTTGCTGTGCACTGACACATGCGGCTGCATTGAATATTAAGAATCAACCAAAGCTGGAAATAGACTGGAAACTACAACCTTCATAAAGGTAACCGTTACGTGTCGGCCCATGACCAAGTATTTAAACGTTCAGCTCTTCTTCATGTGGCTTTTTGTTTTTTGTTGGGTTTTTTTTGATGGAGAGACTGCTCTGGTTTTTTAAATAATGTCTTATAGCTTACAGCACCAAAAAGTATGCTACTATTATCAATTGAGTAAATTAACATTTGTCTTTTGTACTCTTTTTGATAAGAGTCTTATTTCTCTGCTTATTTTTAGCTTGGCGAAGTGGAGTTTGAGTACAAAAGGTCTCTAAGAAACAGAAAATTTTATTTATGGGTAAAGATAATATTTTAAGGCTTCAGTGTGTTACTAGTGTAGTTCCTTATTTTTTGAATAGAACATAATTTATGCGCACCACCAGATGCGCTTGTAAGTTGGCTGAATTGAAAGGGAGTGTAATAGTGGAAAAATATTATGTGGACAAATGTTAAATGGCATTAAGTAGCATACTGATGGCAGACATACATGCTGTAACATATTAGGATTCATTGTACTGATTTAGGGCTAGAATGTGCATTGCCATGACAGCACTGTTTACCCAGGTAATTTACTGTTTGTGCTCTGCTCGCTTTAGGGAACCGCACTGATAACAATAAGCTATGTAAATACATTTCCCCTTCAAACTGCTCACTCTCTCACCTTGCGCCCTCTCCCCCATATTTTACACACGCTCTCTCTGTCTGCCACTGAGTTGTTATCAGGAGCCCTGTTGTGCGGTGTTGTAGTCTATTTCTAGCATTTACTGGCAGGTGGAACACGTGAATATATGCATGTCTAAAGCTCTGTATTTACTGAACTGTCTGCTTTCCATCATACTGGATGTGCATTAGCCTCGTTCGGGAATATAAATGTTTTGAGTATCCTTTTCCAGCCAAAGCAGTAGGGGTTGGATGAAGAGACTGTGGCCTTCTTCTTAAATGGCGTTTTAATTAAACAGCATGTTTTCGTGGCTTGGCTTTGAAGAGAGCTACCTTTTACCACTGGCTTTGATTCACCTCTGCTATATTCACTCACAAAATACACACACACACACACACACACACACACACACATGGTAGCTACACATGGTAGCCTTTGATGATGCAGCCTTTGCTTCGTTTGTTGTATTAGAAGGAAAGATCCACATGCTTGATTATAGGCTATCTATCTGTATCTTAAATAGTATCCACATAATCTCTCTAACATCAGATCAGCTTGGCTAGAGTGCCAGATGAAGCTTTTTATTGGTGCATTATATTCAACGGTTCTATTTGGATGTATTTATTTTTTTGATCTCCTGGCGTTTTTCCACTCTATTCAGTTCCATGTGTGTAGCAATAAAAAAAAGAAGTCTGGCTAGTGGGGAGATGCTAAATACATGCATTGCAAATATGTTGACTGTATTACAGCCTGCACTCTTTAGTTCAAACTATAGATTACTTTTTGATTCACTCCTCTGGTATCTGGCAACAAGACATTAGCAACAGGTCCTTCTTAGCTTGATCAGCTCAAGATATTGGGAATTTGGAGGCCAAGTTTGTTATCAAGACTTTGTTAGCTACTTCTTCTGGAAAAAGAGAAGGTAATTGACAAGTTAGTGTAATTAATGAAGTTTTTGTATTTATGAATGTAGGTTTGTCTGTGTGCTGTACAGTTCGTGTGCATCTATGCATATTTGTGCGTTCACTGTAACCTTGCACCAGAGGCACTGGTGAAGCCTTTGTCTCTAAGCCCATTTGTCATCAGTGTGGTGCAGCACAGACTGCAAAGAGAAAGAGAGAGAGGGTGAGAGAGAGAGAGAGAGAGAGAGAGAGAGGAAGAAGGGGCTGGTATTAATGTTAATTATGACTTTGCATCCCCAAACCTAATAAACACAACAGTTGTTCCTAGGCTTCTTTCTACATGCAGTCAAAACAGGCGTACATTATTCAGCATTTAATCATAAATTCCTTTTTAATATTATTTTTCATTAGAAAGACTGCGCACTGTCATTGCAACCTTGAAACGTATTGTGATTAAAGAGTAACTCATCATAATAGTTGGAACAGCACCTATAATTTCTACATGAGAGCAACTGAAAATGGCATAATATAGCTTTACCCAGGGCTGAAAAGAGAGTTTTTTGTAAGTATGTGAAGTCAGTGACCTGCCCACAGTGGTCATATGGTTTATGCATGAGAGGCACCTTGAAAAAGAAAAATCAACGTTTGAAGTGTTACATAGACTGTATAAAGCATAATAAAATGTTCTTCTACATAATAATGGTTTATCCCAGCAGTGTGGTCCTTGGTTTAAAAGTCTCAACATATGATGTTTTGAGTTTACAATGCCCACTTGCCTCGTACTTCCGGACTTCATGGGCGAACTAGTTTGGTTGCGTGCAGCGGAAGAATACATAGAAGCGCGGCGTATGAATCAGGGAGTTTGACTTTTTTTTGACTTTGTTGTGTTTTATGATTTTATAACTGTGTTAGGATCAGTAAGCAAATTAGGCTCAAGTGTGTTTCGACTTACACCGAAAATTCAGGTTACATTGCGTAACCCCTTGTATTATTCCTCATATTTCCTGAGAAACATACTGGGTTCAAATAACAGCCAATAAACAATAAATAATAAATATATTCACAAATTATATTTTCTAATAAACTATAAAAATCATAGTTGAACATTCTGTGAAAATTCAGTAAAAGCTTTTTGTGATAATTTATTGATGCTCCATATTAATTAAGTATTTTCAATTGAAGTATAAACTTTGCATAATAAGCAAATAAACTATGTTTTTGTCTTTGTGGCTTTCAAACACAAGAAACTAGGCAAAAAAATGCTATTGTACATTTCATCTGTCAGGAATTCATGTTCAGTGCACCTTTATACTTTTTAAATAAAGGCAACAAAGGCATTCATTAGAGCAATATCACTGAAGAACCACTTTTGGTTTTTTTTGTTTTTTTACAAATGAGATGTGTAAAGATTCCATACCAACATACCAATTGAAGTTTTTTTTTCCATAGAACTGAGTCATTCTGTTTAAAAATGGACAGTTTCATTATTTCAACTTCATGAGAAAGACGATGCCTGAAAATGTCTCCTCCTTGACGGTATTCAGCCACATTCTGCAAACACATCGATTTTCATGCATAATTCTTTTTCATGATACAATGGGGAATTCGCAGACCCTCTTGTGCCATTCCTAGATTCCATAATAAATACATTTCTGACTACTATACGGCTTCAGATAACTTTACTTTTGTAGTTTAATAATAATGTGTGTGTGTGTGTGTGTGTGTGTGTGCTGGGCTTCTATAGGATGCCGTTTATGTGTTTAGTATGTGGAGTTTAATATTCCATGGCAGTCCTGTGTGGGTGTCAGTTTTATTTGTAAAGAGTGAAAGGCTTAGGGAGACATGAACAGAAAGAAAGTGAGAGTATATTTGGAATGGATGTAGAATTGTATGAGAGCAAACAGAGGCACTGCTCCATGACAGCATGTAACTGTCGGGTGCCGTTGATGTGTGAGAGATCACTGTGGGTTCAAAGCAGGAGGACATCAAATAACTGCTCAGATAACACACACAATGACCACATTACCACACACATCAATAGAAACAGAAGAAGCACAGTGTGGAGTAAGACACCGCAGGGTACAGGTGGCATAAAACAAACGCTATTACATAGTATTGTGATGTTCTGCTAGTTTCATTTAAAAGTAAAACTCATGATCAGCAGAATGCTGCTGGGCATTAGCAGGTGCATGCAAACGTCTGATCATGGATCCTGTTCCTGTTTTATTTGCTGCTTTGCTGTTTTCACAAAGTGATTACACATGACCTCTTATTCCCGTAACAGGCAAAGATATCATGCAGCATATACAAATAACCTTTTAAAAGTATAAACATGAAAAGCCTACCATGTGTGGAGCAGAGCTTGTTTACATTTTTGTCACTGCATTCTGGATATGATACCATAAATATTTGAGTTTATGTTGTGAGATGGTTATAGTGTCCTTTGGCAATAATATCTGCTGAGGTTGCATTTACATTGCAGGGCATAATATCTACTGAGGTAGGATGGCCATTTGCATTAGGGTGCCTACAAACTTTTTATGACATTCTGTGTTTTTCAGATGCCGCATTAGTTCTGGCAAACTAGAAAACATGCCCGTATGCCGAAAAAAGCTCTCTCAAGGACTAAGGAGTTCTTACTTTTTCAGGTTTTGCTGCAGTACATGAACCAATGTGGGCAAAGACAGAAGTCTGATTTTCTGGCTGTTATTTGAACCATACAAACCCCAACACTTCCCCATCCATGCATATGCATCATAGATGGATGAGACATTAATTTACATTTTCTGCTCTGAGTGTAGGTTCCCTTAGACTAACATAATTAAACTTTGTCTGTCCTGCTGCATGCAGTGAATCTGACACAAACCACCAAGCATAAAATATCAGTGGCAGACCTGTTTCATAGTCAAAGCTAGAAAAAGTGGAATGCCTTTGTGATGATTATTGAGAGTGAAACAGTTGTATGTGGTACAAGCTTCTAAAATACCACTTTGTGCGTGCGGTTGCGCTGGTTGCCACACGTCACCGGCAAAGATTAAAAGCAGATTACATTTACATCGATTAAAGGGGTATTTCAAATGTCAGCATGTTTTGATGGTATTTTGGGGATATGCTGTATCTTGTGGAAAGATAAATGACCAGATACATTTTGATGAACAAGTCAACCTAAAGAAAGCATTGCTCTGTCAGCATTTGTATTTGGTGGGTCTATACGTGAGAAGGGGCTACTATGAATTAAGCCCATTGTCTGACTAGTAGATTATCAAAAATAATTGTTTTGTTAATTCACAAGATAACACATAACATTTTAATGATGCTGCGTTCAATTACATTAATATGGAGTATAATTATTAATTATACATTAATAATATACATTAATATTACATATACATTACTATCCACTCTTCCTGGGAGGCTTTCCACAAGATGTTGGAGTGTTTCTGTGGGAATTTGTGCCCATTCATTCTGTAGAGCATTTACGAGGTCAGGCACTGATGTTGGATTAAAAGGCCTGGCTTTCTCCGTTCCAGTTCAGCCCAAAGGTTTTGGATGGCGTTGAGGTCAGGGCTCTGTGTGGGACAGTCAAGTTCTTTCACACTGAAATCATCCAACCATGTCTTTATGGAGCTCGCTTTGTGCACTGCAGCACAGTCATGCTGGAATAGAAAAGGTTCTTCCCCAAAATGTGTCCACAGTTGGAAGCATGGCGTTGTCAATAATGTCTTGGTACGCTTGGTAAGCATTAAGATTGCCCTTCACTGGAAATAAGGGGTTCCCTGAAAAACAGGTGTGCTTCAGTACTTTTGTCTATGGAGTGTACGTGAGGATTAAGCTTTTTTGAACATTCTGTCGTCTATTTTACAAATATAGGCACCTGTCAAATATTTGTATTAATGTATTAACTTAATTAAATGTATGTATTAAATTCATGTATTAGTGTAAAGACACTGAAATTACATGCACAAAGTTTAGAAAACAGAAAGTTGTCATTTGATGGCTTAATCCATTACATAATATAAAATTACAAGTCATGAATGGCAATATATTTCTCACAACATCATGCCACAGTGTACAGCATCTTTACATTTCTCAGCAGAATCATTTTGTGGCTAAAGTATCATGTCATTGTACCATGAAGTCTCTAGCGATTCCCACCCCAGTCCTATCCCAGGGTAATAGTAATCTCATTGTTCCCTCTCTCCCTCTCTCTTTTTCTCCCTGGTCTTGTATTTCTGAGCAGGCGGGCAGGCCCCTTTTCTGCTTGGGGCCTAATCTCACAGTGTTTTTCTCTTATCTTGTCATTCTAAAGCCAGTCCAGATATCGATTCCCATTGTGAGGCAAGCCAAGGGGCTGACTGTAATCTTGACATATTATAGCTTTATTGAGTGGGTTTGGGCAGCAGTGACACCGACCTGTTTGGGCGGAGCAGACAGAACCATCAACACGACCTTCTGTGCCTATCCACACACTCTGCAGCAGAAAAGCAAAGAAACAAGCCTAACTTCAGTGTAAGTAGAGCAGCTAATGCAAACACACAGCAGGTAGACAGCAAGAGAGAAGCAGAGGGAATAAATCCAGACTGGTTCATGCTCGAGTGGGAGGAAAAAACAAAGCCGAGGGAGAAGGGGAGAGTGAACAGTTTTGGTGTTGCGGCAGTGATTTTGCACTGCTGTTGAGGTACGGTACTGCAGTGACCAAGAACACGGTCATTGATTTCCAATATAGTCTACAATGCATGAATTAGCATGTAACTACATTCATTATTTATTACATTGTAATGCAATAAATAACAATTTCATTCAGTTTACACACTGTATTTGCAGTCAGCAAGCTTCAAAATCATTTCCTCTTCTACTCACAGTCACAAATGTGTTATCATCTGAAAATCCATGCTTCAGAAATTGTTTTTTTTTTTTGAAAGAGCTCTGAGTGAGAAATCTTTCAGATGAAATGACAAAATGCTTTTGTTATTACTAGTAAAAACTGTGGCTTCTAAGAGTTGGCTTGTGTAAATATATTTTAGCTTTGTTGCACATATACAAAATAGAGCTTCTGCTTAAAAAATGGTTTACTGCATATTTCTAGGATGATCAGGATCAGGATTACCACCATGTGCTGGGACATTAATCATGGCATAATAAATAAACAGCTTTTTTATGAGTTTCTCTTTCATTATTTTTGGAAGCGTTCTGTTGCTGTGAGGCCTCAACATGGCCAAACGCTTACCTCGGTTAGCGCTGCCTGCATTTGATTTGGTCTGAGCTATGTTTTAATATTTAATAAGCTGTGCAGTTTGTAATAAAGTCCTGCTTGTTGGTAATGATATTTGCATGGCACGAGTCAGCCACATTAAAAGGCTTTATTAAAAGATAGACTGCAGGAAGCAAAGGGGGTCAAACAACTCTCGCCTCTCCTGCTCTGTCTTACTGCTGCCCCCACTCATTTACTGTTGTCCTATTTCTGTACTTCTCACTGCCTCTCTCTCTCTCTCTCTCTCTCTCTCTCTCTCTCTCTGTCTGTCTTTTTCACTGCCTCTCAAGTGTCTCTGTCGCTCCCTCACTCACTGCTTTGTTTAGAGCACTGTTATCTAGATCTGATGAGAAACAAAGGTCACCTAGCCAACACCTGTGTGTACAACGGCTCTGTTTAGTTTGAAATTTCTGTTGCTTAGCACACAGACACAAGGTTCCAGTTCAGAGCAAAATCACTGCAAATCCTGCACCTCAGCAGGCTTGAGAATTGTAGCATTAGTTGTGCCATTTATATGACAAAACTGGCAGCTAGTTGTAGAATTGTTCTGTTTGATTGTAAGGTTGTTGGAGGTTTCACATATTGTAAATATGCCTACATTCCTTGAGCACTGATGTAGAAAATGCTTGCCAATTTAGCACAATATCATCGTTTTGCACACCTCTACCCTAACTTTAATCCAAAGCCATACTAGTACAACAGTTGTTAAACTGCTTGCCAATTTAGCACAATATCATCGTTTTGCACACCTCTACCCTAACTTTAATCCAAAGCCATACTAGTACAACAGTTGTTAAACAACTGAGCATCTCCAGAGAGTTTGTTAACAGTTTGAGCATTTATAGATTAGCGATTGGAGACTATGATAAAGTGTGACCATTATTAAGGAGCTTGTGCTGTGGTTATAAGCCATGTACAAGTCAAGTCAAGTGGTCTTTACTGTGATTCCTCAATATAACTCAGTATACATTGCAGTGAAATGTTTTGAGGCCCATAGCTCAATACACAACAACTGCACCTTACACATGATTGCCTAACATGCTGACACATGGCAATGAGAAATGAATGCAGATTATACAGTATACAATAATTATGACTAATTAATACACAGAACAAGAATTGCACCTGATGCTCACTAGAAAGGACAATTAGTCTAAATAATATACAGATATAATCAAATCAGATATATGGGTGAGCATCAACATAGCATGTAACAAAAACACAAAAAAAGCTTCTGAAGATTTTAAGAATTTACAGAGTAGGTGTGCAGTGATGGTTTGGATTGTATGATCAGTATATTGTTGGTGTCTTGAAGGGCCTCGATGAGTCCAGGTGGATGTTGGGGCAGCAGTGTGTTCAGTAATCTGACCGCCTTGGGGAAGAAGCTGTTGCAGAGACTGGTGGTGTGAAGCAGATGCTCCAGTATGCTTTGACAGACAGCAGGAAGGCAAAGAGTACATGAGAAGGGTAGAAAGAGGCAACCACAGTGCTGGTGGATTTGCGAAGGAAATTCTGGTGATATGAGGTGTCAATGGAAGGTAGAAAGACACAGATAATCTTCTCAGCTGTTCTCAAAATCCTCTGTATGGTCAGAAACAGTGCAGTTCCCATACCAGACAGTGAGACAGCTGGTCAGGACCCTCTGTTGTTTCCCTGTAGAAAGTAGTGTGGATGAAAAGGGGAAGGTTTATCTTTCTCCTCTTCTGGATGCTGCTGATGGCTGATGTGAACATCAAAATTAGCTGCTGAGGTTTAAAAAATATTATATACACATATAGCATATCCACATGTAACAAGTAAATCATGTTATTTGTGCTGTGCCCTCTTTGAGTTTTGATCTGTAAGACCCTCAGACAAGAAAAGGAAACCTTATACAGTTTTATACTGCAGCACACTGTGCTGAGCATTAATTTCATTCAATTTTAAATGTTTGTGTCTTGGATCTCAGAGCTCGTTCGATAACAATTTATGACATCTGCCTACACCCTGGCAAACAATTTTTGCACTTTTCCAATGATTTGCTGTACATCCATTCACACAGAGCATCCTCACCAGCTTGCAGCCAAAGTAAAAAATTAAGGCTTGAATGCAACATTCTCATAGCCAAAGGAAATCTGTTAAAACATTTTTTACTTAATCATTTAAGTTTAATAAAGAATCAGTTGAGCATAAATGTTCCATTTTTTGTGAAAAAAATAATTAAACATAATGAGCCAGCGTATAAACGTTAAAGGCCAATGAACAGATACAGGCTGTTATAGGCTGTTTAAACATCTCTTTACTTTTAGTTACAATCTTTAATGTATGTGTTACAAGAGTTCTGTGTGTGTTTAGTGCTGCGGAAATGTACTGTGAGTCGGCTGCTTGAGTTAGATTCTAATTAAGCCGTGTTCTTTTTTGCAGTGACGCCTCCAGTCGAGCTGGGCTTTGTTTATATCTGCTATTCAGGCTGGTTATGTTAATTTGTGGTGTTACAGGGCTCGCTGGTGCGCTCAGCCAGTTTGCACTGAACTTTCATAAATTGCAGCATTCCACACAGCGTTTTTGGCGTGCTTGGCCTGATCGTGTGGATAAATGTCTTGGGAATCTTTTAATTCAGTGCTTTAAATGCATACGTATAGTTCTTCTGTAAGGCAATGCTAAAGATGTGACTATTATAACATTATGACTATGTTTTCACTTCATTTTTAGTGGGGGGTTGCTTCGCTGGCCTATGCACCTTTAACTGAGACCAAGATACAAACAAAGGATACATTCTTTGCGATTCCTTTACTTCATTCTTCCTCCTGTCTCTTACTGATTTAATCGTCTGTGGCTATCTGTGTGTGGCTGTCTGCAGGGCTGAAATTTGCGGCATGACCTGTGACCCTGGGTGTGTATTAATGCGCTCCCGCTGCAGTGGATGCCCAGGGGACTCTCTGGCCCACATGTGTGTAACCCCCCAGTCATGAACCCTCGGCCCTCATATCCTCGCGAGGGTTGACTCACTGCTGCTCTCGGCAGCAGTGACTCAGTCTCTGCCCGTTCCTCTCTCTGGCGAGACTGGGCTGATATTACAAAGATGCCTATACTGTTTCATCTCACACACAAAACTACTTGCATCAACCCTGGTCTTCTTTTGAGGCCTTGCCCCTGGATTAATCCTGTGCAAAGGCTTTCTAACGGAGGGTCTCTCACAGAAGGAGGCAGAAATAAATGTGTGAAAGATGAAGGGGGCGTTCACACTGTCTCACACTTCAGGGGAGGTCTTCATGGGAGCTGACAAAATAAAAGATCAAAAGCTGGGCACTGACAAGCCAGTGGAGGCTTTTAAGAACCAATACTGTAGCCACAGAAAAGCCTCTCTCAATTACAGTGTTATTACCCCACTCATAATGGAATAATGCAATCCTCCAGGAGAGCTTAGCTAATGCCTGACAACAGCAAGTTAAACACAGACGCTCAGATAAGTGTACAGTGAAAGAAAGAGTGATCAGGAAGGAAGTGGGGAGGGGAGAAGAAAGATAAAGTAAGAAACAAAAAAGAGAGAAGGACAGAAGGAAGGAGTTCAGCAAGAAAGAAAGAAAGAAAGAAAGAAAGATGAAGAATAGAATGAAGAACCAAAATGGAAGAAGTTAAAGAAAGAAAAAATTATATAAGGATTAAAAGAAGTAAAGAAAGAAAGAAAGAACAAACAAAAGACTGCCAAACAAAAAAAAAGTGTGAATGTAGGTAAAGAGAGAGTGAAATGAAAGGGAGAAAGATGTGAATGATGCTGGAAGAAGCTTGCTTACAAAAGAGTATTTGTTTGTGCTATCCCCTCCCCTTTCATTTTACTGTTGTGTGTGTGTGTGTGTGGGTGTGTGTGTGTGTGGGTGTGTGTGTGGGTGTGTGTGTGTTTGAGAGAGAGAGAGAGAGAGAGAGAGAGAGAGAGAGAGAGAGAGAGAGAGAGAGAAAGAAAGAGAGAGAGAGAGAGATAGGAAGAGAGAGAGAGAGAGAGAAATAAAAAGAGAGAGAGAGAGAGAGAAAGACAGAGAGAGAGAGAGAGATGGATAGAAAGGGAAAGGGAGACAGGCTACAGTGAATAGAGTGAGAGAGGAAGAGAGAGAGAGAGAGAAAGAGAGAAAGAGACAGACCCCCGTGAAATCAACCGGGAGTTTAAAACTTTTTATTCTACCCTTTATAAGTCTGAGATAACACGGGACACAAACGCCTGTAAAAACTTACCAACCATCTCTTACCAATCAAGATTCGGAAGAACTAGGTGCCAGGAGTGAACAGAGAGAGAGAGAGAGAAACAGGAGTGAACAGAGAGAGAGAGAGAGAGAGAGAGAGAGTCTGTCACTAGCTGTCCAGAGAAGCTGCTGGAGGTTTACAGGAAGCTCTGAATCCTGGTGTTTGTGTTCAGAATGGGAGTGATGGAGTTCTTCAGAGAGTTCTTCCTGGGTTTCTGGGACTACGAGACGCCGAAGATTATGGTGGTGAAGAACAGGACGCTGGGTGTGATTTTCAGAATGGTACAGTTTCTGGTCATCACCTATTTCATTTGGTAAGTGTTTGCATGTTACATGGGTAGTGATGTGGCTCTGTAAACATGTGTGTGTACCGGATAAACAGAGCTGAAACCGCATGGGCTTTGTCATCCCAGAGCTTTACTAATTTCATTTTGGCAAATCAGTCTCGGTGATTTCTCGCCGCAGCGCTTAACAAACCTGGGTCTGAGTGTAGGTGTGGTGGAGATGGATGTGATTGTAAATGGTGGTGGAGTGCAAATAGAAGATGCTGCTCCATCATATAACACTTTGTGTCAAACCTGGTGCTTATGGGTAAAATAAGGCCATTGCCACAAAGTCACAGGTTCAACCCAGAGTGCGAATTACCCCTCCATAATTGGGGGGTACTGCCTTCATAACACTGTTAAGAACCCCCCCAAACTGCTATTCTTGTTTCTTTGGGGGTGGGGTGGGTCACAGGTCTTGATCGGGGGGTACAGTACCCCCCCACCCCCCCACACACACACTTTCAACCTCTTTGTCCCTGAGCAAGACTTAACCCTCAGTGTCTTCAGGGGGACTGTCCCTGTAACTAAAGACTGTAAGTTGCTCTGGATAAGGGCATCTTCGCCTGGGGCTGGAATGATGTCGTGGCTGATGGCATCATCAGAATGATGAGCTGAAACATCTGATCTCCAAACAAAGTCTCAAAACCAAAGAGATGTAACTACATGGAGATTAGCTCCATATCGCTATATTTGTATATACTGGAGTGGCCAACTCAATCAGCTTTAGTCTAGATATGCTCTTTACATACTGAACACAAGACTGAAGGCATGAACCCTCAGGAACGGGGATTCCCAAAGTCGAGGAGCCAACACTGCGCATCTCGTTCATCTCAAGTGATGTCTCAGATACAGCGGAGTAAGGGAAGCTGAAAATAGCGGAATTACCAGCCAATAGGACAAAGCCAGAGAAGATACCAGCTTTTTGTGTGTAGAAGTCAAAGAAAAGTCTAAATCATGGGACTCTTATTGAGGAGGAAGTTGCCCAATTATGTATTTTCTCTAGAAATAGCTGGACACATCTAAAGGCGTGTCTGCAGTTAGAAATACCTGAGAAATGTGTTGCATGCTGTTGGCTTAGGAGACCCAATGGGGATTCTTCTAAAATGAGAAATGAGACAAAAAGGAGACGTAGGAAAGGTAAGAGATGCGAGTTTATCTGCAGATAAACACAGGTGTTCCTACCTTGACATATCTCAGCATAGTGAGAACCAGAACTAAGCGACTAGCGAGAAGAAACTGTGATTAAATGTAAGGTTTATTAAAGATACAGTTAGATTAGGTTGAATAGATGCTCTCAGTATAGCTTCCTATTTCAAACATAAGGTGTAATAACAGCTAGATATTATATATTGTCAAAAATTCAGTCAAAACACTGTCAAAAATGTAGTTATTCCTTTAAAATATATTTAATCATAGTTTATTTATGCAATATATACATTCAAGTTGTGATAAGCTATTCCAAAATATGTATAGAAGTGCATAGATGTAAACAATAATGTACTTTTCATATTAAGTGCATTTTTATTTATTTATTTATTTTGTGCTAAAAAAGGTTGAAAAATGAAAAAGTCAGGGTGTGTTTTTACAAATAATAATTTGTTTTGTAATAATATTTGGACTTAGGCTTTGTAAGTTTAATTAAAGTTGACTTAAGTATAGGGTCGCATTTTAATGACACAATCGTAGGAATTCAATTGAAATCAATTTTATTTGATTCTACTATCTTCATATATGGAGGCAATATTTGTAGGCAAGGAAGAACGGATCTGAATCCAACTCTAATGATCCGTTATTGGAGTGTGTAAGACGCGCTTTGGTTTTTTGTTTACACGTTTTGAGGTCACTTAAAGAGATCCTCCCTCCCTGAGCGGTCTCGCCTTGTCAGGCGGCGCCCAAAGTACTTACTAAAGGAGCGTATAGAGATATTAATGGATGGAAATACTTGAAATAGAAGTTCAGACGTTATTCAGGGCTGCTGTGATGGATGGAACGAAGGCGTTCTGAGAGAGCACTTCAGTTTATAAATTCAGTTACAGTGGAGATCTTCTGACAACCATTAGTCTGGGAGTGAGATCTTCTCCTTGCTCACAGAGACATGAGAAGGTCTGAACTGCATCAATATCTGTGAAATGTCCTGCATTCAAGATGTATTAAATACATTAATATATAATGCAAATCCGGGCTAACCTGCAAGTCATCCCGGACCCAGTCCACACATCATATTAGGAATGCATTGACGCAATGCAATTAAATGTATCTTTAAATTATGGCTGTAAAGCGATTAATTAAAATTAACTAGTTAATCGCAAATCTGGAAAAAATTAATCGCGATTAATCGCAATTCT
>JBBPDC010000002.1:10593992-10616338 GCA_037974485.1 Hemigrammopetersius urotaenia | reverse complement strand
CCAGCTGTTGTTGGTGGTGCTGGAGCTGGAAGTGGAGCTGGAGCGCCTGGTCAGCCTCATCCCAGGCGCCTCCGAAATGCACTGCGCCGGCCCCGTGCTGCAAAGGCAGCTCCGCGCTGACGGCCGGTTCAGAGGGCAATCACACGCGGGAACTCAATCAGCTAGGGAACACAGACAGGATACAGGCGGGGAACCACAAACACGTGACACAAGGGAAACACATGGCAAAACAAAAGACAAAACAAAACACGGCGGCCATCTACGGCCCTCAGCCGTGACAGGCAGACACTTTTATCCAAAGTAACTTACAATTTGAAGAAACATTCACAGTGTGAGAACCAGGGGAGAGTACTAAGTGCTGAAGTTTTATGTAAGAGTTGTGCAAGAAGATGCATTGGGTGAGGAGATGCTTTCTGAACAGATGAGTCTTCAGGAGGTTTTTGAAGATCGAGAGCGATTCTACTGCTCTTGTCGCCTTAAGCAGCTCATTCCACCTGCGGGGAACCAGGAATAAGGGGAGTCTGGACTGGGTAGGGATTGCAGAGCTAGATAGTCTGTAAGAGGAGCGGAGGGAGCGAGCAGAAACATAAAGCAGAATGATAGGATTAAGGTACCTGGGTGCAGACCCAGATGTCACTCTGTAGGCAAGAGTTAGTTCGGGCAGCCATGGGAAACTAGCATAGGTCAATCAGTAGCGAGGAGATATGCGACCTTTAGGTTGGTTGAGGACCAGCCGAGCCGGTACTGAGTCAGGTGTTGCCAGATATTCCTGATGTTGTAGGAGCAGAAAAGATATAGAGAGATATAGAGATATGGAGAGATATATAAAGAGATTGTGCTCAAAGACCCCTCTCTCTCTGGATTCCCCGATATGGTTTTCTGCCTCAATCAGCATTAGGTTTAAAGTAAAAAATATGTCCGCAAGTCTGTTTGAGAGTTTTAGATAAGTGTGTGATGATCCCTAACTATAGGATGCATGATTCTAATTGGTGTACCTATACACAGGGGGCTATAGGGGATGGACATATTGGACAAATGGGAAGGTTATTGCACATAAAAGCCAAATGCCCCAGACAAAAATTAAAAGCAAGTGCATCAAGCAGTAACAGTGACTGGCAGTATGGAGTGGGACAGATGGAAGGATAAGTGGTAAAACATAAGAACACTCCAAAATGGATGTGAGAATACATCCATTTGCAGTGTTGAATATAAAGTGTATTATTGTGTAGTTGTGTACAGTATATTACTGAACAGTATAGTGTAATTTACTTTTTTGATTGTTGTAACTTACTGAAGTTTACAGTTCAACTGTCATGCATTGTTTCTTGCATTTGGTAACCCCCTTTATCCTGTTGGTCAGTGATTAGGACCACTAATGAACAGGAACTGGTGGATCTCAACACAGTATTGATGCTGGTATGGTAGCAGCCGAACGCATTAAAGAGGACGAAGAGGAGTACATTTACTACTTGTGGTCACCAACCTTGGTCCTGGAGATCCACCTTTCTGAGAAGTCTAGTCCCAGCTTCAGTTCCCCCAGTTTGGGGGAGGGGTGACATGTTTGATGCATGCCGGGGATGAACATGGCCAGAAAGTACATTTTTAAGAGGAGGGTTGGTGAAATAAAAAAATAGACAATGAGTGCAGATGCAAAGAGACATATATGCATCTAATAAAGTGGGTTGTGTGTTGATCTGTGTACATGTGATGGCATATATACATTTAACTATGGTCTTATGGTCTTAAACTGTGCTCTAATGATGTGTTCTGTGTGTCAGGGCTCTTAGAGGACAACCCTTCAGATGCAGAAGCAGCGTGCTGTGACGTTCGATGGGACAGCAAGCCAGATAACAGCTCCAAAGGGACTCTCAAAAGAACTCACCCGTCTTGCCAACACGGGACATCCCTGACTTCGTCAGCGGCCTCCAGACTGTGCAACAGCAGGCTCAAACTCTGCCTGCTGGTTCTAGTCCTGCTCCATACTGTCGCCACAATCACAGCCTCCCACAACCTCACCACCATCTCTTCCCTGGAGGAGAACTCCACTAATGAGGAGGGATGAGGTGGCCACTCACTGCAGCCAGCAAAGCAGTTCAGCGCTCAATCCAGCGGGATGGACCTTGGATTGACTGCGTTGCTTTCTGGGACATGTAGTGCAGGACAGGATTTCATGGACATGCAATTGACCAAGCAAAACAAACAAATGGACATTACAGAACACTGGACAAACTTAGTCCAATGTCAAGAACAAGGGACAACACTGCAGCCTTTGTTGAAGAGGCCACTCTAGGGCAGAGTTCTCTCGCACCATATTTTTTACACTGTGTCTATGGTTTAGATTTCTGTTGCACTAGATGACTACAGGATCTATTCATGTTCTCGTTTTCTTTTCATTACAAGTCTTTGTGCAGGAAGGAATGGGACAAAAGGATGGATTACATGTAAAGGTATCAAGAAGAATTGAATGTGTGCATGTGAGTGTGTGCGCGCGTGAATATCTGTGTCCACCAATATGTTTTCGTTTAGAACGCATAATCATAGTACTATCTATTGAATGCTGCTCTGTCCATCGTAAGGATTACTAAGGAGCCTCTAAAATGGTTTGAATAGGTCGAAATTTTCTAAGTTACCTAATTGAATGTCCAAATCCTCAGCTGAAGCCCAGGTTCATTGATTCTCCCTTACTAAAGTTGACTGTGCAGACACTTTTGTTGCAATTTTGATGTCATTGGTGCAGCAGGTCACGAGCTTCCGAAGCCCCAAGTGCGTGTGCAACATACTAAAAGGTCGTTAATTGGACAATGAAGTGCTCGTGGTTGAAAAAGCATTAGCCAAACGGAAATCTCTGGAATAGTTTTCACTACCGAGGCGAACGTTTCCTCTTTTGTATGTCCACTCAACCTGCACAAAACCGAAATTCTGTCTTTTTTTCTGCCCCTGGTAGTATATTTATATAGATATATTATCTTCTATATTCTATAACTGCATGTTATTATCAATGTTTAGACGAAACAGCCAAAATTTTATGACTAAATCAGGAGGACGTCAGGTTCACGACGCAAAACGCTCGACACAGACACAGGTCTCAGCTGAAATGACTATTGTTTTTTATTTGGACTATGGACTTAGCCGGAAAGAACATAAAAGTCAAAAGTACACGAGACACCGGTTTTCCATTGCTTTCAACTGCTTTCCTTAATATACCATATCTTCTACCACAGTAAAGGGCTTTTTCATTGTATACACACGCTCTCATTCACACACTTCTGCAGTGCTTGCTTGTAGAGATTAATATGGCTTGGACAGCTACAGTTACAGGAAACTTTTTTTCACCCTGTGATAGGTGTACACACACAAAAAGATTTCTCATTTGTTGCTGCAGAGAACCGTTGATCAACCACACAGTTGTGCAGCTCCATACGGACAGGGCCTTCATGAACGACCCAAAGATATGAGAGCTTAATTTTTTTAGTTAGACTGAGCAGGAGAGGAGATGCTAAGGGCTGATCTGTTTTATCTGTTTATTTCTTTGTCTTTCTACAGGTATGCTCTAACCTGTCACAGGATGAGCTATGATAACATTCATAGGTTCCAAGAGACACAAAAAAAAAAGCTACCAAGTTCCAGAGCGTGTGTGGACATATACTTCAAGACTGAGACTAATCTGAACTGCATCAGCCAGTTTTGGTTCCAAATTCCTTGACCAGCAGCAGGGACAGAGTTCAAGCACTTCTCATTGGGCAATAAGACCTCATGAAACATTCAACACATAGTAGATCGCTGACTAACATGAACAGATATATTTTTATGGATCCTTTCTGAGGCGAGGTAAACACATTATAGCCAGGTTTGTTAGCTATATGGTATAATCAGTATTTTTTAATACTCTGTGAACTTCTAAATAAAAAAAGAGGTAAAAACATCAATAAAAAATGCAGATTTAGAATTTGTGTTCTCTAAAGGCCACCGAAGATATGAAGAAAGATTCTAAACATTGGCATTGCTGCCTTTTATTTGATCTCAATTACTCATAAAGATTTGCACACAAGCTTGTGTGCCATACAATGTTCTACCAAAAATGAAGAGGAGAGATCAAGATTGCCATTTTAATAGCTTTACAAAGTTGTATGAAGTTATTAGAAATAGTTCATCCATACATACTAATGTTGCTAACAATGAGTGGAAGTTAGTGGTCATCAGTTAGCATAATGCTATATTGAATAATGCTAATTGGTGGCTATTGGCTTTCATTGTTATCAACATTAGCATTACTGACTGAACTTTGCTAACCTGAATTCTAAATGTGACTGAGCTGTCTGCGGCGTCACGTACTGATGTTACAGTTATTTTGGAGGGATCGACCACTGAATGGCTAAGCTGAGACGTGAACTGGAACTAAAACAATCAATGTCCTCATTTCTTATCTCTCTCACAAAAACTGCAAGCAAGTTGAAGATGAATTCAACAAACCTGGAAATAACTCTGGGGGATACGTAACAGGATTTTGATGAAGGACTAGAATGTGTATGTTTCAAATTGAGCATAATTAAGAATTAGGGGGGGTCATTGTAAATTAAAAATGTAAAGCAAGTGAGAAGATTCTTCACTCTCAAACTGTTAAACTGCCATTTAAATCTTTCTTGGTCATTAAACCACCAGTTCTGTGACACTCTCCTAATATCTCCTGAATATTCTTCTTCTAATGATCTAAAGGGCCCACCCCACCAAGCTGAGGGGCTGGGTTCTTAAAGCAGGTTTGGTTGTGTAAGGGATGTATCAGTCAGGTGGGCTTGTGGGGCTTGGATTTGATACAGTGATCGCTCACCTAATGAATAATGAAAAAGAGGACCACAGAGAGAAGCCCCTCTAGAGATCTTATTAGCCTATTCATGAAACAACTGGACTCTCGCTGGACTCTCTTCTGAGACCACCTGGTCTGGAGTGGCAAAGAGAGAGCAAGAATCATTCACCGTATTCATCTACACCCTCCACACACACACACACGGCTTACACACTAATCCACAAATAAACAGTTCCATCTGGACTTGACAGACGAGAGGAGAAGGGAAAAGAGTGTGAGGCAGAAAAGGGACAGAGCAGACAGTAGTTAGAAAGATAATAGGAGGGAAAGCCATAGAGACAGGAAAAGAAAGAGAAATACCTATAACTGTGTGTAAAACATTTATTTGTTCAAGCTCTGTGCTCCAATGTCAGGTCAGGTTGAGTGTTTTGAAACGCTCTGCAACACAAGCACATTAAATCACGCTAATGAATCAGTGCTGAGACACGTGTGTTCTCTCTAATCCTTTTTAGCATATTCTCCATGTAAATGATGCTTTAATTGTCAGGATGATATTCCACAGCACACTGTCTGCAGTGTTACTGTATAAGCCACTTCATTCAACCCCATCACTCCCCTCGAACCCCCCCACCACACACACAAACACAGAGACACACCCATATCATTCCATTCATGTCATCATACCAAACCCATGGATGATCACTGTAACTGCGGGTAGCAGGTTGTTCCGATTCTCCCTGTCACTTTTTTTTTTTTTTGTGTGCATTTGTGTGGGTCCAGTCACTGTGCCTCAGCGGCCCACAAGAATGAATGTAACAGATGCCTGCTAATATTGCTTACTACCACCAAACCTACGAATAAGATGTACTTTATGCTTGCACATATACAGTATATGTTCATTTCCAGTTATAAATACAGCTGTATAAGTAGTCCCCCATTGCACAACTGTCACTTAGCAAGCAGAAATGCTTTCCTCTCTCTCTCTCTCACTCACTCTCTCTCTCTGTCTCTCTCTCTCTGTCTCTCTCTCTCTCTCTCTCTCTCTCTCTCTCTATCCTGTGGACCTATGCAGCCCTGAACCTCAGTCGTTTTTCTGTTGTAAATATGTTATGAGAATGCTGAACTATGTGTGTTTCCGTTTTATTTCAAGGTTTCCTTGCCTTTTGAGTTAGTGTCCTTTTTTAATCCTCTTTTGTAAGTGTCTGAAATCATTGGTTGGGTTTCAGCTGAGATCTATTATGAGTGGTGTGGTTTAACCATAAGGACTATCCTCTGAATCACAACCTCAGCACCTAAAGGCTGTGATTAAAAAAATTGAAAAATCAAAAAACATACAAGCGACAAACAAAAAAAGATTTTAAAAAAGGCTAAAAGGCATATAGAGGTTAAAAGGCATATAGAGATAACATTATGACTATGATTATTTAAAAAATGATTATTATACTACCGGTATATTGTAATAATATAGATGATTTAGTTCAGTAACTTCTTTAATTTTTTACAAACAACTTTGATGAATTATTTATAAAAACAATCTCACGATTCATGATCTTTTCAAAGGTATGAACTCTACTGCTAAAATGATTAAAAATGTGTTCTGATGAAAATAAACACAGAGATGTAATCTGTTAAATTGTATGTGTTCTATGAGTGGTCATCTACGAACATATGAGGAAAAAGGCAAATGTTTGAACAGTTCAAGGTCCAAGGAAGTACAACCAGTGAAGCAGTGACTGGGTCATGGTCGCCCAAGGTTCAGTGATACATGCGGGGAGCCAAGGCCAGCTGGTCTGATCTGGAGAAGACCTACTGTAGCACAAACTGCTGAAAAAAGTTAATGCCAAGTTAAGGCAGAAAGGAGTCAGGACACACTGTGCATGACAGTTGACTAACTGCAGACCTGTCAGAGTACCCATGCTGACAACTGTCCAATGACAAAATTACCTACAATCTGCCCATGAGAATCAGAACTGAACCGTGGAAGAAGAATAGAGGAACATGACAAACAGTTCTGGGTGTTCCAGCAGGTGATCCCAGCAGGTAACCTTATATACTGTAGCAAGCTCGTGCTGGACGTTGAGCTAGATTTGTATGATATATAGTACACTAAACAGTATACAGTAGTTATAATGGGCGTCATCTTCTAGGGATGCTAGTGCCATCTAAAAGCAGACTTTAAGAATTTTGGTCTTTGATTTAGTTTTTCTGTACCTACATACGTAGCTGTAAACCCGTATTTTTTATTAAATGTACTTGAATATATATGTGCAATATATAATCAGCTAGATGTTTTTTAATAGTTTTTTTTTTTTTTCTCACTTTTAGTATTCATTTTTTTCCCAGTGTGTTCTGGTCTGTTGGTTAGACGGACAGTGGTGGGGAGAACCACATTGCTTCATGAGGGCTCTTTTGTTACTATAAGCTTTTCAAACACTAATATGTTTTCCTCTGATTTTCCATAATTTTGAAATATTAATCCACAATGATTTTATTATTACAATAGCAGTACCTAACTGTTCCTTTAGTCCTTAAACGTTAAGATCAATTCATTAAAGTTGGCAACCCTAAGGACATAATGGTAAGTACAAAGTACAATCTACTAAGTACTAAGTACAATAATTTTTTATTACCAATTTACCCATTGACTGTTACATTTCAGCATGTACTAACTAAAAATTACAATCTGACATTCTAATACGTTCAGATTTACCTGTGAAAACATGAAAATGCAATCCTTAAACGTTTGGTTTGACTAGTTTTCTTTTCTTTTTTTTCTTTTAAACTGAATATAAGATGAGAACAAACTTTGGGTTAGAAGCTAAACATGGTTCAAGTTCATGTTTATTTAAACAGCACATCATACACAAAAGGTCATTCAGTGTGCTCTACAGACAGAATATAAATTAAAATAAAATAAAATAGAATAAGATGGTGGTTACATAAAGAGCACAGGAGGGCAGATTTGTTTATGATACAAACTTTCAGTTAGAAGCTAAAGAAGTAGTTTATACAGACCACAGGTTTGTCAATAAAAACTGTTAGAAACTAAAAAGTTGTTTCTAAATAAACCAAAGGCTTGTTAAAAATAAAAACTTTCAGTTCGAAGCTAAAACGTGGATTATATACAGATATAATATAATGCTAAAAACTTTGAGTTAAAAGTAAAACATGGCTACATTGAGGGCACAGGTTTGTAATCCGGGCAGGTCTCGGTTTCTCGGAGGTTCCGCGGTTCCCGCCCGGAGTGGTTAGGCGGTGACGCAGAGAGAGTGGAAGCTGTGAGCTAGCCTTTAGCGGGATGGCTGTGGACGACCGGTCTGAGTTCGAGTGAAGACCCTTTCTGAAGGTGTGGGAAGATGTGCCGCTGAAGAATAAGTGTGAGTGTCTGTAGGTGTGGTGCTTTGTGCTGGGTGCGCCTGTCTGTGTGTAAAGGGCCGGTTCTGTTTTGGCTAGCAGCAGGCTGGCTAGCTAGCTCTGGGCTCCAGGCTCCAGGCTAGCATGACAGTAGGAGCAGAGAGAAGTCCACCTGAGCCAACCACACATTAACACAGGCAGACAACGAGCTCACACTCCTCAGCTAACGGGCTAACAACATTATTGCTCCACTACCGCAATCTCCTCTTGCCCTTTTCCAGTTTGATGCCAATCCACTGCCACATCGACTTTCAGAGAGAAAGCGTAGCCAGAGGTGTATAACCCAGGTACTGAGTTTTAAATCATTTTTATCTGCAAGCTAGATACAGCAGTCGTTTAATCGTCTCCAAGCCGGTCTATTTAGAGAAGAGATACATGTTATAACAGTCCCAACATTGGTGTGCCATGCATTCCTGGCAAGCTTTGTCAGCCGTGTGTCTGTCCCCTGTAGCTTAACACGAGTCCATCATGTTCTCTGTGTGGGCAGGGAGTGGGGAATGTCTTAATTTAAATTGCTTAAAGTCAGAATGGCCTCTGTGGGTGAAGGTGGACACTTTTAAAGTTCTGTGCTACTACTGTATCCAGTGTAAATGCCATATATAAAACCGTTGTGGCACTTTGCCAATAAGCGTTTTGTCTATTTATTTGTCCTCCTTTATGTTTTTGACATTCTTTATTGTTTTTTTCCTGTCATTCTTATTTGTCTCCAGATTACCAGTAGTGTAAGATTGGAGATTCTCTTGTCAGCCTGGGTGTCATGGAGAAGTCATGGCGGTTGTGGGGAGCCCTGGAGCGATGTATGGTGACCGTGGGCTCATGGTCTTGGGGAGCATGTCGCATCTCTCTGCTGGCCCTCATACTCACCTTTCACCTGTATGGAGGCCTCTTGCTGCTGGGTCTCATCCTGGCCTCTGTGGCTGGAATCCTGTACAAGTTCCAGGATGTGCTGCTTTACTTCCCTGACCAGCCTTCGTCCTCAAGACTGTATGTCCCGATGCCGACAGGAATTCCACATGAGAATGTCTACATACGCACCAAGGATGGCGTGCGGCTCAATCTCATTTTGCTCCGCTACACTGGTGAAAATCCTACTTCAGCCCCTACTATTTTGTATTTTCATGGTAACGCTGGGAACATTGGCCACCGAGTGCCAAATGCACTGCTCATGCTCGTTAACCTAAAGGCCAACGTGGTCTTGGTGGACTACCGAGGTTATGGGAAGAGTGATGGTGAGCCCAGCGAAGAGGGTCTCTATCAGGATGCTGAGGCCACCCTGGACTATGTCATGTCCCGGCCAGATATTGACAAGACTAAGATGGTACTGTTTGGCCGGTCGTTGGGGGGAGCAGTGGCCATCAGGTTGGCATCAGTCAACCCGCACCGTGTGGCTGCCATCATGGTTGAGAACACTTTCCTGAGCATCCCACACATGGCAGCAACACTCTTCTCTTTCTTTCCCATGCGCTACTTGCCCCTTTGGTGCTACAAGAACAAGTTTCTGTCCTATAGACATGTGGTTCTGTGTCGCATGCCGTCACTTTTTATTTCTGGCCTGTCGGACCAGCTCATCCCCCCAGTAATGATGAAGCAGCTGTATGAGCTGTCTCCCGCACGGACTAAACGCCTCGGCATCTTCCCAGAGGGCACGCACAACGACACCTGGCAGTGCCAGGGTTACTTTGCAGCTCTGGAGCAGTTCATGAAGGAGCTGCTGAAAAGCCATGCCCAAGAGGAAACGTCCCAGGGCTCGGCCAGTGTCACCATCATCTAGAACAATGAATGCTCCCACTACTCAGTGTGGACCTGCTGTAATGGAATGTAATATTTTTTATGTTCTTTTGTCTCTTCCCTAAATGTGTTTCTATAGCACTTAATTTTCAGTGATCTGGTCATCAGGATTCAGTTGTGTGGTTTTTGAGTGGAGCCAGTTGCATTTTAAATGCCTTCTAAAGGTGTTTTCTTTTCCCTTTGCAACTATTGTTTAAAATATGAATGAATAATCTGCTTCTGTAATGTAATATCTTTTTAGCTTTCTTTTACACTTTCCTCCATTCATACTTACTGTACAGCTACCCCGGGCCTGGAAGCACACTGCCCGGCTCATTTTAGTGTTTTGGGTTTTTTTGGGGTTTTTTTACTGCTTTTACGCACCCTCTGCCACTCAGTAAGGGGTTGATAATAAGCTGATTAGTAGGACCGGTCGTTTTGGGAGCAGTGAACATGCTCCAATGTGCGTGGTAGTGGGCCTCCAGGACCAATGTTAAGGAAACACTGCTGTACAGGATTTCTTTTATATAAAGGCTTTACCATCAATGGTATACAAAATGTTTCCCCCACCTGCAAGTTTTAGTGTATAATAAAGATATTTGCATAATAATGTAAGGCAGAGTGTTAAACATTTTGTCTTTTTTTTTTTTCTCACATTTCAGTCTTTAAAATCATTCGAATGTATGAAACACAAAATCCTAAGGGCTCATTATTCAAGATCGTAGCCCATTAGTTCCCAACTCTGGTCCTGGGGCCAACTGTTCGTTTTGGTAGTTTTTCTTTCTTCAACACCCAGCAAAGGCTTTTTAATATCTCAAGTTTGATCAAGCGTGTTTGGAGCATGGAAACACTAAAATGAGCAGATAAGGGGGCCTCCATGGACAGGGATGAGAAACTATGGCCTATTACATGGCATCTCTTCAGAGAGTAGTTTACAAAGGTAAACAAGACTAAAAAAATCTTGGTTGTCACTTTCTGTTGTGATTATGAAGGCCCTCTACACATTTTGTATATTTATTGAGAGCTTGAAACTTAGCTCAGGAAACCATGTTTTTTTTTCTCTCAGAGAACCCTCACAGCTGGAGGCCTGAATTTTTGGATGATAAAGGAGTGTTTGTTTAACTGTTGGGACAGAAGATGCTCAGTGCATTTAGACCTCTGTGGGTATTGGGAGCTCTCCTGCAAACTGGCATGAAACCCTTTGCTTGCTATCATTTCCTATTAAATGTTAGAGCACAGATCCATTATTCTGTTTCATTGTGTTTAATTGATAGTTCTTGTAAACATGTGACACCAAAAAAATCATCTTAATTTGCTTAGAGCTTAGAGTTAAAGGCACCAGTGAAAGACAAACATAACCGACCACCCTCCCTTTGTTTTCACAGTTTTAATATTGCACTGCTCTCGGAAAGTAACCAGGCTCTAGTATGTGTATTCATTTTACTAGCCAGTCGAGGTGATGATTTAGTTGTCCAGAACACTTCTGTTGCTAATGTATTTATGTAAAGCCTTTTGCATGCATGATTCAAACTTGCTCATGAGCTAGATCTTTTGCATTAACAGGAGCTGTAATTGAACAGAATTTTTACCATCTCGGAACAATGCTGTACCTGTTGGTTTGTTTAGCATGAACCGTAATGTTTTTTTCACACTGTGCATTAAAAGTATTTAAAGAAAGTAAACAAACCTGGTTGAGAAGTCATAGATATTTAGAGTGAGTTTGTGCATTTCTATATCCTTCATTAGCTGAGCTTTGCAAATATTCTATCATTTAATTCGCATAGCCAGCAAAACCATCAGTGAATATTGTGATTTTCCATTACTTTGCATAGACTGGACCGAGCTGCCATTTGAGAACTTAACACACATTCTTCACAAAATGTTTACGAAGTATTACTGAAGAGTTTTGTGACTTTTTTTTATTTTTTATAAGGCTTGCTACTGAATGTACTCTTGCAACCACCAAACAAAAAAGTTATTGTTCAGCAATAATTCAGTGTGCAGCCTCAAGGTCTATTGTGGAAAGCTGTACTTACCAACATTTGTTACAGAATAAGATAGTTTCCGCTAGAATGAGTCAGACTTAGCAGTGAGGAAATGTTCTGGGGAGCTTCAGATGAGGTGTGAAATTATGTTTAATGTTATTTTGGGATTGCTATAAATAGGCTGCATTTGATGTCTATAAATGTAGGAAAGATGCAATGTCACCAAGATTAGCCTCAGTACCTCCATTTGTAATGTATAGCTACAGCATTTGGGAGAAATAAGCTTTTATTTCTTGTTGTTTACTGCTTTATCATTAAGTAACTTTAAAACATGGTTGAAGAGGATGTATACTGGACTGACAAGCTATTGGTATCTCTGGTAAAGCATTTCTACTATTGCTTAAGTTCCCTAATTCTTTGCTTTTCTGATCGTTGTTTTTTTCCCCAAACCAAGTGTGAAATCCCACTACAGTTACGTGCCAAAATGAGTGTGTGAGTGTGTCTGGGTGTGTATAAATGGTTAAAATACCCTCGAACAATTGTTGCCCTTCATGGGATCTTGTGTTTGTACCAAATCAAATAATGTAAATAAAATATAAAATAATTTATATCAAACAATAGAGGGTCCTTCAACAACTACAATGTAATGCATTGATCATTGATCATAGACAAAGCAAATAAGTGTTTATTAATTTTATGTACATATTAAAGCAAAAACATGTTGAGTGATGACAGAGACAATTGTACATCTGGCTCTGAAATTTCTACAGGTTTCCTCCCACCTTACCTGTTTAAAAAAGGTGCCACAAAGTCCTTTTGAGTGATGCCATAGAAGAGCTATATTTGGAAATTGGGTGTGTGAGTATGAGAAAACATTTTAAAGGTAAAAGTCATCTTCACATAATGTAAAGTTCCTATACCAATAGAATAGTTTTTCCAAGAACACTTAACTTGCGTGGAGGTTTTTTCATCATTTAAACAGAACTTCTGTCTCATACATCCCTTTACAAACAGGGTTCTTTGTAGAACCAGCCAGTAAAACATTCCTTAGAGAACAAAGAAAGGTTTTTCTACATAATCTCACAGAATCACTTTCCTTTTTTTCTATTTATGGCTCCTTTTTATGTAATATTCTATTTTTAACACCAAACGTGAGCAGAAAGGCTGCTGCCAAACTTGGAGTGTTGCACTTTCAGTCACACCATTAATGTATTTAGCTTTGGAGTTTTTAAAAGTATATTTTTCTTTGTATTCAAAAAGAATGTTTTCTTCATTCAATAAAGAAATCCAGTTGAAGGTTCTGATAACGTTTCTGATTGGCTTGCGTCTTGTTCCGCCATCGCGTTGTTCCTGTAATCAGATGAGAGTTTCATTTTCTTTTGGCAGAAATGAGTTGCTTTAATGTTGCTTTGTCAGTGTAATGTACTTCCTGATTTGTCTGGATTAATTCTAAGCCAAGTTTGACAATGCCTTCTTCTATCGTGGGCAGATGTTTCCGCAGGTCCCCGGTCAAATTCTTCTGTGCCCTGTTTAGAATTGAAAAAGTTACTGAAGATTGTATTCTGGCAGAGCTGATGGGAAACTTCTGTGCTGTAATGTTTTGCTCCTGCTCTTGTATACAGTGGAGCTGAAAAGGACTGCTGAGAAAAGGCGTAGAGAACTTGGCAGGAAGCTACACACTGTTGGTTAACTGCCCGGAATAGAGGCAGGGCTCTCACAGTTCCCTGTTCAGCCACTTTATAAAGGGAGTTAAAACGGACACAAGAACCTGACAAGGCTTAAATTATTAATGGGACAACCACTGTGGTATGTTTGTTTTTGCATATTCGCTTTGGCTCGACCATCCCACTTTATGCAGGATGTGCCTCAGGCACGGCCGTTACACTGAGGTAAATCATTCAGATGCTTCAAATGCAGACTGAACATGGATGCAAATTATTGCCTTTTGTGGTTATTACCTTTTGTGGTTAATGTGCTTGATTGTCTTTTGCCCAATCCAGATGGACTGATTTCCAGAGGTGCATCAAAAGGACGTGAAACAAAGAAGCATTTTGTGATCTTCATGTGAAGCTCCCTCATGCATCCAGCCTAACACAGAGGGTAGGTTTCTGCTTTGCATGATGTAGAAGACTTCCTTTTCCTGAGAACCACAATAAATGATGTGAGCTTTGGCAAATACTGACTTTTTGAAATTTTGTCTGTGCACAGCAGAAGTCAATCACGCTCAACTCCTCAGACTGTGAAGGCAGAAGGTGCCAGCATGCCCACGATTAGTGCTGGTCCAGCTCGAGCTGAGGGCCGGAGGCTCTCTTGGGCAGTTGTGGTTCTGACCCTGGCTGCCATCACCTCATCCTCCCTGTCAGCCCTGTCCCTGTACCACGTGCTGGCCCTGCAGGCCGAGGTGGAGGGGCTGAGGACCGAGGTGAGCCGCAGGAGAGAGGAGCAGAGAAGCGCGCCAGAAGAAAGCGTGAGTGGTCCTCAGCGTCAACAGCAGGAGGAAGACAGGAAGAAAGCTGAGGTAAGGGTTATCCTGTGGAAGAAAAGGGCCATGCCAGTCAGTGAGGTTGGGTCAGGTGACACGCTGCCATGTCTTCCTATCACAGTCGTGTTAAGAGAGGAACAAAACACACATCCCCTGAAACACTGGTCTGCAGCCCATAAGGATCAACAGTGCAAAATCAATACAGATAGTAAAGTATACCTTAGACTAAGCAAAACACTGCTTAGTCTAAGGTATACTTTAAAACAATAAAACAATGAAGACAAATATACAGTCCTTAACAGGAAAGGCTGCTGTGGGTATACACTTGAGTGGGTTCCAAAAGTCTAAGACCATATTAAAGACCTGGAAATAAATAACAGTAACCATGTACAGCAATAAAAAAGTAAAAGAAGAAATATTTAAGATTTTAATATCAATATTTACTATGAATACATATATTAGGTTATTTAATAAATACATAATATTTACGCATTAATCCTATGTCATTGAAGTAGAATTTTAGATTTATCCGTTTCATCCACTTTCAGGTGGATTTGATCTTCACAGTCCATGCCAGTTTGAATGTCCAGTAGTAAAGCAAAAGGGGGGGTTAAGAATAACTAGAACTAGAAAACCATAACTATATGTAATTTTGAAATATTAAAAAAAATTCAAATAAAATGATACTAATAATGTGATTTGTTATGGACATATGTGTGTTATGTGCAATACAGAATGGAAGCATTTCATCAGTGGTCTCAACACTGTACATGTTATTTTTATTTCTTTATTTGTTTTTGTTTTGTTAAGTGAGTCTGTATTTTTATATTGGGGTTCTTGTAGACCGAGAATTAATCAGTCTACAAGAGAGAATTAATCCTATATTAATTTAGCAGTGGTCTTGCACCATCTGAAATGACACGATAAGCTAAGCACCTCCTTTCTGATTAAAACACAGCAGTGTGATAAAGACCCTTCTTTGGGGTCTCTCTGTAGGGATGAGTTGCTCATCATGTCTTTTTCAATCTGACCTATCCACAGGACCTGCAGACTCGTGATGTGGTGCCATCTGAACTGCAAGCCGATGTCAATGGGAGACAGCAGGAGCAGCCCTGCTTAAAGAAACGAAGTGTGGGAAGTGAGTCCGGTCAGTCAGGCAAGGAGTTTGTTGAGCTGTGCAGGGGACTTCCAGTGCTGGGTCTTCTGAAAACTTAGTCTAACACCTTAGCAATTTCTCCTCTGTCTCTGGTCTAACTCAGAGACAGAGCACTTCAGTACAGTAATTTTTTCTCTCCTGTATTCACTGTGCACATCAGAATGCGATTTTAACGCTGACTCAGTGTGTGAAGACGCAGACAGCCTGATAGTGCTAGATTAAGAACTCAAGAAAACAACATGCGCTGGAGGCAGAAGTGCAGCGGAGCATAATGAAGCGTTTGTTTTCTGCATCATGTTAGTTTTAGATTAAAACGGCAACACCCAAACGTTTGGCCGGCATTGGTAATTGTGCTTCACTTCATGTTTGCCAAGAGATGTTTTCAATACTGGCATGGAATTTAATCCATCACATTAGTAAATTTTTTCTATGTTCTTTGTTTTCCGTTCCACAAGGGAAATTCGCAAAAGTTGCAGCAAGGCTCAACAAAAACCGACATATATAATGGACAAAGTAAAACTAACAGCAGAGTTGACAGTCTACCAGTAAATAACAATTCAGAAACAACAGTCAGTAATTCATACAGAGGGTGTATATCTATTGCCCTGGAGAGTTTGTACATTTCTTTTCATAGGAGAAACCTTTTATATATTTTTTGTTTTTCTTCAACTTTTGGTAGATGCAGGCATAGAAGAAAGTGTGGGCTGTTGCTTATCAGTAGTCTGTGTGCCATTATCGCCTTGTTCAGCTTATGTTTATTCTTGACTCGAGGTTTAAATTAGAACTATTATATAGAGAAGTGTCAGCAAATTCCTCTAATAAACAGTGTCTGATTGCCGTTGTTTTGTTGTGCATAAATGACAAATGCACACATTGTTACATGACTGAGATGTAACATATTTTCCACAGACGTGCTATATTGCCTGGGGGCTTGTAAAAAAATGTTTTTCTCCTCTGCCCTTGTTCAGCATTTCAGCCCTTCTTGCAGATGATGGCAGACAGCAAGAGGGAAGTCTTTCAGAAAGGTAATGGGGTTGCATGCTGTTCTATATTTAAATGATGAGATGTTCAAAAGCAGTACTTGGCATTTGTTCATGGTCTGAAAATTGAATAAAAAACATGCTGAATAAATAATGAACAGAAGGTAATGACATCAAAAGGCTGATATTAGCCTTCAGCTTGTCTTAAATGTGACTCTACTCTTGGCTTTGTTTTTTTTAAAATCTTTTTAATCTTTCGTCTGACATTTAGATATTCTCAATTTTCCTGTGATCTTTGCCTGCTTGTTTGCGCTGCTTAGAGTTTGCATTTCAGACACACACAGGGGTCCCATGGCAGACTGGCCTGAAGCGAGGCTCTGCCCTAGAGGAGCTTCAGGACGCCATATTGGTTAAAGAAGAGGGCTACTTCTTCATCTACAGTCAGGTAGAGCACTGTGACCCCCCAGTCACAGAGGTAACATTTTAACAGAATTTAGTCCTAAAGACAAACGTCCTTTAGCATAGATAGAGAAAGGCTCCTCACAATAAACCTTTAGTTCTCTAATTCACCTTGTGTGCACCTACTTTCTGTGATAACTAGACTTGTATTGAATTTTGTATGCGGTTAAATTTGTTGTTATGCACAAGAGTAATTTACAACTATATATATATATATATATGTGTGTGTGTGTGTGTGTGTGTGTGTGTGTGTGTGTGTGTGTATATATATATAGTCTCTAATTTGCAAGCTATATATAGATATAAAAATATAAATAAATACAAAGATGTTACTTCAAAATATATATATGCATATATAAAATAAATACTTCACACACAGTTTATTACCTAGTTTTATATTAAAAAGACAAACAGAAAATTATGCAGAAGCCTCCAACACTCATCATATTGTCCATTATAATCTTAAGATTTTTCACTTTTTAATGTGTAAAACTTTGCCTCTGTTTCATCCCTTCAAGTTTCCTGCTTTCAGTTTTTCTGTTCTGTGGTTTAGCCGTATGAACATTTTCCTCTTTTCACGTTCCCGGTATAACATTTACACATGTCCCTCCATGATATGGACGTCCAGTTAGTGTGCTCAAGGGCAAATGTTATTTTTCTGTATGGTTTTCTTGACAACTACACATTCTTTCAAACCCACAGTGTTGAGCTGTCTTCGCACAGTGACAGGATGGACAGAACCTGTGGAGTTTTTTCAGATTTGAAATGGAGCTTGACTTTCTTTTCACCTTCAAAGATGAAAGTACTGTTTTTATCTGATAATCAAAGGTTTGGTGGTCTACCAGGTCTTTCAGCGTTGTTAGGAATTACCTACTTTCTTTGATTTTCCTTGAATTTATCCTGTCTTATGTAAGTGGATAATCTTATTTCCCACCTCTTCTTTAGCCAATTTGGATGAACATGAGAAAGAATTGTGAAAGGTGGCTAAGGTGTGTTTGAGTAGCTGCTAGTGTTAGTTTCTTTGATGTCAGTGAAAGCTTTGGGATTGGCCTGGGTTGGAAGGGCACCACAGTAACTGGTTGGTTGTAAGACTGGAGGCATGGAACAGTTCAAATTGGAGTAGGTCGAGTGGACAAAAGATTTAATATTATACTCAATGTCGGAGGCTTTTGTGTATTTTTCTTTTTTTTGTACACACTGACGTAAGTAAAAATGTCACTCTTTTATACTTGGTAATTGGTAGTTGTACTTGTAAACATGATGGCTGTTTGAATGTTACGATTTAGTGAACTATACAAGTCTTCCATTATTTCACCAGGTGTTCTACAAAGATACGACCTTTGCAATGGGTCACATCGTGATCCGCATGAAGAAGAATGTGGTTGGGGATGAGAGTCAACACGTCATTCTTTTTCGTTGCATCCAGAGCATGAATGTGAAGGTTCCATATAACACCTGCTTCACAGGAGGTGAGGGCTCACTATGCTTCACGAAACAGAGGAAAAAAACTTAACTGGCAAATGCAGTTAGCATGGCTCATTTCTGGCTTCTCTTCTACATTTAACAATCTACATTTAAAAATCTCTTAGTAAAAATAGTAATTACCTCTAATGACATTAACGGAACTAGTGGAATCATGCAACAGATGGTTTGATCATACCATCCTCTTTTAGTTTATCACTTCTAGTAACTGTATTACATTTATTTGACAGATGATTGTGTAAAGAACAAATATGGAAAGGTACCTGCTGTAGACATTTTCTTCGTCCTCTGGTTTGTGGTGTGCAGGGATTGCAAAGCTGGAAGCTGGTGACAGAGTGGAGCTGCTCATACCTCGCGCTACAGCAAACATCTCTCTGGATGGAGATTCTACCTACCTTGGAGCTGTCAAACTGGACTGATCTGTCAGAGGCAGTGACTGAGTCAAAAGAACAAGGTTCATCTGAAGGAGCGGATTTTACAATTGAGCACAAGCTGACACTATTGCTGATGTAGGTCAAAAGTGACTGGAGACCGAAGGAATGATTAGAATGGGACTGGGCAAATAACTTTTCAAATATACTGTTTCCTTCTGCATCACGGCTAACTGATGGATGTTTCAAGACTTGGCTGAAGGCTGATTGAGCTCTGTTTATATAGTGCTTCTGCACCGCTGGAACTGCTGCGCACACTGAGGGTGAAAAGTGTGGCTGTGCTTTGTAAGGACCTGTGAATACTTAGACTGGGACCTAAGGCTTAATACATTAAGACCGCTATAAGATTGGTACAGTCATAACAAGAGTTAGCTACATGTTATTGCTGTCATATCAAAAACTGCCAAATAGAAACAGTTCAGAATTTCCACAGTTACTTAAATTTATTACCTAATTAACATTTTACTGAAAGGTTACCATTCCAGAAAGGCAAAAGTGAAAAATCTAATTTAGAGGACACACTTCTGCACATCATTTCAGTTTGCCAAATTTTACATGCTGGAAAAATATAAATAGACAAAATGTGAGCTTATAGCACATATTCTATGCTTTCAAAATAAAATAGAAAAATAGAAAATATACACAAAAAATTTCAAGTAATTATCTTTTCTTTTCAGAACTGTTACTTGAATGTGTAATTTGACCAGGAGTTTTCAAACCCTTGCAAATGACTGTATGAGGCTTTGTTATGACAGAAGCTTATATGCATGCTTCCTTCCACCAGACTCTAGAAATACATACTTCTGCAGAAGGCCAGCTGCACTGATGTGTGAAGTAAGAGGAGTTTTGTTTTTTGCACTCATAATGTTTCTTCCTTTGACTCATTGTTTATGCTTTGTTTGTACTTCAAGGAAACCATGGATGATGTGTGTAAACTGTAAGCTACTGAAAGGGTTTGCCTTCCCTAGTTCTGCATGTCCACAAACTCCAGGAAATCTGTAGGGGTTTCAGATTGTGCACATGTCTGTAATGTTCTGCATTCTATTTGGACAATAGCAGTTCCTTTTAAAATATAACATTTCTAATACTTTTACAGACAGCCTATAGGTTGATGTTGCACAATGAATGCAAAACTGCTCAAAAGATTTGTGGCATTTATCAGACATGTAGTCGTACTTAAAATGGTTTTGGGAGCACTTAATTAGCCAAGCGATTTAAGTATGGTAGACTGGTCTTGGTGTATTTTGAGATATTTTCAGCAGAGGGCAGCACTGGCATGTCATTATGCGGCTGCTCTTCAGCTTGTCTTTGCAGCCAGTTTAGAACCATTGACTATGTAAACTAAAAGTAATCTTTGCCTTTTAATTGTTTTGTGTTCCAATCAATATGTTTTCAACATTTTAGTTAGAGGTGAAGAACTGGAGGCGGGTGTTTGTTGATTTCATTTGTCTGATCCAACCAAGCCTAATAGCTAACTGAAAAAGGCATGTAGGAGCAAGAAAATGTACCCCAAAAACAGCTTTTCACAACCGGAAAGCCATACCCCTGCAGTAGTCATTGAATAAGGGAGAGAATCTGCATGATCACATACATTACACAACTTAAATCATTGTGGTGCTCTTCACTTACACGATTTAATACCGGTAATAATTACTTCTATTGGTTACTTAACAGAACATTTGTTTGAACTTATTTTAAATCCAGTACAATTTCCCACAGCTGCTCTAAATTTGGACTTTTGATGATGGGCATGTTTGAATTGATCCAAGTCTTTAATAAAACTCCAGAGGGCATCGTTTTCCAAGAGAAACCAGTCTTATTAGTTGCAAAACACCATTTAAGTTGTGACATGACAAACATGGAAATGCGACTCTTGGATATCATGCATTTTGAATGTTCTAACAAACATTGCCGTGAATATTAAAATGTTAAAAGTAATTTAAAAAATATGTGATTTCATCAGCATGACAATAGAAGGCACATGGAAGGCTTATCCAGCTATTTGCAAAATCAAATAAAATGTTTGGGTAAATGCGCCTCACAAACCTAAAGGAAACTCTAGATCAAAGCACAGAAAGGTAAGAAAGGTAAACTGAAACCTTTCATGTCTGTTTGCTGCAGACACATCGTATGCGGGCCTGTCTCACCAATGCCTCAGCTGCTACGATGCTTTTAATTTGAACATTAAACAAATGTAAATTTCATGCATAATAGTTTGGGGTTAAAAGTTACGTCTCTTTTATCCTGAGACTCATGGGAATCAGGAAGTTGTGGGTTTGAATCGGAAGACTGCTAAGAACCTTTGAGGTACCCTTGAACCAGCTACCGTCCCCACACTGTGTTCCTGGCTGCCCACTACTTCACTTGGAGAATGGGTTTAATGGGTTAAATGCAGAGGTAGAATTTTATGCTCTGAACACTGTGTGATGTGGTCTGTTCACATATGACAGAATGGTTACTTTACACTTCACTTCAAAAGATAATATAAAAAGATATATAGCCAGGGGTTGACATAAGTGGTGCGCAAGCCTGCAAATGCGCACCAGTTTTCAGTTCACAGAGCAAATGCGTCCGGAACAACGCCGAGCCATAGACCACAGCATGGACACCCCACACAATACCAAATTAACTTCGTTCCAGTTAATTAATGTAGGTACTCGTTAGAGTACTAGAGCACAAAAATTATGTCAACCCCTATATATAGCATTGTGATAGGTATATTATGGCATTCAAGCTCAGCTGTGGAGTAGGACCAGCTGAGTTTTATTGAGAAGGACCATTTTCTAAATGCTATATAATTATTTTGTAATATATATATATATTTTATATATATTTTTTCCAGTTTTACGCAGATCAGGAGTGGTGGATTCAGTCACACGCAGATTTTTTTTTTTGAGAATAGAACTCATAGTTTTATGTGGAAATCCCAACAATAACGCGGAAACTGCAAATATCCTCAGCCTTTTTTTGCTTTTTTGTGGAAATAAATGTATTTTTCTGGATGTTTTCACACAGGGGGACACAGGGCAGGCTGTAGCCGACCTGGAAGCACTTTTTCAAATTCCACACCAGGGTTGAGCCCCTGCACTCCAAGCGTGATTTCTTCATGGTGCAAGCACTCAGTCATTTTAAACCAAACTGAGTTCAGTTCGACTGATCTCCAGGAGATCTTTCCAGCGAGCCCTTGCCGCGGTGTCCCAATACTTTTGTAACGCAACCATCCGAGTTGCATATCTTTAGTTTAAATTAAAAGAGACAAACATGAGTTTACCTTTACATTTTCTTGGTAACACACAACAATGCAGTTTTTCACTATATATATATGTGTGTGTGTGTGTGTGTGTGTGTGTGTGTGTGTGTGTGTGTGTGTGTGTGTGTGTGTGTGTGTG
>JBBPDC010000002.1:10531420-10543277 GCA_037974485.1 Hemigrammopetersius urotaenia | reverse complement strand
CCTCTTTTGTTTTCCCTGCTTTCTTGTTTATGAATAAACACTTCGACTCCAGCATGCCGGCTTCCCGTGGTTCTCTCAGGTCCCCAACACGTAGACGGGAGGGGAACGTGACAATGGATTAGTCAGTTAAGGAGAAAGACAGCAGTTCTGGATAAGTTTTGCGAAATCTCCACAACAACTCGGAACCTGCAAATATTCTCCACATTTTTTTTTTTTTGCTTTTTTTGTGGCAATATGTTTTTTTTAAACTCATTTTAGATCTAAATTACAGTAAAACTCCCAGTTTTACGCAGATTGGGACTCGCAGATCCAGTCACACACGTTTTTTTTTCGAGAACGAAAATGATCGTTTTATGCTGAAATATTCAAAACAACGCGGAACCTGCAAATATTCTCAGTTTTTTTTTTTGCTTTTTTCGTGGCAATATTGTTGTTTTTTAACTTATTTTAGTACTTCTGGCTCCCCTTGCATGGACTTTAAACCTCTCTTGCTCTCTCTTACTCGCTCGCTCTCTCTGTCGCTCTCTCTTACTCGCTCTCTCGCTCTCTCTGTATGTCTCTCTCGCGCCCGGGCTCTCTCTCTCCTTCGTGACTTTTCCGCAGCACGCGTGTCTCTCTCTCTTTCTCTCTCTCTCTCTCTCTCTCTCTCTCTCTCTCTCTCTCTCTCTCTCTCTCTCTCTCTCTCTCTCTCTCTCTGTCTCACTCTCTCTCTCTGTTCTGCAAGCCTCAGTGGTTCACTCCTCTCTATGTTCTGAACTCTATATACATTTGTTCTATATTATATCTATATATTTTTCTCTCTCCTGTTTCTCTCTCTCTCTCTCTCTCTGTGCGTATGTATGTATATTTATATATATTTTAAGCATCCATCTTTATTGAAACAAGAGAGTGTAGGGTGCGCGCGTGTGCAGGGGTGTGTGTCTGCGCGCGCGCCTGTGATAGACAGAGCTAGGGGTGTGCGTGGCTATGGGCGGAGCTACGAACGTGTCCGTCACCGGCTTTCCAATAGCACGTGTGGCTCTCATGCTCAGAGAGAGAGAGGGAGAGAGAGAGAGAGAGGGAGAGAGGGAGAGAGGGTGTGAGAGAGAAAGAGAGAGAAAGAGAGAGAGCTTCTCCTGGGCTGTTCAGTGCAGCTCTGTAAGCTGATCTCGTGGCTCTGTGAATAATGCAGAGAGCCGCGCGGGGCTGCGCTCAGCCTGTGCATGAAAGTGCGCGGAGAGTATACCTGTAGCTGCAGCGCGAGGACACACGGACAGCATGTCACACTACCACCTCATCAAATGCTGTGAGTACCGCGCGAGAGCCGCGCTGCACTCCAGCAGCCGGCCAATGATGTCATCGCAGAGCGGAGAGCGCGCGCGTGTGCGCTGGGAGATGAACCGAGTGTGTGTAGACATGAGTGTGAAAATGTGTATGTTGAGGATACGTATATGTTGTGTTTCTGTTGTGTGTGCATGCAGACTGTATGTGTATTTGATGTGTAGTGTACTGTGTGTGTGTGTTTGCATGTAACTGTATGAGTGTATATGTATCTGAGTGTGTGTTTTTTGTGTGTGTATGTAGTAATAAGGGGGGTTTCAATAGCAGTGTCATTTAGACTATCTGTCATCAATAGAATGTTAATAGAATATTAGTAGAATGTTACTAGACATTAACACTTGTGTGTGTTGTACTAAATGAATGTGACTGAGAGTCACCATGCAGCGTTTAGCAGCATCCTCACTAGTGCTATAGAGATGGTACAGAGGGAGGCTGTGTGTGCATGTGTGAGGGCGAGTGTGTGTGTGGTTGATCGGTGGTCGATCGAGAACCCCCCGATCAAGACTCAGAGCCCCCCCAAAGAGACAAAATTGGGAGGTTCTTAACAGTGTTTTGAAGGCAGTATCCCCTCATTATGGAGGGGTATTTCACACTCTGTGTGTGTGTGTGTGTGTATGTGTGCATGAAAGCGAGCATGTGTGAAGTTGCTGCAGGATGTGTCAGGCGTGTAAAAGTTGACCGGTGACTGCGGCAGGTGTGAAAAGAGCTCCCGAGGGAGTCTGGGTAATTCTAGAGAGACAGGCAGTGAGGCGGTGTTTGACGGTCTGTCAGCCACGGGGGAATTTCTGCAGAGGTGTGTGTTTGCGGCTGTATTCATGTTTGCATTTGTGTGGGAAGAAAGAAGGACGCCGACACATGAAAAAGGGGAGAGTGATGTTGGTAAGACAATGGAGAATGAGCAGGAGAAAGGCATGCAGAGGAAAAGGCAGAGAGGGAGAGAGAGAGATGCTCATGGAGAGAAAGGATAATCAGGGAGTTGTTTGTAGCAGCTGCGGATGAAAGGTGGTTGTTAAACTCATCCGTTCACCACGCCTCTCTTTTCATCTGCACTCAGATAATACAGTGCTCCTTCATCTCTCCCTCGTTCAGCTTTACACATTACTCATTAGCTGCAGCGTGTACCCCCCCCCCCCCCCACACACACACACACACTCTCATACATAGATACATGCCCTCATCACGAATTCCCCACCTATTTCACATGAACTTTTTGTTGTCTTTTTATAGACAGGTGCTCTCCTGTTATTCCTCTCCTGTATGTAATTCACTCTCAGTCCTCTTTGTCTTTCTCATTCTCTCTCTATCTGTCGCTCTCCCCCACTCTGTAGAGAGTCCACCAGTTTGTTAATCTTTTGTGTCCAGTGCCAGAGGCAACCTGAAAGAGGACAGACAAGGTCACACAGGTGCAGAGCCAGCAGAATCCAGTCTGGTGTAGGTGTGGGTGTGGGTGTGTGTGCGTGTGTGTGTTAGGACTTAATGATATGGACAAAAAATATGATGTGTGAGAAAGTTGTTGATACTGGAAGGTCGTGGGATGCTCTACATTAGCCTGTACATTTCAATATTAAGGAAATCGTTTCAAATGTTGTGCTCCCCTCATTTGCATTCTGGTTATGTAGTTTAGCTATTATTAATAATGAATGTAATGAAATATATAAAGCTGCCAATTAAGGTAATAATACACTGCATTCTAATATAAAATCTTCAACTTTTACAGTACTGACAATTTGACATTTCCTTTAGAAAACTGTTGTAGCCGTAAAACTGATGAAGTTCCGCTCAACTTTTTACAATATTTGCCTGAATAACCTGCGTGTAGTGTTACTCCGGCCTGGCTATAACACAGTCCTAAACAAGCACGTCATGTTTGCGGGATTATATTCTGTTCATTTCTGGCTCCGGTTGGTGTAGTTGTCACAGCTACTGACCAAAAATCTTGCAGTGATATGTGGATGTAGGCCTGCTGTCACACTCTCCTTCAGAATCTGACCAAATGGGCTGCAGCTCTGAACTGTTGCTTATGAGTTAAAGTCTAGCTGACAATATGGTGACCTCTCTGTTGTTGAGGGCCTTAGCAGTGGGTCTTGCACAGACTTACCGTGGAGATAAAAATCAGGGTCTATCGTCTGTCCCTAGTACTTGTGTGTGTGTGTGTGTGTGTGTGTGTGCGGGTGTGTGTGTGCGGGTGTGTGTGCGTGCTTACACAGTCATGGATTTGCCTGCTGAAAGTTTATGTGATTGTATGAGGTGAAAGAATACAGGGGGGTTTGACTCAGTGTGTGGGTGTGGAGTCGTGATGGGGAAGTCACTGTCTTTATTTCAACAGAGCAGCAGATTGGTCTTATTCCGTGTCGCCAAGAGATGTGTGTGTGTGTGTATGTGTGTGTGTGTGTTTGTGCATATGTGTGTGTGTGTGTGTGTGCGTGCACTGTTGGCTGTGAGTGGATTCCTCCTGCAGATGCCCCTCAGGGTTTGATGTGTAGTATAGGAGACATGAGGGAGGATAAAGGCCTGTGAAACATCCAGCCCTGTCTGTTCCCATAAGAGTCTATAAAGGAGGTGTGCAATAAACAGGCATAGCTGAATGTCTGTATCTCGTCTATCCTTCTGTATGTGTCTGTGCATTTATTTTTTATATATTTCTTACTACAAAAGTCAGCAAAAAATTGCTGTGATCTAAAATGGTTCTAAAATGGTTCTGACATTGTACTGTTTATTTTAAGGCTGATTTATACTTCTGTGAAGGTGCACCTGAACATGTCTGTGCTGCACTGAGAAGGGATTTATGGGGCTTGTAGCTTGCAGAGTGTGCACGCTTCCAAAACCACAAATATGCTAATTCTGGGTCATCAAATGAATGCCGATTGGCTCTCTGGTAGTGTTGGGGGTGACAGAGACCCAAAGAGCCACTCACAACAAGTAGTTTGTGAATCGGTTGGGGATCCTTCATGAATGTGTGCTTCTGACCTATTGCGTATATAACTTGCTATATGGACAAAAGTATTGGGGCACCTGACTAATACACCAACAGGGACTTTAATGACATTGCATTTAATATGGAGTTGCTCCCCCTTTGCAGCTATAACAGCTTTCACTCGTCTTGGAGGACTTTCCACAAGATTCTGAAGTTTCTTTGGGAATTTGTGCCCATTCGTTCTGTAGAGCATTTATAAAGTAAGACACTGATGTTGAACGAGGACACCTTGCTCACAATCTCCATTCCAGTTGATCCCAAAGGTGTTGGATGGGGTTGAGGTCAGGGCTTTGTGCGGTCCAGTCAGGTTCTTCTTTCTTCTTTTATGGACTTTGCTTTGTGCACTGAGGCACAGTCATGCTGGAATAGAAAAGAAAGCATGGCATGGTCTGCTAAAGCTTTAAGATTACCCATCACTGGTAGTAGGGAGACACCTGAATTCAATAATTTAGATGTGTGTTCTAATACTTTTGTCCATATAGTTTAAATAGATTACATATAGTTGGTATATGTAACTATGTGTCTAAGTATTCAAACACTCCCTTCTACCAAGTTAATCAGGTACTATAAGGTGCACGCATTGGTGACACAGGACGCAGCTCATAGAATACCACTGCACAGTGTGATGTACTGGTGGATCACCATGTAGATCTCCATGCCATGCATCACCTGGAGGAGAATTGCCACCATTTTATTATCTCTTTATCAGAATGTACAATGTCTACCTCATACCATTTGGATAAATTAAAATAAACTGTAATACTCTTTTCTTAATAGGCCTCAAAGCTATGTGTAACAACAGTCTGTCTATCATTATATAAAATGGATGAAATGAGAGAAAATTGACGTAACATTAATTCCATTTAGGCTTTTTTTTTGTGAAATAAAAAAAATCCATTAAGCCTGACTGCGTACCAGTAATATTGCTACAACATGGAATATCTACACATGGTGCCTGGCTGATGGGGAAGCTGTTGCTCATGCACAGAATGTTAGTTTGGAGAGAACGTGGCATTGTTGGTACATATTACTGGTGTTTTCACTTGTACCTGGAATGATCATTTTATACACATTGCGAGTAGCACATTGCACACAATTTGGACTGCTCTTCTCTGCCAAGACTACTTCTTGATGAAAGTTTGCAACAGCATAAATACAGAGTTTGACATCATGACAAATGAGTTTTTTCAATGTGCAACTGTCAGAAAAACATACAAGTGTCAGTACAAGGAATAAATAACCCCTGAGACATATAATTCCAATGGATCTGAGAATTTGGAGCAGTTCATTCTGATACCTAGTGTAAAGCTCTACCAAATAATTATGTTTTGTTACTGCAGTAAAAATTGCCGATTTAAAATGCCTTAGTAATTAAAATATCATTGCTCAGTGTAAACGCTCTAAAATAAATAGGGCATATGAATAACCAGTTTCTGAAGAAAGACAAGTGTGTGTGTGTGTCTAATTTATGCCTCCTCCTCCTGTTTTATTAACCGATGCCTGTGTGGGATATTCCTGTGTAAATCAATACCCGACAGCCAAGAGGTGGGAGGCAGAGCTGCTCAGAATATATATTTTCACTGGGATGAGAGAGTGATGTTCCAGTGTCTCATTTCAGTTGGCTTGACTAGGCAGCTTCTGTAGTGTGTCATACTGTGTTCATGTTTGTGATAGTGTTGTTTGCCTGAAGCTTTGTTTATGATAAACCGTTTTGTAAGATGCAGAATATAAAAGCTTCCTGTGTGTGTTCCGCTGTGCCCTATAAACCAGTTATGGACTTTCTCAGCGTTGGCCATAAATGCACTCCAGCTGAGACTCACCCACCAGTGAATGAGGTCAAACTGAAAAGCCCCCAAACCTCCAGAGAGAGAAACAGAGTGTAGATAACTGATGGTTGAATGGACAAACACAGTTAAATGGAGATTTCTAGGGAAAGTTGAACACCTAGTGAATAGGTAGGTAAACGAATGGGAGTAGATAGATTATTAAAGTGAAAGACACGAAAGAAAAGATGGGGAGAAGTGCACGGATAAAGTTACACTGAAGCATGTATTGGAGGCAGGAGTTCATTTCTCGTTCATCCAGCCTCATGCTGTGCTAGCACCATGCCAGCCTCTTATTTCTGCCTTCCGGCTCTCTGTGCTGTTCTTCTTACAGTACACTCTTCTAGCTGCATGGCCTCCTTCGAATCTCCACTGCCCTAGTTTTGGCTTCCAAAATGAACTACGGCTTCATACACATCTTGTCACTTTCTAACCACACCTGTGTGCATGAGCACAAACATGGAGCACACATGTGGTAATTAGATTTTATAGTAAACTGGTTGACAGTGTATCATAAAACTTCACTGATTAACTAACCTTTCATGTAGAAATGTGACAATAAACCTATTTTCAATTTTCAGTGGTTGATGTGTTGAAAATGTCTCGGCTCTGTAGAGCTGTAAATATTTACAACATGGATTGGTGTGGCTTAGATTGATTTGGCTGTGTGCTTGAATAATGCAAGCTCTAAGAAACACAACCCCTAGAATTTATATATAGCTTCAGTGAATAAAACAGTACAAGCTACCCTCCCACTTTACTCTGATAGTATTCACCAAGTTTTGATTTTTAACAGTGGGAAGTGAGACAGTGAGTAAAAGCCCCTTGGAGAAAATCAGGGAGCAGACATGCTTTCAAATTTTCTGTTTTGTACAAATAGATATTTTGAGTTGGTGTGTGGGTAAGTTAGAGGATGGTCAACACTAAAATATGCAAGGCTGTGGTTCTCTAGGCACAAAGCTGGAAAACTAAGTCAAAGCTTAATAAGAACTGCAAAATTCCATTTTGGGGATGTAAGTTGATGCAGGATGTGGCATGATCTGCAGAGCTGCTAAGCTCTCTGTTGTTGTCAAACTATACCAGCACATAGGTGGGCTAACAACAAAGAAGTGTGTAAATTTGCCTTTAATCCAAGCATTCCTTGCCCTTGGCTTACTTTTAGGAGGGGGTGGTTTGTCCTATGTAAAAGCAGTGCAGCTTTGAAATGTATCACCACATGGTCACAGTGCCAGTGTCACAGAGCTGCGTTATACCACAGAGTGTAGTGTGGTGTAGCGTGCGCCACTCTGCATTAAGCTCTTACCCTACTGTGCCACTATCCTACTGTCCTACATAGCTGCTGCTCAGAGATAGTGAGTGCTGAGCTCATTCTCTTTTGTTAATGAAGTCTCTTGCATACCCGCTGTGTGTATTTGTGCATGTATGTGTATGCATGTGAAGGGAAGTTTCCTTTCTGCACATCCATGTCTGAGACATGTTTAAGTCGATAATTCAGCTTAGTGTCAGGGAGTGAGAGAAAGGCTTCAACTGGCTTTGCCCACTGTGAGCCGTCAAATTGCTGAGATGGTTCTCAGTTCTCTTTCTCTCCGGGAAAGGTTTCTACAGTGCCATGTGCTTTCAAGGGCATTCATTCACTTTCGTAGCTTGCATTAAAAGGACCCGTGTCATGGGAAACCCACCTCATGGGAAAAGTGATCTTTTTTAAACATGGTTGGGCCTTCATGAATCAAACTAGGTTATGCAGCACATCCCACAGATGCTTGTTTTTGGACTGAAATCTGTGGGAATTTGAGGCTCAGTCACCACCAACTCTCCATGTTGCTCAAACCATTCCTGAACAATTTTTTGCCACGTTTCAGGGCACTGCCATGAGAGAATTTCCTAGCATAATGGTTTGTACTTGGTCTGCAGCAAGATTTAGGTAGGTTGTATGTGTCACATTAACATCCACTTGTCGCGGCCATCCTAACGATGTAGAAGCTAATGCGATCTATCAGACCAGTCCACCTTCTTTCATTGTTCCATGATCAATGTGCCCATTGTAGGTGCTTTGGGTGGTGGACAGGGATCAGTATGGGCATTCTGACTGGCCTGCAGTGATGCAACCCAAAACCGTGAGCCTTGGCCGCCCATGACCCTGTCGCAGATTTATCACATGTCTTTCCTGACCACTTTTGGTAGGCACTAACCACTGCATACCAGGGACATACCAACAGCACAATACCTGTGCAATCTCATAAATGGACATCAAAAATATGGGATATTGCATAGGAGTCTCAGCCCTTTAGAAACAGCAGGGTTGTCAGACTACTTTCAGTTCATTTATGTGTGTGCGCTGAATGTTTTCTCTAGTAGGGGATTATGGAGGTGTAAATCACACCATTTTTGAAAACTTGGCAACCGTGTAAATGACTCACCTCGATCCCCACAGTGCTTAGTGCAGAGAGATCCTGTTGTTGGCTGTTGACTATCACTGCTGCTGGGGTATTGAGTTTTACAGAGGAAATGCTAATTTGTATAAAGCAGAGAGTTGTCACATTTTCGGCAAGTTGCCCATAGCATATAGGAATTATCTGGTCTCAGCAGTGTCTATGCTAAAGCACTCATTTCCTATCAGTGCACCGTTCTCCTGGGGAGGGCGAGAGAGGGTGGAACTGTTTTTAGGGTAATTGGATTCTTTATGGATGAGAAGCTTATTTCACTCTAGTGCTGAGGCTTTTAAAATGCTTCTAATCTGAACAGTCTTATCAGAGCACAGGGACTGATTCAGCAAATGCAGAGAGAAGGAGAAAGAGAGAGAGACATATAACCCAATTTACCCTACCTCAGGTTGTATTATAGCTTATTTAAACCACATGTATGCATGTGCAAGATGTGTATTCAGGGTGTTAATTGTAAGACATATGAATCATTAATCATGAAAGTAACAGGACGTGTCCAAGATGTGGTACCAGCATAAACAGTGGGGGCAGTATACCTTGATGTAATGTCTGTAACAAACAAACCCTGACAGATACTCTGGCCAGCTGTATCTCTTGTCAAGTCTACTCAAGTATGTTTATTGTCTTTTTAGCCAAATACATAATACACAGTGAAATGAATCAACACTCCTCCAGGACCATGGTGTAAAACAAGAACAAAAGTAGAACCACAATGAAAAGTGCAGGCAGGACAAACTACACAGAGTCTATAATACAGCAGGACAACATTTAGTGTAGTCCAGTGGCCCCCAACCCCTGGGCCTGGACAGGTACCCGGCCGTGGGCAGCACAGAAATAAAAACAAAAAACTTGTATGAAAATGCTGTTAATAAAACTGCAAGTACACACTGGATTTATGTTTATTATTAAATTTTAAACATACCACATTATTATATATTTAAAATATCCCCATTTTTATGCATATAATTTATTTGTATAAATACATATACGTATATTTATCTGCCACTCCTTAAAGGTCGGGTTATGAAAATAGTTTCTGATATTAAACCGGTCTGTAATGAAATAAAGGTTGGGGACCACTGGTGTAGTCTACAAAAGCAGTTACAGTACACGTTTGAATGAATACAGTGTTATGATGGATACTGAATTCTAGCAGCAGCGACATTATGTGTGCCTAAAATGCAAATAGAGTAGTAGACAGCAATAAGTAATAATTGTGCAAATAATAGCAGCAGCAGGGCAGAGAATATGCACTATGTATTTACAGTGGCAGTTAGGGAGTACGTTGCTTTTTGTTTAGGGTAAAACAGTTCAGTGTGTGCTGTGTATGCACTGTGTTAAGAGAATCAGGAAATTCAGTTCAAGGGTGTGTGTGTGGGGGTGGTGGCTTCTGATGGCTTTAAGGAAGAAACTGTTTCCCATTTTGGCACTGTATGCCCTTTTGATGAGAGTGTGGGAAAGGCGTGTGGGGTCAACCACAGTCCTGGTGGCTTTGCAGATGCAGTGTGTGGTGTAAATGTCTGTGATAGAGGGGGAAGAGACCCTGATGATCTTCTCAGCTGTCCACACTATCCTGTGCAGGGTCTTGTGATAGAACAACGGCATGATGCCACTACAGAGTATACTCTCTACTCTAAAGTCGTACTGTAGAATGTGGTGGGAGGGTCTTCATGCTGCTGGGTCTTCTTGGTGATGGAGCTGATGTCAAGGGTCCATGTGAGGATCTCCACAATGTGAACACCTAGGATCTTAGTGCTCTGGATGATCTCCACTGAGGAGTTCAACTGAAGTTCTCCTGAAGTCAACATCTCTTTTGTTTAGTCCAGATTCAGAGACAGGTTGTTGGCTCTTCTACCAGACTATTAGCCGTTGCTCCTCTCTGTATATGACCTTGTTGTTCCCGCTTATCAAATCCACCATGTTTGTGTCATCAGCAAACTTGATTATGTACTGTGCATTGCAGCAAAGTCATGGGTCAACAGTGTGAACAGCAGAGGGCTGAGCTCATAGCCCTGGGGGGCGGGCTATGATCAACATGGTATGCTCAGTGTGGTGGTACTGGAAATGTTGCTCCTGATCTTGAATGACTGCTGTCTCCCATTCAGGAAGTCCAGGATCCAGTTACCCAGGGTGGTGTTCAGGTCTAGCAGTCTCCTCTTCTCCAAACAGATGCTGAGGAACTATGGAGTTGAATGCTGAACTGAAGTCTATGTTCTTTTTTTCTTTTGTCTTGCAAAATCAAGAGTAGTATTCAAGGAAGATATTATTGTGTGAATCAGATGATTTGGCCTCACCTGCCCCCTGACGGATATACTATTACACGTTTTGCTATATTCACATAAACTAATGGAGGTCATTAGGGATAAGTGCTTCTGAATTATTAGCTTCATGTGTACCCCTTAGGCATACCTTAGACCATGGGTCACCAAGCTTTTTGAAACTGAGAATACTGAGGTACTGAGCCATACGAAGGGCTACCAGTTTGCTACACTGGAACAGAGTGGAACAGAGTTTACCTAAACTTCATGTATAATCAACATGTTTTAAATGCTTTTTTTTTTTAGATATTGTCATTTTCAAGTCTATATAAATGCAAATGTGATTAAAGAAGAATAGCAACAGGATAAAATTAAATGTTAAAGTTAAGATAAAAGTAATGTTAGATGCTGCTCATTGGTGAGTTGTGCTATTTTTAGAACAGGTCCATGGGCTAAACTGTGATTTCAGTCTAATACCCTTGTAATTCCTGCTATTTGTGCATATTACCATAGGTTGTGGGCATTCAGCCAACTTCCTTTAAAGCCTTTAGATCAACCTTAAACTTAATCCCTACGAGAGAAAAGAGCGAAAAACAATTTCTCCACTGAGAAAAGCCTTCAAAGCAGTTGGTTGTTCTTTAAAATATGGCCATGCAAGTGTCGGAACAGTCCTCAAGAGCAGCAAACCCGGTTGTTCTTTTCTTCTTTGATTTTTTTTATTTTTTATTTTTTTTATTTGTAGATTTCACTGCTGAAACCAGCACACAGGCATTTCGGTCTGAGTGGACACTATAATCATAGAGAATGAGTGTACAGCAAGGATGCCAAGCTGAAACCAAAGTAAAAAATATGTGATGGACAAGGTTAGAAAATAGCTGCATCAGAATAAAGTCGATGAGATGCTTAGAAATAGCTTGAAAAGTGAGTGTCATTTTCTCCAAGAAAGTGAGTTACTCTACATATCATTTCTCTCTCTCTCTCTCTCTCTCTCTCTCTCTCTCTCTCTCTCTCTCTCTCTCTCTCTCTCTCTCTCTCCCTCTC
>JBBPDC010000002.1:10511111-10522455 GCA_037974485.1 Hemigrammopetersius urotaenia | reverse complement strand
CTAAAAACCTCGGAATGGAATCCTGCTTGCCTGGTCGTCCGTGTGTTCTAAGAGGAGATTCATGGTCGGGAGCTCGCACGCCTGATCATGACAGATGGAGACTCCACTTTAAACACGACCTAAACCCCAAAGAGGTGGAAGATACCCTAGCGTGGAACGCCGCCATGAGAGCATGGGCGGCGGACTACATGCCAGAGGTCCCTTTGGAGGAGGAAACCGGCGACTGGCGTGACCAAGCCACCGCCTGGGCAAAGGAATGGGGCGCAGCGGATTCGGAGGACGAGTGCTCACCGTTCAGGAACGATCGACCCCCATGGGAGCTGCCCTGGGACACGTTTCCGTGGGGGTCTGAGTACGAGGACCTCCCGGAAGCCGACCCACCATCCCCGACACCAAAGAGGCGGAGGTGAAAGAACCGCGGAGCGCCTACGGCTTCCTCCACACCACCCACAAGAGCGGCTGACAAGCCGCGCACGCGCAGAGCCGCCTATGAGAGGGAAGATGGTGAATCAGAGGAAGAGTGGGAATCCTTCGACCTGGTGGGATTCCTGCTCAACCTCCCGGTCGAGGACTCCCAGGACGAGGACCTCCTGAAAGCCGCCCCCCTTTCCCCAGCGGCAAAGAGGCGGAGGAGAAAGAAACGCAGAGTTTCCGCAGCTTCCCCAACGCCATGTACAAGAGCGGCTGACAAGCCGTGCACGCACGAACCAGCCGGAAGTCCACCGGAGCCGGTCCCGCCTAGCTGGAAAATTCCCCAGCTCTGTAGCGTGTAGCGGGCTAGTCGTGGCTACAGTTAGCGGTCCTGCTAGTGGACCTGGTGAGGCTGCTACTGTCTGTGATGCTGCTGCCAGTGAGGCTACTGAGGTTGTAGCCCCTGTCGTAGTGGCTCCAGGTAGTGGGGCTCCAGATGGGGTTGACTCTGTAGGCCCCACTCCTGTTAGCCCTGTAGGCCCCACTCCTGTTAGCCCTGTAAGCCCCACTCCTGTTAGCCCTGTAGGCCCCGCTCCAGCCAGCCCTGTAGGCCCCGCTCCTGCCAGTCCAGTAGGCCCAGCTCCAGTAGGCCCCGCTCCTGTAGGCCCTGCCCAAGCCAGCCCCATTCCAACTTGCCCCGTTCATGTCGTTCTCAGCCCGGCCAGCCTAGCTGTCCCGATAGGTCCTGTATCCCCTGCGTTGGCGTGGTTAGCAGCGTTTCTAGGGGGGTTAGCGATAGCTGTAGCCAGAGCAGAGGGGCTAGAGGGGGCTGTCCAATGCGAAAAAATACCCATATATTTTTTGGGGGGGAGTAGTAGCGTAGGGGCGTGTGGGCGGGGGCTGGAGGGGGTTAAAATAGAGCCAGTCTCCCGGAGGGGCCTGCCTGCCTGCCTGCCTGCCGGCCTGCCAGCCTGCCAGCGAGGGGCCCGTCCAGTCTCCCGGAGGGGGCTGTCTGCCTGACTGCCAGCCTGCCAGCAAAAGGGCCCGCGGAGGGGCCCGTCCAGCCTCCCGGAGGAGGCTGTCTGCCTGCCTGCCTGCCTGCCTGCCAACAAGGGGCGCGTTGCGCGCCCAGATCAGGCCCACGGAGGGGCCTGTCGGTTAAACAACAGCGGCGACCACGCTGGGAGATGCCCAGGATGCCGGGCCTGGACTCTGGGACAAAGAGCACCCTGCCAGCGGAAGGACTTCCGGGAGGTGGGGTCGCCGTCACGACCACGAAGAGTCCCCAGGGAAAGGGACCAGGGCCGCGGGACACCCACGTCAGCGTCGACTCCCCGTCAGCCCAGCATCATGGACAGTAGGGTTGCGACGTGGATGGGGAACGGGGGCGGAGCTCGCGCGCCCGATCATGACAAATCTAAAGCTAAATAAATGATTGTGTAGTTTTTGTTTTGCTATTTTTTTATTTACATGTTGATATCCAATTATAATACTTTTCAGTTTACTTATTCTGGTTTAGTTTTACAAAGAAATGTGCAAATTAAGAAGGGAGAGTCATTTTTCTCCTTATTTTATAAAAAAAAAAAGCTTAATTTATTTAAATACAGTTTAGAAAAATGCGTTTGTCATGCTGCATCTCATATATCATGATTCTAGAAGACTAGGGAGCAGGGAGTTAGAAACGTAAATTAAGTCCAGATTGGAAGACTGTCTAATTGGAATGCCCATCAACACTTTCCCTGTAGTACAAGCTTGACTTTAGGCTTATGTTATCAGACAGAACTGAAAAATCCTGCTTTGTAAAATCCCTCCCAGGAGATTATACTGGGTGTATGCATGGGGGCCCAGTGTGTGTGTGTGTGTTGGTTTTGGGGGGGGGGGGTGCATGTGAGTACTACCCAGACAGTGAAAAAGGCCAAATTAATTTCCAGCAAGGCAAGGAGTCACTGGCTCTGCCATTAGCCTTTGGGTATTAACTCATTCTTCACACTGATTATAGCCCAGTCAAAAGGCTAATATTCCAAGCTTGGCGTCCCACTCTTGGGACAGGCGAAAGTAATCTAATCAAGAGTGTATAGACTTGGAGGTCTTGAACAGGACTGCACGACGATCGCAGAGTGGCTGCATTCCTATCAAGAACAATGGAGTGGGAGAAATTTATTTAACCAAGTCAGCTGTTTCTGAGACATTGTAGGATGGAGTACATTAGCTGTTTTTACACCTCTCAGGAAAAAGTGGAGTACGAGGGTTTTTATTTTTAACAGCATGCCATCATCATATCAGAAGGCTTGCCATTCACAAGTTAGCAGACATTCAGTCATTTCCCCTGCTGTGACATGGATGAGTCAGATGAGGCTGACTCTGAAAGCCTACAATAGATAAAACAACAACTGCCTGAACAACTGGCCACAGACATCTGAGAATGTGGTCTGCATATTTTGTTCTTCTCATCACAGGGTAATGATATTTGAAATATAATGAATTAGTTCTTTGTTAATCATTTGAAGACATCTGTTCAGCCCACATTTTCCTTGAAATCAAAGGTATTAAAAAAGTTTGCCACCCTCTGCTTCAGTAATTCTGTAGGGCAGGGGGTCTCCAGGACTGGATTGGGAAACCCTCTACTTGATTTTGGAACAGTGCTTTGTGAATTTGATTGAGACCACAACCACAAGAGCATTAGTGAGGTCATATTCATATACTAATTGGATTATTAGTGTAAGATCACAGACACCACTCCAATTCATCCCAGAGCTTTCAGATGGGGCTCCATCGCTCCAGTGAACAAGGATCCACTGCTCTATGGCCCAGTGCTGGGTGGCTTTGTACCCCTCTGGGTGACGCTTGGCATTGGGTGACTTTGAGCTCATCTTGGCTGCTCCAGAGCAACCAATTCCATTGGCAATGCTTGTCTATGGGAATTATACAATCTTAAAGTTGATTAATTCACTAATTATAAACTATATCTGGATACTTTTGGACATGTACCTGTCTATAGCCTGCAATTGTCTGTTGTATTTCACTGGTTTATTATTGGTTACACTGCAACCTACGTGACTAAATGTGTCATCAGAAGAAGAAATAAAGAAAAGCCTCGTGATTCTCAGCTACTGTACCATAAATGCAATTACTTACCTTTACTTCGGTTAAGGCAGTATTTTCAAGTGGCATCTTATTCTCTGTTGGTGAACATCATTTCATTTTTATTCTTCATATAGGCCATTCTCACTGTATGAGTGGCTCTTATATAATGCTTATTGGCCTTGTGTATATAATGCTTATCGGCCTTTTTTGTTTATCATCCTCTTTCTTCTCTTTCTATCTTTGTCACTCCTAATGGTTTACTCAGCTGTCAGGCCAAATCTGTGTCACATCTCCTAGCAGCCTTTGCAGGTCAGTGTGTAAATCCCACCTATTGGCTGCCAACTGGGTTCAGCTGGTCCACAGCACCAGCTGGCGTTCCCGTGGCAACGCCTGTTGGAAACATGGCACCGTTGGCTAGGGATGAATGACAACTTCAGCCCACCTACTAAACACTAATTACCAATCTGGCAAGTCCCAGTGCTTTTGTTCTGGGCCGTGGAGTCGCTCAGACGAACAGACCTGCTCAGTGTCCTGTGCAAATGCCTCTTGACCAGTCAGTGACTGAGATTATTGATTTCTCATGGCTCCATGCCACTGTTTTAGTTTTAGGTTTCTTTACTTAACCCTTTGCTGGGTATGACATGACTATTTAGTGTTTACTGAATAATCAATTTAAGAGAAACTACAGGTGAGCAGGGTTTATTTTTTCTAAATCTAGGCATCACAACAGATGTTTGCCAGTTAATTACAGACATCCATACACATGTCTGCTGTATTGGAAGTTTTGCAACACATTTTGACATTCATATATGTATAAGTGAAATCCATCTTCTTCAACATACATTTATTTTCATATGTACAGCCAAACCTCTTGCCATAGATGTTTATATCATGATGAAGACAAAGCCATAATGTTCAGAAGGGATGACTTAAAAGTAATTGTTTTGTTTTTAAATGAAGACATTACTATACACTTTTATTATAAAATGTGCTTCAGGTCATTTTGTAGTAAAAAATCGAGCATAAATCCAACTATAAGTAACTGATTAGGAAATACTTTTCAAAATATTTCATGAATGAGCACGATTTCATGAATGCGGATATTCTAGAGGCTGAGGTTTTTAGTTATGAATATAATTTTAAAAACAATAATCTTATAAGTGGGCCTTAAACTACATGACTCAATATTATCTCAGAGTACATGCACCATTATATGTATACTATTTTTAGATTTGACAAATTCTTTTTCAGAATCAATCCAACAATAAGGGCAGCATGGTGCTTCTTTTATATAGTGATAGAAAAAATCAATTTTATGTTTTACCAGAACCTGGAGTATCAACAGTCAGCAAATTCTAATGGGTTAATGGATTCAGAAAGCAGTTTCATGAAATTGCACCAAAACTAGTGGCTGCTGATTTCAAGAGTTTCATTTATGAACTTTTTGGAAGTAAAGAGCTGCCTGCAAAAAAGGCTAAAGCCTGTACATGCTGACACATTTTGTTCTTTTCCTCTGCAGTAACATTGTGTTTAATGCTGCATAGCCACATTCAGAAAGAATAGTAAGAGGTAGGTTGTGTCTGTCTGGTGGTCAGGGACGCAGCAAGGTTTGCATTGATGATGTTTGCTGTGGGTTTTGGAGGCAGTGCCAAAATCATGGTGCATGGATAAAGAGCCCATTTGATTTCTCCTGTTTCAGCGTGGTCTGCAGCTGGCACCCCACCTCACAAAGCCATATGAGGAGACAATCAAAAAGACAAAGACAAACAGTCCTCTCAGCACACAAGCCAGAGGTGTGTTTATACGTGTTTGAGATAGTTTTGTGTATTTTTGGCTCTTAGTTGCTAAATATTCCCTGTCAGTCATACTTTAAGCTTTTATTTGACACCAGTAATATTGCAGAATGAGGAAGGTGTAGCAAATGAACTTTCAGGAGTCCGTAATGTGAAGAAATCACATTTTCCTCAGATTTTCCTCTTTGCACTGAAATACATCCATCATCTCCTGTTCATATGTAGAAAATAAGCATCAAATGAAACCCACTTTAATGCATTTCTACTGAAACCAGTTTTTTAATGTCACAAAACCCAACCCCAACATATAGCATTTACCTTTTCCACCTACAGCAGTGTTGCCCTGCCCTTGCCATCTTTTAAGGGTCCGGTTTCTTAATAGAGTTGTATGTGTCAGTCCAGTCTGCTTTTTTCTGCAGGACCAGCCAATCAGAACAGAGATCATTTATAAACGCCGGTCTTACATGTACATCTATCAGTCTTACATTTATAGCATATAAAAAACAACCTGTTCTTTTCTTTTATTCAAGAAGAAATACATACAAGCTGTAAAACCCCACCTCCACCTGTCACAAGGTGAAGTCTATTGTAAGTAATAAGGATATGAAGGAGTTGGGAATGGTCATAAACTTATTTAAATTAATTGTACATAAATGAATACACCATACACAAATGAACTATGACTTGGAACATAAAACAACACTAGCGCACTAAGTGAATCTTTGGATTCAAAAAATAGTAAAATGTAGGATTTATTGCTTTGAATTGTTTGCCAGTTGAGGCTGGATGCTCTCCATATTTTAGAAAGCTAATTTTACATGCGTGTGAGACTACCTTTCTCTTCTGTGTTGTTTTGCAGTGATGCAGTCGGTTGAGTGTTTTGTAGAGAGCATGATGGCCTGGGGCCGATGTCTTTTGGGAATCGCAGCAACATATTCCTCATGGCCATCATTTTACGAGTTACGTAAATAATCCCGTAAACTGTGTGCCCTAAGGGTTGTTCTGGGCATTGTGGCATGTGGTGGAGAGCAATATGTGAAGTAGTAGCGGTGTGTGATAAACAGAATGCAGTGAAGTACATTTATGGAGTCCTGTGAGAAAAATCAATTTCTTCTTCCATGCTACACAGTTGATGGTCATTAAGCATTTTTCGCTTTGCTCTCTAGGATATGATTGAAAAGGTCTTTTCGTTGCTGGCTTTGTTTTCCATCTTGCATTTTGAGCAATGGAAAGGTGTGAAAATCAGACTAATAGACTGTGTCTAAGTGTTTTTACACCGTCAGATCATGTGGCCAGTTTTACAGAAACACTCAGATGGCCCTGATATTGCTGCAAATTGGCATTTAATCATTCAGCTGCCAGATGAGCGCCACGTTTCCCATTTCAGATAGCTTATCCAGTCTTTATCAGTGCTGAGTGTTGAAGGATGACGACGATATAGATCATACGGCTGCCATACTGAAGCGCTATTGGACACAATTAGATTAGTCTTTTCTCATCTCAGCCGTTCTGGCAGGCTGCATTCAGGCACCTTCGTCCCTGAGCACGGGAGCGGCCTGTTGCAGTGACATCAGCCTTGCTTATCCTGTATATTACTTAGAGATTCATATCTGTATACATAACCTGCCTTCCATCTCTCTCTTTCTAAATCTCTCCTTCTCTTGCACTTTCTGTCTCCCTCTTCTCTCTCTTCCTCCCTCTCTCTTTCTTCCTCGTCACCCTTTTTTTTCTCTTTCATCTTCTTCCTCCGCCTCTCTTCCTTCCTCTCTCTCTTGTTCTCGTTCTGTCTCTCGCTCTTTCTCTCTGCATGGTCTTCGTGTGGTGATTAAACCTTGTAACTGCTTCTTCCTCCTCCTTCAGGCTAAGATGAAATGTTGGGTATCTACTGATAGTTTAATCAGAATTTCACACTCATCACAAAGCAGATCTCTTATCAGGGCTCCCATCACTGAAGCCAGATTGAGCTTGCGATTGTTTTTTTGGGTCAATCTCTCCCTCTTTTTCTCTGGAGAATGGATAGTTTGGGAGACCTCAGAACTCCCTGCTGTATTGGACTGTATGATATTTTATGTTTATGTGTGTTTGGGTGTATGTATGTGTGCTTGGGTGTTATCCTATTACGGTTTCCCCGGACTCATATTCTTAACTTCCGCTAAGCTTGTGAGAGTGTGGTGGGAGAATGTGTGGCTCTTTGAATGCTGAATGCGAAAATCAATCCTGGCGGTATTGTTTTATGTACCCTCTGCGAATGCTGATGCGAGTTGTTTTTGCTGCAGGTCTCAGGCTCTCATTGAGCTAGCATTGGATGTTGTGCTGTCCGCCATGATAAATTTGATGACAATCGCAGATATGAATAGACCCGAGTGAAAACCAGCAAGTTTTGGATCTCAGCTCTGGATACTGAACATTATCTGTAGATAGTGCTGTAGTTCAACAGTGTGCAAAAGTCTTAGGCAGCCATGAAAAAAAAAATGTATTTCAGTAGTAAGCAAGTTATTTCCAATTAAAAGCACAGTGTTTTCTTAGATATGAATTAAGCCTAATCAATGCAAAATCAATGCAGAATTTCATTCTTTTACTCTAGGTGCAGGCCTAATTCGGGTGTGAGAAGCTGCCCCAAAAACATTAGAATAAAACAACATAACCACAGCAAAAACTACAAAGATTTTATTGTAGGACTGGGCGATTTGGCCTAAAATAAAAAATCTCGATTAATTGAACATTTTAACTCGATTACGATTAATGAACGATTCTTTTATTTATTTATTTATTTTTTGCCCTCATAGTTCACTGACAAGTTGCTCAGTTGTCTCAGTGTTTGAGCTCTCCATGCTTGACATGGCGACGGAATAACATAACGGAGCGGGGTCACGTGACTCCACACGCGGTAGTGCTTTTAAAGGGAAAGTAATCAAAATAATCGACCTGGAAAAATGTGGCCGATTATAGGTTCTGAATGTCGATTTCGATTACTTTTCGATTAATCGCCCAGCCCTATTTTATTGCTTTTTTCTTTCTTTCTTTTTTAATGCAGTTTGATGATGCAGGTTTGCACCCAAGTCAGTACATGGATTTGTTATATGATTTAATTAGATTAGCTATATATGTTATTTATTTAATGCTAACAATTATTTTATTGCACGTTAACACAGTTTTTTATAATCCTTTTATTTTGAAAGTTCGTCACTTTCTTTGTGCTTGTGAGTGCGTGGAGCATGCAGTTCTATGCATAGACATATATTCTGTGTCTATGGCTTTAGGTCTTGGCTCAAAGAATTATATCAAAATAATGTATACTGCTCAAAAAAATAAAGGGAACACTTAAACGACACAATGTAACTTCAAGTAAATTACACGTCTGTGAAATCAAACTGTCCACTTAGGAGGCAACACTGATTGTCACTGAGTGTAGACTGTAAATCAATGTTGCCTCCAGTGGACAGTTTGGTTTCACAGACGTGTGATTGACTTGAAGTTACATTGTGTTGTATAATGTAACTATATTGAGCAATATTTATATATATATATATATATATATATATACATATATATTAATATGATTCTTTAAGTAACTGCAGTCAAAACGTACTCAGGACTGACTCTTCAACGTGAGTTCTTCTGAATTGACTCTCTTGTGGCACTCTTTGTGGACGCGTATTGTTTGGCGATATTTTTTTCATGTGTTTGTTTCATGCAGCTATCCAACAAGCCAGACAGCTTCTTGTTTGTAAATGATGAGTCAATAAAAGGGCTGTCATAAACACATATCTACACCTCCCCTGGGCTTACACACCTTACCGAGAAAGAGCAGATGCCTTTGTTGCATAGACAAATCGGCAAAGATCCTGTGACATTTTTCTTGAGCTTTTCTTGTTCAGATATTTACCTGACCTGATATTTACAGCTCAACTTTTACAGCGAGAAGCCAGTTAAGGAGTGTATGCTTATACAGATTTGGTACTAGTGTGTCCTCAAAGTTCCGCCATTCCAACATTTGTGTAGGAAAGCTGCTGTCAAGCTGTATGTCCTCTACGTGACTGTGTTCTGTCTCAGTTAATAGCTCTAAATTATCTCTCCACAGTGGTTTGTCTCTTCAGCACCAATTACAGAAGATTACATGCTGTGTTCTGTAATAGACAGTGAAGCCAAAAGGTTCCAATGTGCCCATAAGTTGCTTTCAGCCTTGTTTTGCAGAACATATCTATGCCTTTAAAGCTTTGCTTTTTAACTGGACCTATATTTACCATGCATGCATTTAAGGCATTTTAACTGTTACATATCACTGCTGTATATTTTGACAGGAAATACAAAATGAATACAGTGAACTACAGTATTAAAAGTAAATTTTAACTATATTTCCTGTAATCATTGTTTTGTTATGTACATTTGAATTGCTTTCAGAATGCTTTGACAACTTTTACAGCTGTCATCTAGTTAAGAGTGATGCCTGAAATACAGTAGCAGAAGAACAACAGTAGTGTACATGTAGGAGGAGAGTCAAGAAATCACTTATTCTGCTACTTTATATATTCTTCTGGGGAGCCTTTCCTCTAGATTTGGTAATATTGCGAAAATTAATTCACTCCCATTTAGACACAGGAGCATTCGTGAGGTCACGCATGGATGTCTGAGCTGGTTTGCAGTCAGTGTTCAAGTTCATTCCAAATGAGGCTGATTAGGCAGGGTCAGGGCATCATGCAAGCCAATTAAGGTCTTCCACACCAAACTCGGCAAATCATTTATTCATGGACCGGCAAGTCATTTATTCATGGATGCTGTGTACATGGAAGTACTGTTATACTGAAACAGAAATGGGCCTCCCTCAAACTGTTGACACAACGTTGGAAGCAAACAGTTTTTAGAATGTCATTACGATAGGATTTCTCATAAACAGCCCAGACCATTATTTCTCCGCATTTTGCTCTAGACACATTCTCTTGGTGTCCGCCAAGCCCAAATTTGGTCCTTAGACTACTAATGTAAAGTGTGATTCATCACTCTGGAGAATGCATTTCCACTTGTTCAGAGTGCATGGTGGTCTTAGGCTTGTGTGTGACCACTCAACCATGAAAACAGTTCTTGATGCTGATGCTGAGTGTAGAAAGTTTGGAACTCAACAAGAAGTGCAGCAACCAAGGGCAGATTTAAGTGCAATGCTTTTCAGCACTTGTCTGTGGGTTTCACTGCATTTGAACTGTTGTTGCGCCTTAATGTTTCTACTTTACCATAGCAACTCTTACAGTTGACTAGGATTACTCAAGCAATAGACTTGTTGGAAGGTTGGCATCCAATTATAGTGCTGTGCTGAAAAACACTGAGATCTTTTCTACAGAGCATTCTGACCTCATACACATTAGCAATAGGTCTGACTGAGATAAACAAATAAGAAGGTGTGTCCACACAGATTTTTTTTACCACGTATTAGTAATAGTAGTAATAATGGGAAATACTTTTGATTTTTATCAAGGAAAAAACCTCACAAATCAGCACAGTTATCATGGTGGAAAAAGTGATGATGTACATCTTCATCCAGTTTAAGCACATTTTGACATCCACAGAGTACAAACTTCAACATCTGTCAGGTATTTTAATATTTAATGTCTGCTGTGGTGTGCACTCTTTGGGAGTGGTAAAGTTCCCATAAAGAACTATAACGGATGCAGGGCGCCTTCCTTTAGGCTAGGTGATAACAGGACAGAATAGGATCTGAGTCAGCCCCTCAGGGATGTGGGAACACTTCACCATGTATTTGCAGTGGTTCTGCCTGGCTGAACTCATTTAAAAATCCTACACACCCCACTCTTTCAATCCGAGCCTCTTATTCTGGAGTATCCAACTCAGGAAAAAAAAAAGGAAAAAAACCCCCAGCCTTGCCTCCAAAGCCGATTTTGAAAACATGAAGCATCCATGCTTGACTGAGATTCCAGACAGGATTCTGCCAGGTTAAGAGAAGAGTGGGGCAAGAGTAAAATGATATTTGTTTTACACATGAAATGATCATGTCTCATGTCTGTGATGGTGGTAGAAAGAGTGAATGAGGGGGATAATTGAGGATA
>JBBPDC010000002.1:10460569-10478064 GCA_037974485.1 Hemigrammopetersius urotaenia | reverse complement strand
TCAAGGTGAAAGTCATCATAGCTTGCGTAGTATAGACCCAGCTCCCAACCCAACTTTGTGAATAGATTAACAGCGATTTTTTTTATCGCGCGATAAGAGTCTCACATTAACGCTGCACATTAACAGCCCACCACTAGTTAAAATGCTGACAGATAGTGAAGACGAAATAAGTAAGCAGCAACATCTGAGCTTTAATAATGTAAATGAATGTAAGCACACTATTTGGCAAGCCTCAGGTCAATTGCCCATTTTTATTTATTTGTTTTATAACTATTTATTACTTATTTTTAGGGTGTTTGTTAGCTAATTAGTAAAATAAAATGCATTGAATCCATTTTTAACCCATTTCAAAGAGTGCTCTTACTGAAGTGTATTATTTTGTAATATATAATAAATGTTATTTTTTGCCAGTGAATGCTTTCTTCCTGATTGTCTTTCTCTGACTTGAAACTGACATCCTGCCATTCTGTGTTCAGAGAACATATACATTTGATATAACAGAATACTCTTGCACTCTTTTTACATCATACTCATATTTTTCTCAGGGGCAATGCTCTTGGTGTCTGTGGGATGATGATTGGTTTGTGGTAGAATTAGTTATATATATATATATATATATATATATATATATTTTTAGCTCGCATACTGACATGGCGAGTACACTCACACAAATCGACAGCATAGTCGATACCTACTTTAAATACAAAAGACATTTAAAAAAGACGTACATTAAAAAAAGTTTAATTCAATACACACTTTGCTATACTATTATGAGTTACTGGATATCGCCATATTATATTCCATAATTCATTAAATTGACCCAGTGGCCTGTCTGTAATCTGTCCTAATCCTTGCTCCATCTTTACACATTCATATTTTACATTCAGGCTGTCCAGCATGTTATATTAAGGTATTCAAGGCTATATGTGTAGTGAAGGACCTAAGAGCATGTAGCTTTGTAGTCGCACTCCAGCTCATCTGAGTCTACTTGGGTCGCTCTGTTCATTCTTTACCATTCTCGCTTTCCTGTGTAAGTCTCCAATAAATGAATGTGAGCATGAAATCAGACACAGAGTCCCTCCCCACTTGCACAAAAGGAGGGGGCTTGAGGGGAACAGGGTATTAACACGAATCCCATGAATATTGCATGAGCAGGAGATGATGTAGCTATGAAATATTAAATATCAAAGTCTCCCATTCTGCTGGCGAGTGTGGGTCATTCCATAGCCAAGTGGGTGAGATTCCCTGGAGAAACCTGTGTGTGTGTGTGTGTGTCCAAAGATATATGTGTATGACACAAGAGTAGAGGAAATGACTCCACGGATTACTCTTCATGTGCGCAAGTTAATCATCACAACATATTATTGTCAAGCTGTTTAAAAGTGCGTATCATCAATGTCACTGTGTTTCTCATGCAGCTGTGCACTTTTTAAATGATTTAATTTGTTTGCTCATTACTATCTTTGCACCTGTCTTCCTCTGCATGATGGGCAAGTATCAGTGAGCTTGTCAAATAGGCGTATCCTCTTTGTACATGCTCCCTAACACGGTTACATAATGTTCATTTTGCATTATGCAGTTCATGTGTCTTCATGGGGCCAATATTGGTATCTCCAATTGATTTTACTGTATATGAACAACTGTGTTCATTCTGACATCTGTCAGTGAAGGAAGTCTGCTGGGAGGGGGCAAGCAGAGGCCTGGGAGGAGCCTCTGACAGTGCTCATGTTCAGCTCCTACTTTATTAATGATTTCACCTGTCAGTCATCTTGAGTGAAAGGGCTGCCCTGTGGGGTGTCATGTTCCATGCAGTGTTTAATTCCTTTTGGATTTAAGAGGGATGAAGATGGAGGAAAGGGATGAAGAGTTGGAAAATTGCTTATAAAGATCATATCTGGTGAGAAAGTTATTTAACTTTTAAATGACACCTAAGCTGTTGATAATCAATAGTAAGAATCATTTTGTATCACTATTTCATCACTTCGCCCACAAGTCCTTTTGAAGGACAAAATATATACACGTTTGAGATACAGAATCCTGTTGATCGTACAGTTGTCCAGTTAAACAGCAATAGATGTTGACTTACCACTGTGTCGAGTCTAGACCTTGTTTGGACTGCCAGTTGGTGCAGAATTAGAGGTCACCGGAGCTGCCTGGGAGCATGCCGTAATGGAAACAGGGCTGATGGCCGTGTTTTGAAGGGACAGCTGACCTCTGAGCTAAATCCATCTTGGTGGCGGTCAGATCCAAGCAGGCCTGCATGCCGCATGGCTTAACGCGAGCCCCTCCTGCTTCCGCTGCTTTCTTCTCTGGTGTCAGCATGGGACCCTCATCTCTTGTGCAGCTGCTGCATTGGCTCTGCTTGGCTGGAAACGGCAGGTGTAAGCCCTGCATTCTGCACACTTCCGGCCATCGCATCACCCTCGTCACATCTCACATGTTTGGTGGACAAAGGGTCACTGTTTTGGTCTGTTGTTATTTGTGACAAATGACAGAAGTTTGTCAAAACTTGTTTTTAGAGGCACATAAACACGTAACTCTTTTTTTTTTCTTGACCCAGGTTTCTCCAACTCCAACATGAACCTGCCAGGAAGAGAAGAACAAGGTCCCACCTCCTCCTCTCCACAGCTGCAGGACAAAAACGCCAATAACCACACCTCGCCTAACTCCCCCGGCCCCACCCCCATCGAGAACGGCAACCAGATCTCTAACGGTAACTGTAATGGTCAAGGGTAGTTGGAGACAGCTAGGCCTGTGAAAGGATGGACTATAGTGTTTGTAGCAACAGCTCAGTCATCTGCTGTGTAGTCCAGAATCTGGACTACTCACCAATTCTTAAGGAAAGTAAAAGATGAATAAATTAAAAATAGATTTAAATAATGGCTGACCCAAGTATCCATTGTCTTAAATACACATATTTTAAATGATGTTTGCTACCAAGGCAAGGCACAGTAATTAATCAGTGCTGGTGGATAAATATATGAATAATGCCAATTGGTCAAATAAACAAAATAATAATATGGAAAAGTCCAGTCCCATGACAATATATGGCGTTGAGCTTGTTGTGGGATGGGGGATGGGGGTGAGTTACCTGGTCACATGTTCAGCCAGCTTAACCTTGACCCAGCTGGCCATGACACATAGAGGAGGGAGAGACAGATGGAGACAGGAACTGAAAAGCAGAGGGGGTGTGTGAGGATGTTGGAAAGAAAAGATAGGAAGTGTCTGAAAAACAGAAAAGGTGGCAGAATGAGGGCAGAATTAGACAGACAGTAAGTGTGTGAGTGAGTGTGTGTGTGGGTAAATCCAGAGTGTGGTCGGACTGAGGCAGTGGGGACAGACACAGGGAAATGAAGTGAGCTGACCCACAAGCTATCAGTGAGACAGTGTGTGATTAGTGGGAAATGCCCTGGAGTTGATAAAGTGCTCTCCCTAAGAGCCATCCGTCCAGGCAGGGTCTTTCTCTCTGGGTCTCACTCTCTGTCAAACACTTCCTCCATCTCCTGCACTTCAGTGAGGATAATATCTCTGTGGGAAAGGCGATGATCTCTTTGCCTTGAAGTGCATGGAGCAAGGGGAAAAAAGAGCTCAAAACAAGGCTTGTGCTCACCAAGTAAATGTTACAGATCCATAATCTGACTATTTGTTTTTGTTTTTTGCTTTCTCTGAGGTCCCTTTAAGATATTTATGCTGTCTATATCTCTTAGAATTAATCTGGTTGTTTTTGTCACTGTGCCTTTAAGACTGATATATGTAAAAGATTTCTGCTCTGATTCGCCCCCCTGTATGATGTCTTTCAAATCTTTAATGAACATGAGCAATGTTTAATCCTGATAAAGGATTTTTACCTGAAAATGAAATGCTTATTATAGAACATGTAAATTCATACATTAAACTATATACAAGAATTGCATGAAATATGTTTGAACAGTCTCTTTGTAGATTAAAAGGGTCTTAGTAAAAACTAGAAAAAAAGAAACTATTGTCAACCCTGAACTGCTTGCCTTGTATGAACTCACTCTCCTTTCAGTCCTTGTGCATCTGTAGGTCAGGAGTCTGGCATCAGCTTTAGGTACCCAGCTGGAGCTCGTCAAGATACTGTACTTTAAAATGTTTGTCCAGACAACACAAAGGAAATAGAGGATAGCATACATTTTCCGATCTTGTGTGTTTCTTACTGTTTGAACAGGGACATTAGAGGATGAGGGACACCACAAGACCAATGCATCCAGTGCCTCCACACTACACCGACACATGGACAGCCATCACACTCAGGTAAAGAATTTATGAATTCTTTATTAGGTCCAATTTAAAATACTTTGAATACATTAAGTAGACTTCCAGTTACTGGGGATATCAAACAATATTTTGTGAGTTGTTTTAAAACTCTTTAGTGACCAGTCTGTGTCTCACTCCTGCAGAGGTACATGGACCATGTAATATACAAAACTTTGAATCTCCAAAATGGTTTTCAGGACAAAGAAAAATGGTTCAAATATCTTGTTTTTCAAGAAATAATGAAAATACTAGTTAGATACAAGGGATTTATAGCAGCATTATATTGTATTGATGTATTGTATTGTCAGATGGCCACAACTATCAGATTTTTTTCTGTAACCCTTTGATTGGTTGTCTGCATTCTTGAGTACAAAAGAAACTTTTCTCTATTAAACTGAAAGCTAGTCACCAGTAACATGCACTACCTGCTCTGCACAGCGTACAACAATGAGACTGACTTATATTCTCTTTCTGTTATGTTCAAAGAAATGTGTAGCATGTTTGCTGATGAGTATACAGTTGTGTTTTACATGAATCTGTTTTTGTTGCACAGTTTGACAGTAACCTGTTATTACAAATCACGCAAAACAAAGGACCTTTTGAATACCAGTTGTCCTCCTTATCCTGGCAAAGAGGGTCATTCTGGGCCCTGCTGGACAAACTCACCGAGCTTTCTGGTCAGACAGAAGTCTGTCTTGTGAGATTGTGACCTTCACTTCTAAATATACGCTACTTGTCCAGATGTTTGTAGACACTTGCTCATCCAAAGTCTCTTTTCAGATATAGGAGACTGATAAAGAGTCTGTAACCCTCTTGCTACAAAAACAGCTGTTAATCTTTTGAAAAAGCTTTATATTACTTGTTGGAATGTTGCTATAAGGATTTGTTTGTATTCATCCACAACATTAGTGAGGTTAGGATGGTAAGTTCTGGATCACAAACACCACACCAACTCTTCCTACAGTTGCACTCATTCACATGGACTTTATACCTCTCTTGCTAAAGATTGCCATTGGTTATGACTCATGTGCAAGTATCCTGTTCTAATGGCATTGCTTTTCTATGGAGAATATACAAGCTGTGTTTGTGGAATTAAACACATGTCAACAATGTATGTGCTTTAATGGAGCTGAAATCACTAATTAGAAGTCTCTGGATACTTTTAGACAAAGTGCAGTACACACACACACACACACAGCTCTCTTATCTAGCTTTCTGGGGTAGGGGAGGTTTCCTGTGACCCCTGCAGCAGCAGAGGTAATCATGGGTAATGAAAGTGAGAGTGGGTCCAGGGTCTTCTCAGGCCCAGCACTCTGCCAGATGAGTTGAGAAGGGGCTTATCTGGAGATTACACCACTCCATCTAGTGTAGACAGAATCCAGGAATAGGAGTAGCATTCCCGAGCCACAAACACACTCACAGGCCAGCACTGTCACCGTATACTCATCTCCACTTCTCGCTGTCACACACTGTGTGTTGAGACTAGGCTAATGCTCACACTAGATTAAACCTTAATGAAGCTGCACAAGGTTTCCACCACGGTATCTGCATCTCTCTTTCTCTCTCGTTCTCTCTCTTATTCTCGCTCCATCGTTTTTCTCTTTGTTTCTCTCTCCCTTTCATTCTCTTTTTTTCCATCACACTCTCTTTTTCTTTCCTTATCCCTCTCTCTCTCTCTCTCTCTCCCTCTCCCTCTCTCGCTCTCTCTCTCTCTCTCTCTCTCTCTCTCTTTACTGTTTAATTGACAACATAGAAAATATGTAATATAAAATAGAAAATATGTAATATAAACAGTAAAAATTAGTGAAACAGTCTATTGTAAAATTTGAGTTTTTTTATATATATCCATGCCGTAAAATGGCACTGCATGATCTGCTGGTCAGGAGCAGTTGTGTGCAGAATATCAGACTGCATCTTAACGTTCTGGAGATCTGGAATTACATGGCATATGTGCAATGACAAGTGTGACACCTGTCCTATATAATATGTATCCAGAGACCTAAATCAGTCCAAGCTGAATGTCCCCTATCTGCCACGTTGAATCGCAGATTTAGGGCCTCAGCCCTATCTTTTATGACCTGTCAAATGCTGTACATCCTGCATGCAGGTCCGTGCCATGGAAAAAGGCAGGCTAAGGTAAGGTTATTTTAGGATCACTGCGTGTAGAATGTGGTCATGATTAATGGTCAGCCATGGTATATGTGGTCATGCTAATTTGGGTGTCTGATCATTCTAAGACACGGTAGTGACATGTTAGTATGTGTGTTTGGAGAACTTTTGGGGTCACTACTGTGAGTAGAATAGTCTATCAACCACAAATACCCAACCAGGTGTCTAAAACTGACAATGATGATGAAAGACTAGAAGATGACAAACTCAAATGATCTATCATCAATAACTTTGCATCTGCAAGGTTGACCAACAGGTTAGATGAGTGTGAGTTCTGTCCAGCACACTACTTCCATACCAATGTCACTGCTGTGCTGAGAATGATCTACCACCCAAATTGACCACTGATGAATGGGTATAAGGGGGATGAATAAATGATGCAAAGAAATAGATGGAATACAGTCTGTAAACTAGGGCAACTGTATGATATCAGTGTAGTGTACAGGGAGTGCAGAGACAAGGTAGATGTACCTAATTAAGTTGTTAACCAGTGAATGTTTACATGAATGTATTTGGGGCAGATTATACTCTTACTCAATGATGGCCTGGGTAGTATATTGGCAGTCATATGCACATTGTATAAGCCTGTATACTTTGAAGTGCTCAGATTAGCCATGCACCTTCACACAACAGGGACATTACAGTACAATGACTATATTTGCAAAGCCATGCATACAATGCATGCCTCATACATAATCACCAAAGGTTCCTCCCCACACATTATCACAGTAATGTGCACTTTTGTGATGGCAGAGAGAGAACGTGTATGCCTTTATGTATGTGTCATATCCAACAGAGGCTGTCTGTCTCGGACATATTATCCAGACCTCCCTGCTGTGAGCCTCACATTTTGCAGTGTGTTCTAAGCTGTAATGATTTATTATCATATGCACTATATAGGTCAGTTTGCACTATATAGCACTTAGATGTATGTTTAGTATGCCCACATGGACCACTTGTCACTGGATGTAAAGCACCACATCAGGTTAGCAGTTATCATGTGCGATAATTACTGTAGTGTACCCTGAGTGGAGAGGTGACATTTTCTCTCTCTCTTTCTCTCCCTCTCTCTGTCTCTGAGCATTGTTATATGAGCCTGTAGATAGAGAGCAGTGGATTGTTTATCTAGTACAAGAGAGTCCTCGTTTGTCATTGATGGTTCCTGTGTCCAGTGTTTCCAATCCAGCACAGGCTATCCTGTGCTAGGAAAGAATGAAGCCCGTCATTATTCTAACAAGCAGACAAACACATTGTGTAATCCCGCAGCCTGCATTTTACGTAAGCTCCTCCAGGCAGGCTTGGTGTGAAGCTGCTGCAGGTACATTTGTGGGGGAATAACAAGCTGTGGGGTTTCAGCAACCTCAGTTTGAATGTGGTGGGTTTGCTATGTTCCTTCAGTCTTTTTGGTTACTACATTGTTTAAAATGGTTTACTTGTAAACTCATTCCCTAATTTGCACTATATATTACCAAAAGCTGACACCTTCTAACCTTTTATTTCTTCCTAATTCTAAAGAATTAATAGTCCCCCTTTGCTGCAGTAACAGTTACTCTTCTGAAACGGCTTTACACTACATGTTGCAAAATTGCTGTTTTGATCTGATTTGTGCATTCAGCCACAAGAGCATTAGTGAGGCCAAGTACTGATGTTGGATTAGTTTGTATCACAAACGCCACTCCATCTCCCAAAGATATTTTGCTCTACCAAATCAGCTACTGGGGAGTGGGTGTGGACCATAAACCCCTCCAACTGCAAGTGAGCGTCAGTGCAGACTTAATGACACACAACATGTTTGAAACATAAGACTTTATGGCTTTTCTAAAGCTCCATTAGAGAAGCAATTTTTAAAAAGACAGTTTCATCATTTTATCTGCACTGTGTAGATGTTTTTTTCTCTTGTAAGCTCCTACCTTGCCTCTTGCTGAAACGCTAACTCAGCAAATAATGACACGGTAAATAAGCAAAGTGTCAATCTTAAAGCTGAGGTGACAGCAGCTTTCTCCTTCCGCTGGCGAACGGGAAGGGCATCCCAAGGTTCACCTTTATACTTATACCTTCTACCTTTATTAGCCATGCCCCCCACTACTGCAAGTGTAACTTCATATGGATTAACACTCCTTAATGGAGTGTTGGTGGGAAGAAACCGCTTTGAGAAATAATAGTGTATTCTTTACTTTGTTGTGAACTTACTGGAACTTGGAATGACGGAAAGATTTATTGCCGAAAACGCTACAAAATATCTGACACACTATACATTTCTCTTTTTTTCTGTAATAGGGATTAGGTCTTCAGCCTTCCTCCTGAAACTCAGGCACCACTGGGCTTTGTTGTGTTATTTTACCAGGTGTATTGAACGTTTCACTAGCGATACCTAAGCCTGTCCTGCCTTTAGGGACACTCAATGGCACAAAATCTCTAGTTACCAGATCCCCTTCACCCCTCCATCTTCTCGCTCTGTCACATGATAGGCTGGCGTCACATGACTGCCCGGAAACCAGGAGGTCCCCGGCAAGTGAAGAGGCAGTGGCGTGGCCGCAAGAACCATCTTAAACGATAAACATGTTGTACAGTCACGTACGTCTCCTGCGCTTTAAATAAGGCTTTAATTATTCAAGTGGGCAATGAAATATTCACAGGTACAGAATCGCCCCCTGCAGAGGCAAGTGATCTAAACTCAAGCACACTGAAACTGGACACTGTTGTACTGAGCTACATAAGCTGGGCTGTATTCTCCTACACTGCTAATGCTCAGGCGTACTGGTAACATTATACTTGCGCTTTAAAGCTCATCCGTCTGTGCCAGGTACACACATATGCCACATTTAGAGAATGTAATATGTTCTATAACGGAGATTCAAATTTACAAATGAAACCAGTTTGTGGTTACCGTAGCTACAGAGTATTTTACATTTTACATCTTGATTCAGTTTTGACGTTGCTACATGACAGAAGATTATTGATGCATTCTATCTATCATTCAATATACTATTCTACAACAAAGTACAAATAACACAGTACACAGTACAGTACACAAACACAGTACACAGTTCATGTAAGGACATACACAAACACATTACAGTTTTAACAACCCACACTTGCTAAAGACTCAATTTTGGTTTGCTGGCATAAGAAATGCAAGCATACAAGACGTTGTCTGTTCCAGTAAGTTTACTATACGTACAGCAGCCAGCTCATTGCTCATGGGGCCTGGCTGGAGGTAAGCCAGATGGCTATAGCAACATGCACCCTTCCATTACTCAACTCTAACCCCAAGAGAGGTCAACTTCAGAAGGACACTTTAGCCCGTAATGTCCTTATGGCGCTCGGAAACAGGAAATGGCCTTTTAATGTAGAAGTCTCCTTCCTCAGTGCTAATGTGCCCTGGCAACATATCTTCTTCATATTTCAGCAGCCAGCCTGCCTTCACCACATGTCTCCACTCGCCATCGATCCAGCACAATATCCCACATGTCTATTCTATCTATCTATCTATCTATCTATCTGTCTGTCTGTCTGTCTGTCTGTCTGTCTGTCTGTCTGTCTGTCTGTCTGTCTGTCTGTCTGTATATCTATCTATCTATCTATCTGTCTGTCTGTCTGTCTGTATATCTATCTGTCTGTCTGTCTGTCTGTCTGTCTGTCTGTCTGTCTGTCTGTCTATCTGTCTATTTATCTAGCTATCTAGCTATTTATCTATCTATGTACACACACATATATATACATATATACATAAATGCTGAATTTTGTGGTGGTTAATTACTGATTGGTTGGAGATAGTGATTGGTCCGTTGGCTCCGTTTATATCAGTGTTCCAATTTGTTCAGAGGGGAGAATTCCCGAGAGGAGCACGGAGGACAGCTGGAGGAACAAAGTGTTTCCATGCATCCCTTTCACTAATGGAGGAGTCTTGTGCTGCCTGTCCCAGAGGAAAAAGGCTCTGCAACCTTAGAGAATCATCTGTTATGACAGAATTCCTCAGTCACAAAATTCATGACTTTTTCAGTAGGAACTTTTTGGAGTAGAACTATGGCTCAGAACACAAGCAACTAAAGGTTTGACTTTAAATGGCCAGGTTTAGTTCCCCAGCTTTGATTGTTGGTTTTGCAAATAAAATTGTTACTGTTTTTCATTAGATGTGAAGAGCTTCACTTCAAATGGTTTAATGGTTTACCTAACCACAACACCTCAGTCAGCATTTGCTATCAAAAACACATCATGGATCCAGTTGTGTGTTACACATAATGCTGTTATGCTGTCATCTTTTAATGCTACAAGTACCTCACATTTATCAATGTCTAGTAGTATTTTTGAACTGCTTTCACTGTGGAAAAAAGATATGTGATGTAAAAAAGTAAGTATCCTGGTAGGCGTGCAGTTTTGAGTCTTACATTCTGTGGACTTATTGTTTCAAGTTCAATTCAAATGAAAAAGCAACCAGGATATGTACTTTTAAGTTAGTTCTCAAATCAATTTACAGTGTTTTTGTGTCTTTTTCTGAAGCCTGTACGTTTGTCTTTGTCTTTCCTCTCTTCCAGAGGGGGCACCTCAACTTCTCGCCCTTTGGTGCAGGGGCGGCGCTGTAGCCTGGGCATGGGTAGTATCATTGTGGGGATGGGGTGAGTTTGCTCTACTAGCCGGCGCCTCATTGGCTCCCCTTCTGCCCTGCGCTCCACCCAGGCCACTCCCTCTTTTCCATCTTTTCGATAGGAAACTGCAGCTCTGTGCTTATGCCACTAGCTTCATATGATGCTTTATATTTTCATGTTTACCGATAAAAGTATTTTTGTAATGGAGTTTTCTCACCAGTGTATTGCGGGTGTGGTACTGGGAGAAATAGAAGAATCAAACATTGCTTTGTCAGAGAGAAACTTGTCATTTTGTTTGTACTGTAAGGTTAAAGACTGGGGTAGTGAAAGATGATTGGAATTTTCTAAATATGTGAAATCTCTAGCATTAGCACTAGAGATGATACGGAAGAGGATATTCACACTGCATCTCTTTTTAAAGCAGTTTAGTTACATAGATTGCAACAAATAGATGCGTATTCTCAGTGATGGGCATGCTCCTGTCAGTGGGCTAGAACAAAAAGAAAGAAAGAAAGAAAGAAAGACACGACAAACGAGCTGCAGTTTTTTACTCCAGTGCCTGCTTCCCCCTTTGCCGCTCTCCCTCTTTCGTTGCTAAATTCTCAGCAGTCCCGCTCAAGCCTTCATTCAATCAATCCGTTCTTTGAGTTCTTTCTTTGGCTTTATTTATTTATTTATGCCTGAGACAGAGGCTCTTTATGCTCTTTATAGAATTTACCCACATGCTGAGATGCTTATTGTTGGCTGCTGAATCATGCCTTATGTGAGCAGAAGCTTCAAGCCACATCTCTTCTCTGACTCAAATGTTTCGGAAACCACAAACGTTGGTGTCTGCCAGATGCACTTTTGTGTCCATAACATATGAAAATATTGAGCAACTATGTAGCACATAAGTGGACTGTGTTATAATTCGTAATTAGTACCATGATGTATCTTATTTTAATGTATAGGTACATGCAGTTCACATGCATCAATGTTTATATGACACAGTTGATTATTTAGGACTGGCCTTAATGGTTTGAATATTTAAACATTTCTTTTTAATGTTGGGACTTGTTTCTGTAGTATCTTTTTTGATCCATTTGGACATTCTACAGCACTCTTAGTGAACATTTTTCAGAGTTAAAGTCTTGTTTATTCCATTTAGAAATCAAACGTTGTATCATGAAACTAGGATTGCATTTAATCAAAAGACATGATGTTAGGAATCCAAAATTCTAGCTGTTCCCAGGTAGTGTTAGCTAAAGGTTTAACAAAGCCAAACTCCCCCTGTGATTTACCAACTCACTTCTATTCTCTTGAAAACTAGGCAGGATCAGTAAAGGGAAATATTAAAATGGCAGACCAAATATTTAAACAAATTGCTAAGTTTAGGTTGCTTTGGCTCTAATTTTGATTGTTAAGCACCGGCCGTAAGGCTGAAGGAGTCAAAGTCTGGTCACTCGTTTAGAGTCCCAGAGAGCAAAAAGAGGAATAAACAGAATTAGCAGCACTCCTACTTGCCAAATCTAAATGAATTTAGAATCTTTAGAATCTATATGAATTGAAATAACTTACTGAAGTTATGGTGCTAAGTTTTATTCTACCCTAAATGTAACTCAACTCTCCATTTAACCCTAAATGGTGTAGTGTTACATTCTGACTACATAATCACTTCAGTTGAATCTTCATTATTAATAATGAACTGAAAGCTATTAAAAACTATTCACTATTAATAACTGAAAGCTATCAAAAACTGGAATCTAAAAACAAACAAAATTAAGCAAACATAAGAAAACATTGTTAAATATTTAGGAATTATTTCTAAGAGTGGTATTGAGAATGAGTATTTGCATGCTTATTCAGAAACACCAACGAGGGTTCAACGCAAATCCTTTCTTTGCTTATTTGTATGATAAGCAAAGAAAATGTTGTCTTTTATATAATAATCAAACAGTAGGGGCCACTCAGGCTTGCTTCAGTTTATTCTCATTCCTCCCTTAGTTTTCTGACCCCTTTCCTGAGTCCTCCTTGGTGGCTGGACTCCAGTCTTTAGTGTAACTTAAGGTTTGGTATTACCTGTGCTGAACTGAGTCAGGCGAAGCCTTGCCTTGGCCTGGATTGTCCTGTGAAAGCAAGCTCTTTCCAGGATTGTCCTGGTCCGACCTGGCAAGCCGATACATATTACTGAGTGTACGAGCTCTCAGGTGAACTGCTAAAGCCTGCAGGCTTTTCAGGAACATGAGGAGAGGGAGATGAAGAGCTGAGTAAGGTTACTGTCCGCCACAAATCCAATCTGCCTTTATCTGTCACTACACTGATAGCAAATCAGCTCTTTTTCCCACTCAGTGTGTGTGAATGTTTGTTTTCATACATTTTCTGGACAAATATATACAGAACTCCAAAGAACACCAGTTATCATGTATAATAACCAGAATCCTATTTTATGATCCAAATCTGTGCTAAGATTATGCTTATAATTAGGGATAAAGCATCTTATTGCTCGTAGCTTGTTTTTGTGCCAGCTTTAGAATGTGAAAATGTATCTGAATACAATAAAAGGGCAGTTTTTATTCTGCCCAGTTCTTACTCATATAAAAAGAATGTATTTCCTGAGAGGTCCCACCTTAGGGAGATTTGTTCCTCTCCAAGGTGTCTGAGAATGACTAACCTCAAAAACAACAAACACGTTTGAGAAAAACATCCTCCTCGTTGCTTTCTCACAAATACACCCCCCCCCCCAACACACACAGGACCCCTCATAGTTGTTAAATGACTCCTAATGGTCATCCAGAATCTTTTGTGCATGTGTGTGCACAGTCTGACTCTGCGGCATCTGATTAACACAAATGGGCCAACAGGCGTGTGCTTCCCTCCCTCTGAGCCTCTAATCTGATGAGAGCATGCTGGCGTTGTGCACGAGGCCCCTACAGGCTCTCTAAACAATGCCGACCCGTTCACTCCCACTGCTGCCCAATTACACCACGGAATCTGCCTAATTCACCCTGAGGCTGGGCCGCTTTCAGACAGGCAAATCCTCAATAAACCGTGTTTGGAATTTCAGTTAGTGAAAGCACATGGAATTCTGCCACCTATAATAAGATCATAATAAATGTCTGCTGCATGAGGAAGGAAGGATAGAAGGATCGATGGACTGATCTCCTTATTGATTGTAATATAAGCTGTTGCTTATAAAATGCAACAAAATGTGAAGTTCTCAAGATCAGGATCCTGAAATTTGTCCATGCATTTGACCGTAGATGTACATGAACACATTGATGGACATGATTTAAAGGACCCATATGACAGAGAACTGAATTTTTGGCTCATTCCTGTTAAATTTGGCACAATACAGCACTGCCAGTCAGAGATCATTTACATATATCAGTCTTAAAGTTACACCAACAAAGCCAGCCTAAATCATTCTGAGGTTTATACAAAATTTGGAACACAGTAATGTTAAAATCAAGCATATGAAACTATATAAATTTTACCTGAGAAATGTAGAGGATGGCCCATTAAGTATGGCACTAAATGTACTCTCTATCATTGTTGTTATGTGAGACTGCATTGAAGGTGTAGTGACAGGGATGGATAGCAGGGCATTAGATGTTTAATGGATAGTTGAAAGCATGTCTAGCTTTTGCATTTTTGCTGTGTGTCTTCAGATTGTTTTAGTTGGTGTGGGGTTAATGTAGTCTGGGTGTCTCTGTCATGTCTGTAGGCTGATAAGGCTGTGATGAGCCCAGTATGCCCTGCTGACCTTTCAGAGAGGTGATGGTCAGAAGTGACCCTCATTAGTTTTAAGCTCCATATCAACACAGAAGGAGGGGCCGGCCTTAATGTCAGAGAATGGGCTTTCTGCTCCCTAAGGAAAAGACATTTAACCATCAAAGCTTAACTGAACACACAAACCAGCTTCACTCCTCTTCTATTGACAAACACTATGATGTTAGAAATTCTGTCTGAAGTACACAAACAGTTTTGCTTTATAAAAGCAGATGCATGTTTAAGATGTGTTTGACCTTTATGTTAAGCGTTCATTTTATGTTAAGCAATTAAGGGGCGAAAAAAAAGAATCTCTCCTTTCATCCACATGCCTCCGCACACATGGGACCATTGACCGCATTAAAATTGCAAAATAACACAATATTCTATCAATATGATGTAAATGAGCTTCATTAAAGCAAGCACCATTGCAGCACTCATCTCTTTGTGCCCACATCCATAGCATGCGACCAATTGGAGCAAACAGTAAAGTGTCCTAAAACAGAGCTTTTTTCAGTCACATCAACTTTTTAAATTATTAGATTTGATAATATTAGATTTGAAATAGATTTGCATGTGTTTTTTATTAAACCGCAGGCACCAATTATGTAACTTCAATATTTTCAGACAGGCCACATTGTGGCATAGATATAATGATCAGTGTCAGTCAGCTACCACTGTTTCTTCAAAAATGCTTATCATATGATAATATTATATTATACCAACTATCATGTAATATAGAACTAGCTTCATCGCAAAAAACTGTACGTGCAGGAAAAACTAAACACAGATTTGAAACCAGCATAAAAACACTACAAAACCCACATAAACTTACCTCTGATGATTTTGACCTGTTGACCTGTGTTACTGAAGCCCATGGTCTGATGTTGAAATTATTTTAAAATGTTTCTGTTCTTTTACAGTTTCAATCAGTTGTTGTTGCATGTCAAATGTACTGTGATTAAGCTAAAAAGTGGCAACATATTCTTTTGCCCTGTCTATACAGTTAACAGAGTGCCAGCTAACTGTTCTTTCTCCTGGAGGCTGGGGAGTCAGTGTTGAGAATAAACTGACAGATGTAAATTATGGATGAGGCTGCTGTGTACTGATGGATGTGGGTTGTGTGTTTGTACGTATGTGTGAGAGATTGTCGGGCTCTCCCTGGGTGTCCTGGATCCCTGGGATGCACCGCCGCTCTCCTGCAACATCAATTCAGTGCTCTGACAATGTTTATGGATGAGTTCTTCCCCCCATATCTTCACATGGGGCAAAACGAGAATAGCTAGGTGCCTCATCTGAAATGCTCTCAGCAGAGGCTTACCACGCCATCAAGTTCCATACTGTCTCTGCAGTAGTAGAGCTGTGATCCTCAAACTCCTTTGTTAGGCCCCCAAGCCTAAATGCCAATAAAAAGGTTGTATGCAGGGATGCACAGCTTTGTGTCTGTTGTCATTAAAGCAACACTTTTATCCAACCATGGTTCTTCCCAACTGTGCAGTTGCTTTCTTACTCTTTTGCTTTGCATCATCCTTTTCCACCTCTTAGCTCCAGTAAAGCACTGTTAGAAATGATGGTTAAAACAGTGCAGCATGTAATAAGCCTGTATGCATTATGCAATACATGCAGTGATACACAGCTTCTGCCCTATCATTATGAAAACAACCCTAACAGCAGCACCCCCTTTTGCTCTTTTTACTTTAAAGCTTTTTTTTTTTTGGTTTGGTTTCATCCTCTTCCTCTCTTCTTCTACTTCATTGACATATTCACCATCTGTGGAGATAATGATTCACAGTCTTTATGGGGTGCCCGACTGTCTTCTGCTCGGTTTCAGCCATCTGAGGAGCAGAAAAAAGAATGTTTCTTTTTCGTTCCCCCTCCTTTCACCACTTTCCGGGCTTATGGTTCTCTGCCATGGACCTCGCACACCCATCTCCCCCTTGTATGGATCTGAGGCTCAGAAGGAGGTCTTGTCCCAATTGCTGGCATTTGCCAGCTGCAGATGATTAGAATGGCTGTTGAATTGATTTATTTGTGCATTGATTACGTTTGACTGATGGATGAGAGCTAAGCGTATGTGTGTGCAGCAGGGACCGTTAGTTATGTCTCTCATGCATATACATTGACATCAAGCAGCAGCTGTCAGGACAAGGTTCTGCCTCCATTGGTAATTCATGCCCAGGTATTTTGCAGCTGGGGTGCTATGGGTGAGCAAGTCATTTTCACACCGCATGGCTTCACAAGCAGACAGGTGGGGTGGGGGGTTACTGTAACACTGTTACATTGTAACTGATTATCAAAACTCTGACATGTATCACATATATCTCCTAACCATTTTCATACACTGGCTTCTTCCAGCCCTTTTCATTCCTGCTTTTGTGTTTCGTGAAGTGAAGATGTAAATCTCATTTGTACAGTCATGTGTAAAAGCTTGGGCTTACATTTGCCTACGTAATTGAGTTATGTTGATTTTCTAAGTGATAATGAGTATACATCCTGTGCAGAAAATGCATTTCTGTTTATTTGCTAAATGTAACATATTGAAAAATTGTGAAATGTGAAAATGTTATGGCATAGGCTTTTGTATATTTAGTAGTGCTGGGCCGTTAACGGCATTGCGTTAACGCGAGACTCTTATTGCGCGATAAAAAAAATATCGCTGTTAATCTATTCACAAAGTTGGGTTGGGAGCTGGGTCTATACTACGCAAGCTATGAT